>CM069907.1:85321367-85505490 GCA_036172215.1 Camellia granthamiana | reverse complement strand
CACACTTGCCAGAAAGGGCACAATTGAAGCTAGCCGTAGGGGCCAAAAACTCTCTCTTCCTCCAAACAGTGAGGTATCGAGCCAAGTGCAAAGCACGAACTAGAAATAGAGCTAGATATTTGACCCCTTCATAGGGGTCACAAATTTCAGCTTATCCATCAACCATGCCAAGGAAAGGATAAAAAAATAAGAGAGACTAAAGAATAGAGTGATGTGCGCTGAGAGAAAAAGTAAGGAAAAGGCTTTTTAAAGAAAATAGAGATTGAGTGCCAAAGTGATGTGAGAATCACAAATAAGAAATGGTGGAAAACAGAACCTGAAGAAGTAATGAGCTCCCCATGAACCGAGAGATCTCCCACTGGTGGAAACATCCAAGTGTTGTGTCTGTCGTTTTTGTTTGTTTTGAGTCATTTTGATTTTGGTCAGTCGTAGGCTCAATATCCGCTTAAGAACTCATTCTTGGTTTCACTTTCAAAAATAAATCATTTTGTGCGAGTACCGTGTCATTCCCAACATGATGTACAAAATAGAATTCTTCATTTCATAAGTTGCAGGGTCCAATCCCGATTAAGAGAGAGCAACAAAACGATAACCTATCTGAAACTACATAGTCCTGGACTGTAAAAGCAAAAAAGAAAAAGAAAAAAAAAATTGGAGCATCTGAGTTTGTTTCAACTTCAGCAAATTCCGAGATTACATTTAGGATGCACCTTCTCAGATCTCTCTATTTCTCCGGAGTATGAGTGTACCTCAACCTCAAGTTCAAGCCTGCTTTAAGTTAAAATGTCGATCAAAAGCCCTCCCTGAGCACCATTCCCTACCAGAGGCATCTTGGCTTGTGTTTGCAATGAGTTCCTAGGAGACCAGCTGCAATGGTGGAAACTAGAGTTCGAATGGTGATGCCTAGAATACAAAGGTTTGGAATTTCTGAGACTGAAGTTTGGTTTGAATACCCAGGATTGTATCCTCGGCTTGAAATCTGTATGGCAGCCCATAGGTTGAGGTAGCTTGTATGTGCCTCAATTCTAGATACTGAATCAACCTAGTCTATCACCCAGTTGGAAAATAGGGAAAGTTATAAATATGATCTAGGAGAAAAGCGACATCTATGGTTTTCGCATGCAGATTTTATCCTTTGTCAGCAATTGAGGGCCTTTGAACTGTGAGTTGAAGGTAAGAGTTTAAAGAACACAAAGGGGAGATCCCCATCAGAGTACAGTGGTTCATTGCCACTCGCTCCATGAGGTGCTTTCTAAAGCGCCGCTTTGTTTGTTTATTGCATTCTCTAAACATCATTCACTACATTGCTTGTCATAAGTATCATATCATCGCACTTATTGCATTCATTTGTATCATGTGTTATTTTGTATTATTTATCTTTTTTCGCTGAAACGCATTTTAGGATCGTTGTCCCCCGTGCTTTTCTCAGAACACGTAGGAGCATGTTCTAGAGCAGTTTTCTTGGGACGCGTGAGACGCGTTCTCAAGCAATTTATCTCAGGGCATATAGGAACACGACCTTGAGCGGTTTTTCTCTTCATCTTCTCACGATTTCAACGTGATTAAAGTGTTCTTCCTTCCTCACACAATTTCAACGTGTTTGGAATTTATCTCAGGGCGTGCGGTGAGCGCGACCCTGAGTGATTTTTCTCTTCCTCTTCTCACGATTTCAGCGTGGCTAGAGTATCTTAGGGCGTGCGGGAGTGTGACCCTAAGCGGTTTTTCTCTTCCTCTTCTCACAATTTCAATGTGGTTAGAGTATCTTAGGGCATGCAGAAATGCGACCCTGAGCGGTTTTTTCTCTTCCTTTTCTCATGATTTTTCGCATGGTTAGAGTATCTTAGGAAGTGCAAGAATGTGACCTTGAGCGATTTTTTCTCTTCCTTTTCTCATGATTTTTCGCAATGGTTAGAGTATCTTAGGAAGTGCAAGAATGTGACCTTGAGCGATTTTTTCTCTTCCTTTTCTCATGATTTTTCGCATGGTTAGAGTATCTTAGGAAGTGCAAGAATGTGACCTTGAGCGATTTTTTCTCTTCCTCTTCTCATGATTTTAGCATGGTTAGAGTATCTTAGGAAGTGCAAGAATGTGACCTTGAGCGGTTTTTTCTCTTTCTCTTCTCACGACTTCAGCGTGGTTAGAGTATCTTAGAGTGTGCAGCAACGCGACCTTGAGCCCATTTTTTTTCTTCCTCTTCTCACAATTTTAGTGTGATTAGAGTGTGTTTTTCCTCCTTTCACGTGAAACATGTTTGGAATTGCTGTTTGCTTAGTCCTTTCTATGTGAGGCACGGTCAGACTTATTGTGATTTAAGCTTGAAGCTTGTTGCATATGCAGCCATTTTGTTATTACTCATTGCATTGTCTTGCATGATCATGGATTTTCAAAAAAACTGGGCTTCGCGAGGGCATGTAAGTCCAGCTTCTAATTTTTGTAGCATATCATTTGAATCTTGCCTCTGAACAACACTATACGTAGGCAACTTTTGAGTTTAACCAATTACATTTACATTTTGATTGCTTGCCCAAGTCTTACGACCTTGTCAAATGGGTCATCTTCAGGCTTTGACATTCACTCACATCATTTCATGACTTCGAGCTCTGCCAAAGAGGGGCAACTGTAGATATCCCATTTTGACAGCCCTTAAGAATCGGGCGCCTCACGTTGAACACTCGGTGATGAATTTTTACACTCTGCAAATCGTTCAATTTCTTCAGCAAAAGGCTTCGGTTTTTGAGTTTCAGAGCCAAACCTTGCACCCTCTTTGAACCAAAACCTAATTTTTTCTAGCCCGGCTACTCAAAGACCTACTGGCCAATAGGTGACTGGCAGGCCATTTTCCAATGGCTGGCCGGTCATGTTTAGTGGCAGACAGATATTTTGCTGCTAGTTGTCCCCCCCCCCCCCCATGTGCATGTCTTGCACCAGCTGGCTTATTCTAGATATTTCTGACAGGGAAACCTATTTTTCTATAAATACTTGACCATCCCTCATGGTTTTAGGTTAGGAAAAACTGTCAAGTGCCCAAAGCTTGCCAAGTGCCCAAAGCTTGCCAAAACACTCTACCTCTCTCTCTTGCAATATACATACACTTCCTAAACCAAAAATTTGAGGCTTTTTGCTGAGATTATTGAACCCAAATTTTAGCCTTTGAGAGGATTCAACTTGTGGTTTGTAAACAAAAGAGTATCCTCTCTTCAAGAGGTATAACCTTTGCCTTATTGTCATTACTTTTTTTTTCTCTGTTTCACACTGTTTTGGACTATTTTTAAGTGCTGAAACTTGTAATTTAAAAGCTACTAAGGGATGGAGGGGTTAACCACGCCTTTTCTTAACCTTATCACATAGCTTATATCCTTGTTTTTCCACTTGTTTCTTTGCTTTTAGCTACTGATTTTTAGATTTTTTAGAGGCTAAAATATGTGATTTTAAGGTCCAAAAATTGGAGGGGTTAGCCACTCTTCCTTAGGCTTGCTTACTAGCTTTGTTCTCTTCCATTTTTGTTTACTTTTTCTAGCTTTTTCAAGCTGATTTTCAACACTATTTTATGCTATTTAGGAGCTATTTAGTGTGTTTATTTACTTCATGCTTTGAATACTATGCTTGTATTGTTGTAAGTCCTTATAGATTTGGTTGTTTAGGCCATAGACACCAATCTATTTGAGTTAATAGCTCTCTTTTCATAGTTTTCACACATATTCACACTTGTAATAATCATCTCTGCAACCTCCCTCCTTTGTTTGCTTTCTTTGATTAAGAGCTGTCTTAAGCACTAGGTTGTTGCTTAAGGCATGAGAAAGGGACTTTCCATACTTAATGGTTTAATCTCTTCGGGGGTTCATTACTAAGGCTTTACATCTCTCTCATGTTAAGCACAACTTTTTGCTTGACACTTCTCTTTATCGCTTTTTACATTTAGTGGATGTAGTTATCACTCTTGGACAAAATGAAGAAAAGATAAGAAAATGGAAAGGTAATGTAAAAAAGAGTTAACAAAATTGGAGTAAAAAAAGGTAAAAAAAGGGTAATAAAATTGAGTTGGGTTCAATCGAACGTTATATTGAACCTATTGCATCTCGAATCATTACATACTCTTAGTAATGTTCAATGATTCAAGAAGCAATGTCCACCCCTTTTGTTAAGGTAACTCCATGATAGGGAAGAGGTGTTGTTGGTCTTTCATTTCCCTCTATTAAGCTTTTGTCCTATCGGTTCATAGATCAACACGCAAAAAACTTGCAACGATTGATGATTTGTGAATTGAAATCTACTCCTTCCTTGATCATCTTTATGATAGGGAGAGGCAGAAAGGATAAACATCCCCCTAGAAATACTCTGTTTTTGCTCTGTTTCAATTCTATGGCAGTAGAGCAAGACCCAAAAACAGTGGCTGGCTGGCCACCTTTGTGTCCGACCGACCACTTCTCAAGGCCGGTCGGCCCACCTTTTGTTGTGTAGGCAGTGTCATTTTTCTGGCAGAACTGAGGCCAGAACAGAATAATTTTTCTGATTGCGAACGAAACAAATTCTAGCAGCGAAACAAAGAAGTGTCATGGAGGATGTTCTCGGTTGTGCGCTTGTGGCTCCTTGCCTGCCATCCCATTAATTTAGTGCTTTAAAATTAATGTATTGTAATTAATTAGTTAGCTTAATTTCGATTTGTAATAATTAGTTAAATTTAGCTTATTCATTTATTTGGGGTTGTAATATTTAACAACATAGGATATTCATTCGGACTCTCTTATATGAGGGCAAATTTGTAATATTGTGTATGTCTTTCAAGTCCCATTTCTTTCTCCATTTTATTTACTTGCTTACGATGGTTGCATGTAGTATCATATTTTGGTTTCATATCATTACCATGTGTAAATATTCATTTTTGCATGCATCGAGTTTCGTTCATCACTCTAAAACATCATTGTCATATTCTACTTACTTGAATACGTGTGCTATCGTATGCTTTGAGTTGAGCCATATGTCATGCTAATAGACTGAACCTAGTAATTGCATTTTGTATATATTGCATTAGTTACTTGCATATTAGAACATGCATTTTTCTAACTATTTTCTTCTCTTTGGTTTGCCTCAGAAAGATTAATTATATTAAGATTTTTTTTAACTATTGACAAATATTGCCTTACTGCTTATCTATAAATTCCTACATTTTATTTCCTTAACCATAAAATTCATACAAAAAATATTTAATTGAGAATATATTTTATAATTTTATTCTATTGAATAATATTTAATAATGATTCAATCAAATAAAACTCAAACCAATCCATCGACAACTCAGCAAAGCTATCATATGCCTTCTATTTAGCAATCTAGCCCACCACTGGAGAAATAGTGGGTCTGCCCTTGACTATAACCAGCTGATTTCCACATTTGGTTGTTGGATTAGTTTTAGTAGGATTAGATATGGGGTGGCGCCAATAGCCCTCCACCTTTTTCCCAAGGGCCCCTACCTATTGATATTTTTTTAATAACATTTCCAATCTCAATTAAAATTATTAGAATGGACACATTGAAATGGAACACCCCCTTCACGCAAGCAACACTCAGAATTGAACACCGAGCCCTATTAAACCAAATTGAACACCCCACACTCATGGTCTATCATTCTTATTCATTTTCATTGTGTTCTTAAGCACCTATATCCTCCATAATCCATCTTCTCCCAGTAAAATCATTCACATTAATCTATCTTCATCATCCATTTTCGTGATTAGTTCATATCTTCAGTAATCAACAGAGAGTGGTGGAAGAGATTGCAAAAAGTAAGTAATGGAGCATGATAACGATAGTGTCGAGAAGGCTCAATTTGTACTAGTGAGTTTTTTGAATAGAAAGTTGTGTTTTATTTGAATGACGAGTTTGGTAATCCAGTGTCAAACAAATGTAAATCGATCGAACATATAGTGCTCATTAAAATTGCTAAACTCGGTAGCATTTTGCCAAATGATCTGACTTTGTTTGGATACATGAAACCGAACAAAGTCACTGTGTTCGAAACTGTGGTGCCGAAGTAAAAGGGTTTAGAATTTAAGGTTTAGGGTTTAACATAATTGGTCTTATGATGCCGAAAACTATTAAAATAATGTGATCAGGGGCAGAGCTACATGGTGATTAGTAGGTTTAATTGAACCCACTCAACTTTGAATTTGTTTTAGAGTTGTATAGTATTTTGAAATTTTTTTAAGAAGTTTTTGTAAATTGACACTATTAAAATTATTAAAAACTAAATAGATGGTGTCAAGTTAATTTACAAATAGAAAGTTCATACAAAAAATACATTCAAAATGATGTGTTAATGATATTTTTAAAATTATGAGGTAATGGTGAGTGTTAAGGTTCAAGAAAGGATCATTTAATCACATGAAGGATTACTCTGTGAGTGATTTTTTATTCAAGTTTCAGAGTATTAGACACTATTTTTTAGAGAGGTGTACGACTGGTGTTTAATGAAGCTTTGGTGGGTAAAGAAATGTCATGGCTATAGGTTTTGTCATTTGGGCAATGGTCATAAGATGTTTGGCCGGTTAGGTGGTTTTTCAACATGCTTCCTGCTGTATTTGTGGTTATATATTTTTATGCTTTGGTTTTTTTATCCCTTGATTTGTTATTGTTTAGGTTGGATCCTCTTTAGCCTTTAGCTTAATGCTAGCATATGACTGGATAGGCACCTTCGGTGCCAACCTAGTTGGGATTAGGGCACTTCGCTGTAATGCTTTTTGCACTAGCTTTTGTATTTATTGATGAACTATATTTGTTGTATCTATACGTGTGTTCATCAATAAAATTCTTTTTTGCCTATCAAAAAAAATGGTGAGTGTTTTACAAAATAATATAAAAAAATTACGTCATTCTATATAAATATTTTGTTTATATATCATTGTCTTTTGTTTTTTAAAAGCAAAACTCAACAAAGAAGTTTATCCTAAATAAGGCCTTTGGCTTAATAGTTATGAAGCACCTCTTTGTGATGTGAAGTTACAGATTCTATAACGATTCTGGTTTAGACTTGGCCCGTTTATTGTTTTGGATCCGAATTCCTTGTCTTATTTGGTTGTTCATATCCTTATTTATCTTATTCTTGATTGAGTTTGGTTGTTTAGATGTCTTTATTGTGTTTGGAACAGGTCGGGAGTTTTTTTTTTCAATAGAACTATTGCCCAAATTTTGGTCAGTTCGCTCAAGCGGTCCTTTGGTCGCTCGAGCGGTCTTTGAGAACTTCCAGTATATTTGCAGGTCTACAAAAGTATTGGGAATGTGTTTTTTTCACTCGAGCGGTGTTTCCTACGCTCGAGCAGTCTTGGCTCAAGCAGTCTTTCTTGTGCTCAAACGGTTTTGGAAACTCTCAATAGTTTTGCAGACCTACAAAAGTACTAGGAGGGTGGTGTTCTTCGTTCAAGCGGTCACTTTGTTCGCTCGAGTGGTCTCACTTATTGTGTCTAGTTGCTCGAACGGTGTTTTGGTCGCTCGAGCAATCTACACGTATATCAGTTCGTAAAACTCACTTTTTCAGTCATTTTCTCACCTCTCTCTCTCTCTAAACATCCCAAAACCTAGATTTACTCTCTCTCTCTTTCTCTCTCTCTCATAAACCGATCTTTATACCTTTAAATACACTATCATCCATTGATCTCTACACCCTAGTCCCTTTGATAAAAAGGTAGAGCTCACCTAGAGTTTCATTCTAATCGAAGCAAAGTTGATTTTCAGCTTCATGAAGGTTTCTTCACTCTCTCTCTTGCCTTCTAGCTTTGAGGTAAGGGATTTCTCCATACTTCGGTATGGTTTTTAACTTGGTTATTTTCTTTTCTAAACAATATTGTGATTTGGGGATTTTTGAACAAAATCTAGAGTTTTGGTTTAAAAATCAAAAGAGGGGTTTTCAAATGGGTCTTTCAATATAATTGTGGGTTTACAAATGTAGTTTAGTTGTGATAAAATGATGGATTTTTATCCTTGGAATTGATTTATAAAGAAAATGGAATTTTGCCCTAAAATGCGAATATTTGATTTTGTAAAGAGAAAATAGAAATAATGTTGGGTTTTATGAAATTAGAATGATGATGATGGTGGAGTTGGATATGCATCATCACTCCCATCTTGAAATTTTGAAAAGTTTATCTTTATTCGAAATTATCTATCTGTTTAGATATATATGTTTTGGGCTATCGGTGGAGGATAGCTATGATTGTTGTAGAAATTGCACGAGAATTAGGAGAATTGAAACTAATTTCTCACCCATTGCATTAAGCATTGTTGCATACTTAACACATTGAAAATGTATATTGTTTTGAGAAAAATGGGTGAATACCTTAGTGAATCTGGGTAGGGGGTGTAGTTGTGGTATTATTGTTGGCATGTGTGTCCTTGGTAAAAGTCCAGAAACCCACACGGTTAGGTGTCGAGCCTTCCAATTAGTACCGATAAAAATGGTAATTGATAGTGCTTGTATAGCCTATTTGCAGACACGTACCTGGAGATTCCCATTGTTATATCCACTACCCTGTTTTCTATTGTAAAGGAAATGTTTTCATGAATTGTGATACAAACTTGACATTGTATGGTTTTTGGAAAGAGATATTAAATGTTTTGGCATGAGCATTGCGTATGCATTCACCTTATAGTTTTGTTAAGATTCATACACTGTGTTAGAGTATCTTTACTAGGCTTTGGCTCACCCTATGTAGAAAACCAATTTCAGGTGCTGATGATATGCCTCCGCCATGGCTGTAGCTTGGGAGGACTTGGAGCCGAGAGCTTTTGTTTTGTTTTTTTGTTGTATTTATTTTGTACAAACCTAGGGTTTTATTTGTATTGAGTTTAAAACTCACCTTTGTTGTAACCAAGCATCGTCTTGGAAAGTCGTAGCCATTAAGACATTTATATATCTGTTTAACTTTTATTTCATATGTTTAACTTGGAACGCATGCTATAGATTCAGGATTAGGACTTATGAATGTGTATGTGATCACATGAATGGAAGATAATTATTTTCGTACATGATGTTATTTAATAATTGTCATGGGATGAATTATGGTATTATTTTGAGGCATTACAGATTCCAACTCTTACCAAGAAAAGTGTGATATTGTTTGTGGTGTTTATTTATACCCATAGGAAATGTAGGTAGTTGATTATTTTTTTTTAATCTTCGACTTCATGTATTGGACTTTAATTTCTATTGTTATCCTGGTTGTAATTAATCTTGTGATGCCCCGAGTCTACACTATTGGTTGCAATCAAGGGAGAGTCACTAATGAGTCCTATGGCCAATAACCAAGTAAGATCCCAGATCGCCAAAGGAGTCAAAATAGCCTCCCTTCTAAGTCTGGATTTCTTAGGCAGCGCACTACCCTTTTGACAGATCTTAAAAGGTATTGACACAAGGTCTCATAAGCAACGATAAGGTTCATACATAGAATATAAATACATAACAACCGCAATATACTTAATTCAAAAGATGGTTCCATTACATTACATCCCAAAAGAAAGCTTAAATCTTCACACGAGTCTTACAAAATATCCAAAAAGAAACTTTTAATTTTTCTAGGATAGCCAAAAGTCTTCGAAAGTTTTAGGCTCGTCGTCTCCCGCTATGAGTTCCTCTTCGACAATTGGCATGATATGCCGTGAGCTTTGAATGCTCAGTAAACACACACACACCCTACCATTTTTCCCAGTCCAATACACAATCACAATTTTAACATCAAGTAATAAAGCACAATACTCAATTAAATAAATAAAGGGTTAAGTTAGGTTGTTAGCAACTAGAAATCCCCCAAAGAGATTTCGTCCTCCCAACCACGAGAATCGGACGGCGGATTATTCGGTATGTCCCCTCTTTTCCTGCTTTGTTGCAGACCTAACCTCGGATGCCTACCAACGGTTATGTACCGTATAGTGCCAACCGCAGGGCCTCAAAAGAGACGGTAAAATAGGGCCTTTGCCCGAATCCCTCCTTGCACCAAACCACCTAGGGTCCGAATACAACCGCTCCGTTCAAGGGTTCCGAAAACCACTTGCGCAAGACTTTAACTTTCAAATAGGGAACGCATCCCGACAATCCATATATCACATTTCTCATCTTTTTATTTCTCAAGTGTTCGAAAACCCAATACCCTCCCTATTAGGTTTCCCGTTGAGTTAAATATTTTACAACAAGGTTAGTCCCAACTTATAAAACAACAATATCCATATAAGCATGCATTCTTAAGATGAGAAAGGTAAATAACATAACCACAACACATATAATATCATACCAAGATATGATCATAAGCTAACAAGCAATCTCATGAACTCAAGGGTATAAAACATCCACACATAATAAAATTTCCAGATTTAGCGTCGCATAAAGATTAAAATGAAAGGTCTTATTTTAGATCCTTTATTGGACTTGGCCTTCCTATGGTTCGTAGGGAATTTGATCTAGTTTCTAGAACATTTTTCAGAAATGGGATTGCTTTTCTAGATTTTAAGTTATTTAGAAAATATTCCAGCACTGTCCAGAATCTGTCCAAATCCGTCGACCGTTACGAAAATTTGATTTTCTTCCAAAACCGCTTGATGTTTTTCGATGAAACCAATTTTAGTTGAAAAATAACATCTTAAGGGGTTTTGACATAAAATAGAGGTCCAGAATAATTTTGTACATTTTTCTAGAATTTCTGGAGGCTTGCTGCAAAAACAGATTCTAGGGTACTTTGCCCAAAACAAGAAGATTTATGAAAAAAGGGTTCCACCAAGGGAAAATTTCATTTCTTTTGTGAAGAAAATATGCTAACTATCACATGTTTAACTCAGAAAATTTGTTTGAAAGAGTGCTCTTGAAAAGTTGAGAGATTTGTACAAAAAGAAGATGGTTTTGTGCCAAAATGGAGAAAGTACAAGAGAGATGGAATCAATACTCAACCCTTGGCATTTTTAACATAAGAACTTAGTAATAACAGATCTGAAAACTTTATTTAGAACCTTTAGAAACATGTATTAGAAAAAGAAAATGAAAGAGAAGTTTGTGTTTGTGGCTTACCTACTAAACTTTGCACAAGAAGCTCTCTTCTTCCTCCTTCTAGACTTCTCTTTCTTGCTCTCCTCCCTCTCTCTAACTGAAATGTGTGTGTGAGTGAGTGTGTTGTGTGTGTTTGCAAGCTAGGCGGTGTGTTGGTATTTATAGACAAACCTTTGAGGCAAAAAGTCTTAAAAGCCCCTTAGTTGGATATGGATGGAAATGTTAGGATTTGTTTGAATTCTAAAGGAATGGAAGGGATTTGGGAGGCTTTTCCATTGGTTTAGGCAACTCCTAGTTGTAATGAAACTAGTTCTTGGATTTTACATCCTAGGTCTAGGTCACTGGGTTGTGTTTTCCTAGAAGTTCATGATGGTGTTTCTTGAAAATTGGCTCCTCCTTGGGGAAGTGTGATGGAGTTATTATTTAAATCATTTTAGGTTCTAGGCACACTCCTCTAGGTGTATATATATGTATATATGTATCTTACAAGATTGATGGTACTTCAAGGTACAAGTATTAGTTTTTGGGGCAAGTTTTGAATTTAAATAAAGAGTGAGGGCTTGGAGTTAAATACATGTAACTTAGGTAGAATTAAATTAGGTTAGGGAACCTAATCTGGCTAGGGTAATTCCTGTTTCAATAAAAATAAAAATAGTAATACTAACCGACAAGATTCGAATTAATTCAAGTAACCGAGAGGCTTTAAGAAAATAATTCAACATTAGGGTTCTTTATAGAGAATACATTTTTCAGGAGCTTCACAACCTATCCCCCTTAAAACAATTTCGTCCCCGAAATTCAACTACATACTGCCTTCGAAAAGTTTAGGGTAGTTTGCCTTCACCCAATCCTGGCGTTCCCAAGTTGATTCCTTAGTTTCCCGATGACGCCATAGCACTTTTACCAAGTGAACCGTTTTGCCTCTAAGGTTCTTCTCTCTACTATCTTGTATTGCTACATGTCCTTCTTTAAACGTAACATCTTTGTCAAGACTGATCTCTTCCCACTTGAGGACGACGGGTCAGCGATGTATTTTCTCAAAATAGATGCATGGAAGACGTTGTGTATCCCTGCTAACTGCGGTGGTAGAGCTAGTCTATGTGCTACTTCGGCCACTCTTTCCAATACCTCAAAGGGCCCAATATATCGTGGTGACAGCTTCCCCTTTTTCCCAAAACGCACGACTCCATACCTAGGTTGCACTTTTAGGAACACGTGGCTGCCTACTTCAAACATCAAAGGCCTTCTCCTCCTATCTGCATAATTCTTTTGACAGTCTTGAGCAGACTTTAACCATTGTTGGATCAATTTGACCTTTTTAGTAGTTCCTAGAACAAGTTCGGGTGCTATCAGATTTGCATCACCCACTTTCGTTCGGCTATTGGTAGAGGTTACAACATTCCTCATGGTTTCTGGTGCTCCGCCTTCACTTGTTGGCATGTTAGACATTTTGCTACAAATTTAGCCACCTCCTTCTTCATTCCATCCCACCAGTATTGCCTCTTCTAATCTTGGTGCAAACAATCTACCTTGGTATCTTAAACTCCCATCGGGGTGAATTACCCAATCGGGCATTGGTTCTCCTGCTTACAGGTATCCTTTGATATAGGCTACCCCTTGATCGTGCTTCTGGGCCTCCATGATCTCATTCATCAACTTAGGCATCACCTTCTGTGCACTAAGATATGCTTTTGTATCTTGAGATTCTACTTGGATCCTGAATTCATTGAGCGTCTTAACCATATCCCATTCTTTGACGGAAATCTTAGCCATCACCCCTCTGCTCTTGCGACTTAGAGCATCTGCTACTACATTGGCTTTACCGGGGTGATATGAGAGAGTGAACTGGAAATCCTCACGATACTCCATCCATCGTCTCTGTCTCAAGTTAAGGTCCTTCTGTGTGAATAGATACTTCAGACTCTGGTGATCTGTGAAAATCTCAAATTGTTCCCCATACAGGTAATGTCGCCACTGCTTTTAGGGCAAAAACTACAGCTGCTAACTCCAAGTCATGTGTGGGGTAGTTGCGCTCATGAGGTTTCAACTGCCTTGACCCATATGCGACTACCTTTCCATTTTGCATGAGCACGCGACCTAACCTTTCTTTAGACGCATCGCAATACACAGTGTACCCCTCTTCTCTTTCTGGGATGGTCACAATTGGCGCACTAGTTAATCTCTTCTTTAGCTCTTGGAAGGATTTTTCGCAAGCTTCGTCCCACTCATACTTTACTTCCTTTTGCGTCAAACGAGTCATTGGTTTAGCTAGTTTGGAGAAATCTTGGATGAACCTCCGGTAATAACCGGCCAATCCTAAGAAGCTGCGGATTTCTGACACGATTTTTGGTTGTCTCCAATCTAATACTACTTCCACCTTGGTTGGATCCACCGCAATCCCATTCTCTAATACCACATGCCCTAAGAAATTTACTTCATTCAACCAGAACTCGCATTTACTCGCCTTGGCATATAACTGATTATCCCTAAGAACTTGAAGGATAATCCTTAAATGTTGCTCATGCTCTTCTTCAGACCTTGAATATACCAAGATGTCATCAATGAATACTACTACAAACTGGTCAAGGTATGGTCTAAAAATCTTATTCATTAGGCTCATGAATACTGCCGGTGCGTTGGTTAGTCCGAAGGGCATTACTACAAACTCATAGTGGCCATATCTAGTACGAAAGGCAGTCTTTGGTATATCCTCCTCCTTGACTCGTAGTTGATGGTAACCTGACATGAGATCGATCTTTGAATAGCACCTTGAGCCTCTAAGTTGGTCAAAAAGGTCATCAATCCTTGGGAGTGGGCATCGGTTCTTAATCGTGACTCGATTGAGTTGACAATAATCGATGCATAGCCTCAACGATCCATTCTTCTTTTTAGCAAACAACACGGGTGCTCCCCATGGCGAAGTACTTGGCCTAATGAATCCTTTATCGAGCAATTCCTGTAGCTGTGTCTTCAATTCTCATAGTTCTGCTGGTGCCATGCGATACGGAGCCATAGTTATTGGGGTAGTTCCAAGTTGTAGCTCAATGTTAAAGTCTACTTCCCGGGTTGGCGGCAATCCTAGTAATTCTGTAGGAAATATATCTGCATAATCGCATACTACATGCGGAAGTTCTATTTCGCCTTGGTCTTCTTCATTTAGAATCAGGCTTGCTATCCTACCCGCAAGTTGATCGCGCCACTGCGTCCGATGTTTTGTTGAAACCATGGGGTCTTGTCTATCCCCCTTAAACTGGAAACGTGTTCCATCTTGCGTATGAGCTACCACTTTCTTCTGACGACAATCGATCACTGCTCGATGGGCGAACAACCAATCCATGCCCAAGATGATATCGAAGTCCGACATTTCCATGATACGAAGGTCGCAAGTTAAGCGTAGGTTCGACATCCCTATCTTACAGTCCTTACAGATCGATCCTACCTGAACGCATCCTCCCATAGGTGACATTACACTTAAGGTAGTTACTAAGGGTTCACATACAAGTTCTAATGACTTAGCACAAGCAGAGGATATGAAAGAATGTGATGCACCGGTATCAAATAAAACATGCACCAAAGAATTGTATAGTACTAAATTACCCTCAATTACGGACGGGTCCGCTTCTTCCTCTTGCAGGGCAAAGACTCTGCCGGTTGCCTTCTGGTTGCCACTGGTCTTGGCGTTCTGAGGTCTTCCACTCTTCTAGTGCTGCTGCCCGGTAGATCTTGTCTTATTCGTCCAAGGCTTCTGCCCACCTAACGCCTGGGCATTTGCTCCAAAACCTTCTCCTTGGTATCCAGATGGAGGGAGTTGGGGGCATTCGCTCTTTTTGTGCCCTAATTGTTGGCAATGAAAGCACTGGATTTGTTCCGTCGGCCTTCGTTGACAGCCTCCTCTCTGGATCTGTTGCTGCGGTTGCTGTTGTTGCTGTTGTGTTGTGGTCTGGAGTAGGGCTTCGAGGTCAGGTTTCTAGTGTCCTTTGGTCCTTTTCCTCTTAAATAGTCATCCTTGACTTCTTTTCGTATAATTCCTTCCCCTTTCTATCTTGGAGTATGGTGTTGTATCCTTCTGGTTGCTCCTCTTGGTCCCTCATGAAGTTGGTTTACTTCCCGCAAGCTCCAAATCCTCTTGGATTCTACCTCCTCTCATTCTTAAGTCAATGTTGTGCCAACTATTTCCACAAAGATGGCAAACTCCCCTAGAATTTGATTTTTAATAAGGGTTAGGATTCTTGGTCACGGTTACTAGTCCATTCTTAAGGTTTCAATTTCCTGGTACCGCATTCCTGTCGTTGCTTGCGAGCTCGTGTTATTACCTGCCTCGGAGTGTGGTCCACCATTTGTCGTTCTTTGAATGGGGTGAGGCGTAAGTCAAATTCTAACTACAGAGGCAGTTCCTTATGGTCAAGCAACTAATCTTAAGTTAGAGTTTAATTATCCTAGGGTGTTCACACAGCACAACTTCATGTATACGTAATAATAATGACAAGATTCTTAAAATTGGATTGAAGTGGAGACGAAGAATACGAAGCAGTTATGGTGATAACATCAGGATTAACTGAAATATGGATGAATGGTATGATGTTATGGTTTCAAACTTCAATGTGATCAAGGCTATAGATGTAGTGACTAGACTAGATATTTAACTTGAAACTGCGTTGGCCATCCGCGTTTCAAACTGAATATCCAAGATTCATCACCGAGCAAAGAAAATGAAATTATTTACAAGAAGCCTTGGGCTAAACAAAATAATCAAGGATCAAAAGAAGTCAAATTTACAAATAGTAGTATATAAAACAGGACTAGATGGACAAGACTTAATCTTGGAAAAGGATGACATTGAATAAAGGTTACGAATACACGATGAGGGTACGACAATCGATAGAAGACGCATAGAACTAATAGTACCCCCTACTGCGCGATGTGAGGCCGCACTCAAAATTAAAACCATTTCACGATCCTGAAGTAGGTCCTCATGAGTTGATGTTGGTGTGCCCGAAATTCGAAGAAATTCCCTAAGATAGGTCAAGAAAGATTCTATTTTCGATGTCCTTGATAGAATAGGTAGTGTAATAATATAACATAGTCGGGGCAAGGTAGTCTCTAACCGCAGGTCGAAACGCGTAGGTAAGGGTTGAACCTAGGCTCTGATACCATTCTGTGACGCCCCGAGTCTACACTATTGGTTGCAGTCAAGGGAGAGTCACTAATGAGTCCTATGGTCAATAACCAAGTAAGATCCCAGATCGCCGAAGGAGTCAAAATAGCCTCCCTTCTAAGTCTGGCTTTCTTAGGCAGCGCACTACCCTTTTGATAGATCTTAAAAGGTATTGACACAAGGTCTCATAAGCAACGATAAGGTTTATACATAGAATATAAATACATAACAACCGCAATATACTTAATTCAAAAGATGGTTCCATTACATTACATCCCAAAAGAAAGCTTAAATCTTCACACGAGTCTTACAAAATATCCAAAAAGAAACTTCTAATTTTTCTAGGATAGCCAAAAGTCTTCGAAAGTTTTAGGCTCGTCGTCTCCCGCTATGAGTTCCTCTTCGACACCTGGCATGATACGCCGTAAGCTTTGAATGCTCAGTAAACACACACACACCCCACCCCTTTTTCCCAATCCAATACACAATCACAATTTTAACATCAAGTAATAAAGCACAATACTCAATTAAATAAATAAAGGGTTAAGTTAGGTTTTTAGCAACTAGAAATCCCCCAAAGAGATTTCGTCCTCCCAACCACGAGAATCGAACACGGAGATTTCGTCATTCTATTTCACTTGTCTTCATAGTAATACCTCACATTTCTTCCTCTTAGGACTATACCCAAGTCAGTTGCCTCTTGTAAGGAGATTTGTATTAGGTTTGTGAACAATAACCATTTTGTTCAGGTACTCTCTATACGGGGTCATCCTATACCACCTATAACATCTAATTGGAAGACATATCATCTACCTTGTGTAATTGGATAGAAGGCTACTTACAATTCCAAAAATTTTGTATGAAATCATTCAAATGACATTTCTATAGATTTGTTTTATACATTAATTTTGTTTTTTTTATCAGCAAAAAAGAACTTTATTGATGAAAATCAAAGTACAAAACAAATTATATACATCAATAAAGGAAGTGAGTGCAAAGAGCATAAAAGCAGACTAAACAATCCCAACTAAGTTCCCAACTAAGTTGGCATCGCAATGCAAGCTTAATCGTTTGTTAGCACCACACCAAGTTGGTGAGAGACCAACCAATTACATACAACCAAAAAACACAAAATAAATGAAGCAAAAAAATATAACAAATCCAATTTATCAAATTAATCAACAACAGTAGCCTCCAAACCCAGTCCCATACAAATCAAGTCTCAGTATCAGTCTCTAAACATCCACCAATTACATATCAATCTCATCATTCTTACACAATGCATCAATCATTCACTTTACTATGCATTCTATAGGCACACAACATCACCAATATCTATTAGCCAATATAATTAAAATCTTTCATATCTCCAACCCAAAAGTCAATACAAAAATATCCATAATAATACTAAAGTCAAAACCATCCATCATATGAAGTTATTACAACTATTTACAAAAACTAAGTAAGTCATAATAACAAGTAAGTCATAACCCATAAGTATCAAATCTCACAATTCATGAATCCTCTATTTTGTCATCTATGCTTTGGCGACCACGATTGCAAATTCTAGTTTCCAGTGGGGGTTGTGTAGAGATTTTAGGAATTATTTATTGTGATTGTTTGATTGTTTCCTATTTGTATATTAGGAAATAGCTTGATTGTTTCCTATTATTATATTTGTAGATTAGGAAATAGCTTGATTGTAGCTTTGATTATAGGAATATCTTAATTATAGGACTTACTACTTACTGGTGATCCATCTCTATAAATAAGTAATTGTACAATGTATTGAATTAAGATTAATAAAAATATTCTTCTCAAAGTCTGATTTGAAAGTTGGTATCAAAGACTTGAAAGAATCATCATCATCCTTTCATTGAATCTATATCACCATCAAACCATCGCCAAGTCAGATTCTGAAACATCTGGCACCAAGTCTGCTCCCATTATCATTCAATCTGAAAGCTCATCGTTCAATGCAGGGATTGTACTCAATGAGACCAATTATGATATGTGGTCTCAAATCATGGAGATGCATATTGCTGAGAAGAAGAAACTCTCCTTTATTCGTGGCAGTTCACAGCCACCAACTGAGACGAACGAAGGATATAAGAAGTGGTATGTAGACAATCAAAGGGTCAAGAGATGGCTATTGATATCTATGTCCCCAGACATTATGAAACGATACATTAGCCTACCCACCACTCGCGATATTTGGAAAGCTCTTTCTCAAGATTTTTATGATGGAGCGGATGAATCACAAGTATTTACCTTGAACCAGAAGGCCTTCTCTGCCAAACAGAGTGGCAAAACACTCTCTGTGTATTATAGAGAGTTAATTGAAATTTTTAGTGAATTGGATCATTGTGATCATGGAGAGTGAAAAAGATGTTGTATCCTATCAGAAATCAGTTCAACGACTAAGGATGCATATTTTTCTTGCTGGATTAGATGGTGAATTCGAACAAATCCGTAGTGAAATTTTGAGGAAGGATCTAATTCCCGCATTAAAGGAATGTTATGCATTGGTCCTTCGTGAATGTGTTCGACGCGAAACGATAAATGTTGAACTTGGAAATTCTGAAGCTTCCGCCATGGTGACTCGAAACCGTTCTAATCAAAAGTAGGCTCCTCAACACCAGCAGGACCAACCGAAGCTCGCCCCTCCTAAAATTGCTACTGGTGTCGATAAATCTTCCTACAAATGCAATCACTGCAATCAAAGTGGTCATACCAAAAATCAATGCTATAAACTTGTAGGGTATCCAGAATGGTGGGATCATAGCTGTGATTCACGAAAGAGGAATTCTAAGAAGACCTTTACTGCTACGATTGTTGAAACAAAGACAGAGAATGATATTGCCGACGCATTCTCAGCATTAGCCGCAACGGCAAGTAATGATGGTAAGGTTTTAAATATTTTTGCACCTGTTTCTAATAGTGCATGGATAATTGATTCCGGTGCTACGAATCATATGACATTTGATTCTAAACAAGTATTTCCTCTTAAACCTTCTGCACAAAATTTTGTTTCCACTGCCAATGGTACCTCAATTCTAATTATTAGAGAAGGATCATTGTCCTTCATTGACACTTTGAATTTAGATTATGTTTTGATTGTTCCGTCTTTAGATTATAATCTCTTGTCTGTTTCCCAAATAACCACTGCCTTATTTTGTGTTGTCATTTTCTAGCCTGATTTTTGTGTGTTTAAGGATATCCAAACAAGGCAAGGCAGACGATTGGTTGTGGTGTTAGGCGAATGAAGCAATATTACTTAGACTTGGGTGTCAAAGAGTTTGAACCGGTTGTGTCATGCTTTAATGATAGGCAATTCTGCGGGTGAAAAGAAATCTGAGATATGGTTATGGCATCGACGTCTGGGGCATGCTTCATTTGGTTACTTGAAGAAATTATTTCCTAATTTATTTGCAAAAATTGATATTTCCAGTTTCAAATGTGATATTTGTGAACTTACAAAGAGCCATCATGCTTCATTTCCATTAATTTTGAATAAAAGCCCAGTTCCTTTTATGATCATACATTCTGATGTTTGGGGTCCATCTAAAGTTACTAACTTGGATGGATCACGTTGGTTTGTTGGTTTGTTACTTTTATTGATGATTGTACCAGGATGACTTGGGTATGTTTGATAAAGTCCAAAAGTGAAGTAAACTCGTTATTTCAAAATTTTCATAAAATTGTTCACAATCAGTACAATGCACAAATTTAGGTTTTCCGCAGTGATAATGGAGGTGAATATTCGAGTCTTGAATTGAAGCGGTATTTGAAAACCCATGGAACTATTCATCAAACTGCTTGTTCTGATACACCCCAACAGAATGAGCTCGCGGAGCAAAAAAATCGGCACTTGTTGGAGGTTGTTCATGCTTCGTTGATAGAAGCCCATATGCCGGTTTCTTATTGGGGACACGCACTTATCTCTGCAGCTTATTTGATCAACCGAGTACCTTCCAGCACCATTGATTTTTGGACACCATCTCAGGCTCTCGCTGAAGCAATTGTTGCTCCTATCACCTCCAACTTACCTCCCCATGTGTTTGGTTATGTAGCATTTGTACACCTTTATAAGCATCAACGCACTAAGTTGACTCCTCAAGCATTGTGTTGTGTCTTTCTAGGATATGATGCTTCTCAAAAGGGGTACCGCTGCTATCACCCTCCCACCAAACACATGTTTATTACGTTAGATGTCATTTTTCATGAAGACTCTATGTATTTTTCCTCTGATCTTGAACTTCAAGAGGAGTACAAGAAGGAAGTTCAAGCTCTAGACTATGACTACAATTTTTTGATCTTTACCAAAGGGAAACTTTCTGAACCTAGTAATCAGGATATGAATAATGAGGAACTCTTTGAATTGGATGAAACCAATGCGAGTGAATTAGATTTGTGTAGTATACCTTTGGACCAAAGTGGTGATGAACACCTAGAAAATGAAGTTGATACACTAAACCACAGGCCACTGATATTCCTCACACATATAGACACCTCATTTTTGACCACCCTTACGACTTGGACGTCACCACTTGCATACCCAATGATGAGTGTATATGCTTGTTAAGTGCTCAGAGTCCTCAGTGGAGTGCCACAGCTTTGAGCCTTCAAACCCTACACATGTTGCCTTATTCTTAGACTAAAACCAGAGTTTTTCAAGCTTGCAACCTCTTGTAGCCTACCGGCCCCTTCTATTGGCTGCCAACCATTGCTTCTGGTTGCAAGCCACAAGTGTGTTTTGCAGATATTTTTCTACCAGTTGTGCTAGCTGTTGGCACAAATACATGCACCTTCTTGCACGTATATGTATTGATATTTCTAAGGAAGTTGCATGGTTCTCTATATATAGGAGGCCTCCCCTTCCATTTTTAAGGTTGAAATTTTTAGAGCAAAAATTCTCTCTCTCTCTCTCTCTCTCTCTCTCTCTCTCTACAATTCTCTCTCTTTCTCTTTTGCAATTTCTTAGCTTTTTGCAAGCTTTTGCCTATATACTCTAAACCAAACCTTGCCATCTTTGAGTTGAGGTACCTTTGAGCCTAGTTTGAGCTCTTGAGGGTGTGTTTGCCTGGATTTGTTGCCTAGAATTGGTTCTCCTCTTCAAGAGGTATAAAGCTTTGCTTTTCGTCTTGCTTTATTTACTCTTTTTTCTACTATTTTTCCTTTGTTTTTGGGTTGTATAAACTCTGTATTTTTGGGCTGAAACTTGTGGTTTAAGGCCAATAAGGGTTGAGGGGTGGTTCACCCTTCTTTACGCTTTGCCTTCAAGGCCTTTACCCTTGTGTTTCCCATCTTTACACTATCTTCTTTTGAGCTTTTAAACACTAATTTTCAGAGTTATTTTAGTGGCTAAAATCATAATTTGAAGTCCAAAATTAGAGGGGTTAGCCTTCCCTCCTTGTGTCTTACTTACTAGCCTAGCATGATCTATATTTTAGCTTATTGTTCTAGCTATTTTTGTCTTAATTCCAACATGTTTTAGGACTTATTTAGCACTATTTTAGGACTTTTTTAAGTGTTCATTGCATTTAAGCCTTGTATTGTGTGCTTGTAGTGCAATTGTCCTCATAGGTTTGGTGGTTTAGGCCTTAGCCACCATCCTATTTGAGTTGATAGCATTTATTTCATGCTTTCCTTACTTGTGATCACCTTTAATCACCTCTACAACCTCCCTCCTTTCTTGGCTTTTGCTTTGCTTTGAGAGTTGTTTCAAACCTATTGTTCTTTTAAGCTTGAGATTGAAGTTGTCATGCTCAATGGTTTAATCCCTTTTAGGGGTTCATTATCAACGACATGACATTTCCTCATGCCTTAAGCCGACTCTTGGTTTCACACTTCTCTCCTTTAGAGAACTTAAATTCACTTTTGGACTTAATCAATTAAAGAATTGAAAGGTAACTAAAATAGAGTAATAAAATTGGTTACTAAAAAAAGGGACAAGATAATAATTTGGTTTGGGTTCAATCGGACGTTAATTGAACCCTTGAGTCTTGAGTCGTTTTATACTCGTAAGTGATGTAAACGGCTCAAGATTTATTGTCAACTACTTCCCTTGATCATTCATGATAGGGAGATGGTTTTAAGAGTCTTGTTTTGTTGCATTCATTGAACTTGCACACTTTTGGTTCATAAGCCATCATGCAATGAAATTGCATCCGTTGATGATTTATGAATCAAATTTTGCCACTCCTTTGAGCTGTTTAATGATAAGGAGGGGTGAGTTATGCAAACAACCCTTGAGAATACCCTGCTCTTGCTCTGTTTGCTCTCTGTTGCAGCAAGAAGAACTAGGCAACAGTGGCCGGCAGGCCATCACTTCTAGCTTACCGACCACCTGTGCAAAATCCAGCAGTGTACTTTTGAAACAGAATAGAATTGGTCTTGAGGTAGAAAACAGTGCAAGTGTTCTAATATGCAACAGAGATATCTGGCAACAGAAACAACGGCTTTTTCGGGTGAAAAGTCCATGCATGCATAAGCATTCTTCATTTCCCGAGGAGGAGTAATTAGAGTAGTTAATATGGTTACTTCATGTTGTAATTAATTAGTTAGCTAAACTAGTTATTTATTTTTGTCTTGTAATAATTAGTTAGCTAGAATAGTTAATTAATTTGTTGTAATAATTAGTTAAGTAATTTAGCTAAATTATTCATTCAGGTCTATAATAGTTAATTAATTAGCTTAGCTTTAATTAGTTAGCTAGTTTATTCATTCGGACCCTCCTGTGTGAGGGCGCAATGTTGTAATAATGTGTATGTGTTCCAACTCCACATCTTTCTCCTTTTTATTTACTAGCTTATGATGGTTAGATTAGGGCATCATGTTTTGTTTAGCATTCTTCATGTTTGCATCCATTTGTCTTGCATGTACCGAGGCTCAGTTCATCATTCTAACTTGTATTGATAGTTTAATACTTCTTTGAATACATGCTTAGACCGCATGCTATCAAATTGATTCATATGCTATATTAGTAGCCAAGCCTAGTAAATTGCATATCGCATATGTTGCATTAGTCATATTGCATAGTTAGGAATCATGCATTTTTCTAATCAGTTTCTCTTTTGGCTTGGAGTACTAGGTGAGCGTTTTTGTGCTTTAGCATATTGCATTGAATATGATTGTTGTCATGTCTAGCATGCTTACCATGAAGCTAAATGCTTAAATGATAAAACTTCTTGAATGCCTGTGGATGAAGGCTAGTTGCTTAAATTGGAATAATTTGAGTAATACTTATATGTGATCACTTTTTCAAGCGGTACATATTCGAAAACAATTTTCAAAACAAAACATGAGATCTAGTGTTCCAATTCTTGCAAATTAGTCTATACTTGTGTGTGTACGCATCTCATAGTAATGCTAACCTAATAAATTGGAACAAGAGCATATAATGTAAATAAGATTCATATCATGATTAGTAGAGGCCGATCTTCAATCGGGCGAGCGAGGGTGCTCAATTCATGACCTTCCCCTCTCGTACCTAAGTTCTCAAGCTGAGACAATCTTGGTGATGACAGACATGTGGCCTTTGGCACGAGTCATGGGTTTCCTAAATTCCCCAAAAAATATTTAGGTGGCGACTCTGTATCTGGCAAAGCAGTCCATTTTTGGCATTTTGATTCAAAATCGATTTTCCAAAAGATTTGTCGGATTTGGACTCTTTGGTGTTTATCTATTTCATATTGCACTTGTGAGATCAGATTCAGAACCATGGGAGTCCGATTGTGTAGGGCTTATTCATCTTCTGAAATGGGGCACGAAAAGTCGAGCTATAACACCACAGGCCGCTGGTACACCAAACCAATCGCTTGTTGAGGATGTTTCTAAACCATCTAGAAAACAGCTACCATCGCGTCAAACTAGAGGTATCCCTAAAACCACATATGAACTCAAACTTTCTAGTAAAGTTAAATACCCTATGAGTCATTATGTGTCTAACCATTGTTTGTCAGAGTCAAACAAGTCATTTGTAAATCAATTATCTATTGTATCTATTCCTAACAGTGTGCAGGAAGCCTTAGCTGACCTAAGGTGGAAAACTGCTATGAATGAGGAGATGAAATCTTTGCGGAAAAATGAAACTTGGGAACTTGTTGATCGTCTATCGGGGAAGAAAACAGTTGGATGTCGGTAGGTGTATACTTTGAAGCACAAAGCAGACGGTACGATTGAACGCTTTAAAGCAAGACTTGTGGCAAAAGGGTACACCCAAACTCATGAGATTGATTATATAGATACATTTGCACTTGTAGCTAAAATCAACACAGTTCGCGTCTTGTTGTCTCTAGCTACGAACCTGGATTGGCCATTACAACAATTTGATGTGAAGAATGCATTTCTACATGGCGAGTTGTTCGAAGAAGTTTACATGGATTTGCCACCAAGATGCATGATACCAGAAGTGCATTGTCGGAAGGTGTACAGATTAAAGAAAGCTTTATATGGATTGAAACAATCTCCTAGAGCATGGTTTGGAAGGTTCACAAAGTCTATGAGAGCCTTTGGCTACCATCAAAGTAATTCGAACCACACTTTATTCTTGAAAAAACAGCATGGTAAGATCACTGCCCTTATTGTGTATGTTGACGACATAGTGGTCACAGGAAATGATCCTAAAGAAAGAAAGGCTCTACAGAGTTATTTGTCCAAAGAATTCGAAATGAAAGATCTTAGTCACTTGAAATACTTTCTTGGGATCGAATTGTCTTGATCTGATAAAGGAATTTTTTTGTCTCAAAGAAAATATGCCTTAGATTTGTTGCAGGAAACTAGTATGTCAACATGTCAACCAACTGATACACCAATAGAAGAAGGATTGAAGTTATGTATTGAGACTAATCAGGTGCTTGTTGATAAAGAGAGATATCAAAGACTCATCGGAAGATTGATGTACTTAGCCCACACAAGGCCGGACATTGCCTATGCTTTGAGTATTGCCAGCCAGTTTATGCATAATTCTGGAGAGCAACACATGAATGCAGTTATACGCATTTTGAGGTATTTGAAGTCTGCTCTTGGAAAAGGAATTTTATTTACAAAAAATGTAGATTGTCAAAGTGTGGGTGCATATACTGATGCTGACTGGGCTAGAACAGTAGATGACAGACGATATACTTCAGGATATTTCACCTTTGTAGGTGGTAATCTTGTTATATAGAGAAGCAAGAAACAAAATGTTGTTGCACGTTCAAGCGCAGAGGTTGAATTTAGAGGTATGGCACTTGGAATATGTGAAGCATTATGGCTAAAACATCTCTTGGGGGATTTGGACTATTCACTTACGCAACCAGTTCAACTCTACTGTGACAATAAAACAGCATGTGATATTGCTCATAATCTGGTTCAACATGATCGTACAAAGCATGTGGAAGTAAACAGATTCTTCATTAAGGAGAAATTGGATGAGAAAATTGTGGAGTTGCCTAAGATTCGCTCAGAAAATCAGTTAGTCGATATCCTTACTAAAGCAGTGTCTACTCAAGCGTTGTCCAAGTTTTTGGGCAAGTTGGGCATGTGTGACATCTATGCACCAACTTGAGAAGGAGTGTAGAGATTTTAGGAATTATCTATTGTGATTGTTTCCTATTTATAGATTAGGAAATAGCTTGATTGTTTCCTATTATTATATCTGTAGATTAGGAAATAACTTGATTATAGCTTTGATTATAGGAATAGCTAAATTATAGAACTTACTACTACCGGTGATCTATCTCTATAAATAAGTAATTGTACAATGTATTGAATTAAGATGAATAAAAATATTCTTCTCAAAGTCTGATTTGAAAGTGGTTGTTGTTGTTCATCTAAGTGTTGGCCCTCTAAAACTTGTGTGATTTGTTGAACTGCATTATACAATAGCTCCGAAGCACCAATGGCATCAACATAACCCATTTGCATTATTGGACATTTAGGTACTTCACGTCTCCTAGATGTTGTTGGGTGCACTTGAATGTCCATAACTGAACTGTAACAATTGAAAGATCAAATGTATGAGAAAAGTTAAGTTTGAGTTGACAAGACCAAACAATTAGTCTTCGTTCAGTTTAAATATTCTAGAAAATTTACTTATGATTGGCAGAAGAAAATCAAACAAAAATAAATAGTTCGACAGAGTTAATCTAAACAAACAATGTTTGTTCGTCTAAAAATTTTGGCAATTTAGTGTCGAACAGTGTTCTTTGAACAAATCGAGCTTGGTTCAAAGAGATTCAAACATACTTCACATTTAACAATAAGAACACATAATGTCATGAAAAATAATGAAAATAACTAAGATTGATCAAAATACCTATCAAGAATGATATGGAGAGACTACGTATACAATTTTCGTCGTTCGTAGGATGAGATCATTGCCTAGTGTATGTCGGTGCTTGGCTTGTAATGGATATTGTAAGGTGTCCAGATTGTTATTGGGTGTGCAACTTAGGTGGGTGTGTAATGTTTTGAATAAAGGATAGTTTTGTATTATGTGGGGGATCCTTAGAAATTTTATCAATGTTTAAATTTTATAAGCAACTCCACCGGTCCCAAGCCCGGGTTAAGGAGGAGGGTTGTGTGTTAAGTAGCCGACAACCAACACATAAAAAAAGCCATTCGGATCCCTTATGAAAATGAATCCTACTTTGAATCGTTTAAAGGCTTGGTTTGGTTGGTTTAAATTTTATAAGCGGGGTTTAAAGAAATAGGGAGTCCTTAGAAAAAAAAAATGCATGGGCTATTAGCGCCACCCTTATATATGATATGATTATTAATAAGATTAAGAGTGATAAGTTATACTAGGAAATTAGATAGGATAAAGTATTGGATACATGATAGGACTATGGAAAAGATTGTGAGGGATAAGTTCTACCATGTGATAATAATTGATATAAATGATTGAATAAAAAGAATGACATTATAATTGGTTAGAATGAAATAAAATTAACTGTTGAGAGACTAAGAAAAATAATCCTTAAATATCTCATTCTTTTAATACCAAATTATTCATGGTATTATTTAGTTCTATTGAATTGGACTATCTAATATAGGGCTGAGCAAGGAATCCATGAAATCTGTAATCCGATCCGATCTAGTCCAATCCAGTAGATTTGGATTGGTTTTTTGAATCCGTGGTTCAGTTCCAGATTGAAAAATTAAAAATCTGTAGTCCACGGATCGGTTCCAGATTGAACCTCACGGTTCAGAATTGGAACCAATCCAGACCGTATACAAATAGCCTATATTTATATTATACACCCTCCCGCATAGTATCTTCTCTTATTCTATATAAAACCTAAACCAAAATCTAAACCCGCATAGTATCTTCTTTTATTACTTTTGTTTGTTAGTTTTTAATTTTAATTTGTAATGGTCTAAATACTTATGGTGGAACCAGTTTTCTTATGGTTGTTTAAATTCTAGAATAGTATGTCGCTATTATGGAAAGACATGTTACTATTGTGAAACTAATATGATGCTATGTTTATATTTTTATAAATTAAAATGTTATATATATATTTTTTGTTATTTAATTATGTGAATCCGTGATCTTAAACCGATCCAATCCGTGTTTAAATGGATTGGTTCAGATTGGTTCCACGATTTAAACGGATTAGATTGGTTCCAATTTTTTAAGAACCGTAAACAACGGATTGGTCTTGGTTTTATCCTAATCTGGATGAATCCAGACCATGCTCACCCCTAATCTAATAGACTGAAAATTCATTGGGGCACTAACTTACAAGTCCTATTTGCACATTTCAAAACCCATCTAGTCTCAAAACAAAACACTTGCACCAATTAGTCCTACATATTTTTAATTATTATCAAATAATCCTTCTTTTTTTTTAAATTTAAGGGTGCTGCATATCTTATCACCATTGGACCTCGGAAGACAGTCACCGGAGATTCGCCAAAATGTTCAATAACACCAAGAAGTTGTCGAAGTATAGTCAAAATGTCCAGAACATCATCGAACATCGAGAACATCACTGGAGACTCACTGGAATGTCCAGAACATCGCCTCAAAAAAAGAAAAAATTAGCCAAAACCCCCTAGACCAAACATGTTAGTGTGTAAAGGACAACCTGTGTAACACTTGTGCATAATAAAGCAATAAAACACATTTTGGCTGGTGCATCTTGAAATCCTTTAGTCAATATTTTCATTATTGAAATCCTTTAGTTGGTGCATCTTGATATTGGTCGAGTGAAAATCCAATCTATACTTTGATAATAATATAAATTTGCACTCAGATATGTTAGAAAAGTGCTTTAGAATCTTGAAATTTTGCTCTGAGTGTCGATACTGAGCTTCCAAGTGTCGACACTTGCATTCCTTCATTTCTTCTTCAACTTTTTACCTTCAGGTATCGACGCTCTCCCTTCCTGGTGTCAACACCTTCTGGTCTGGAGTGACCCAGGTGCACATTGCTTGGAAGTGTCTACACATGGACATCCTGGGGTTGACAATTTGCTTGTGATTAACCTTATTGAACCTGCACTATAGAGTGTAGACACCCCTCCTTAAGGTGTCAACACTTGATAGAAAGCTAGAGACATTTTGGCTATGTGCTTGGCATCTACTTTTAGGGATTTTGATCTAATTTTTTTATATATAATCTTGGGCCCTACAACCCACTTTGTCCCTCCACTATAAATAGAAGCACTTTATCTCTCTCTCTCTCTCTCTCTCTCTCTCTCTCACCGATCTTCTCTCTCTTTTCCACTCTTCATTGTTGGAGCTTCAAGCTTGGGTTTCATCTACTTAGAGGTAAGATTTACTCCTAGTTCTTGAGGATAAAAGTTAGATCATGTTGAGCTGAATATACACTACAAGAAAATGCACTTTTGGCGACTAAAGTTTTAGTCGCCAAAAGTAAGGTTTTTAGTCGCCGAAGCCTTTTCCCAACTAAATATTTTGGTTGCTAGATTTGTCCCGGGAAAACGGTCGGGGAAGGTTTTGGCAACTAAAAAAAATTTAGTCGCCAAAAGTCCTATAAATGGCTATTAATGTTTTAGTAGGGAAAAGTATGAGGTATTGGCGACTAAATATTTTTTAGTAGCCAAAAGTCATAAATTGGCGACTAAATATTTAGTCGCCAAAAGTTTTCAAATAAAATTAATTTTCATTTTCAGCAACTAAAACTTTTAGTCACCCAAAGTATCATTTATTATTAGCTACTAAATATTTAGTCGCCAAAAAAAATTAATTTTCAAATTTTTTTTTAGCTACTAAACTATTTAGTTGCCTAAAGTCTCATATATTTTTTACTACTAAATTTTTAGTCGCCAAAAAATTTTTGGTTTATTTTTGGCTACTAAATTTTTAGTAGCCAACAAGTTTTATTTTGTTTTTTTGGCTACTAAACATTTAGTCAACAAAAACTTTATTTAGTGTTATTTTTTATTATTATTATTATTAATTTCTGCACAACCTGTATTTATTTCGTGCAACCTGCACCCTGTATATAAATAAAACAATACATATGTCTATTTCTATTTCACTTTCAACCATCCAAAAATTTGGTCTTGTAACATCAAATTCTATACAAGCCAAATATAATCCAACCCAAAATAATAATTCCATACAAACTAAATAACTGACAGAGAACAACACAAAGATCATTAAACAACTAGAGATTTAAGAATTAAACCATAAATTCATATTTACCAAAGAAATTGGGTGGGTATCGGGCATATAACAAAAGACTTTCCATTTCTATTAGTCATAAAAAAAATAAAAAAAAATTAAAAAAAAAAAAAAGCAGTCAGGAACAGTTTTGATGCATTTTGATGTCCCATTGAAATCAAAACCAATTTGATGTCCCATTGAAACCAAAATTGGGTGTCTTTTACAAAACATTCCATGAAAACATTCCATCATGATGTCCCATTGAAATCAAAACCAATTTGATGCATTTTGATGTCCCATTGAAATCCCCTTCCATGATAAGACCAGGAATAATAATAATAATAATAATAATAATAATAATAATAATAATAATAATAAAAAATCCACTTCAAATATCTTTAGCTCTTTAACCCAAGAATAATAGGTGCTTGGTATCACATTTCCCTACACATTTAATCTCTCAAGTAAATATACATACTTGGGAAGTATTGCTTTTGCTTTCAAGTTTAGGCATTGTAATATGACATAAGATGCAAAGAATGAACCATACCTCTCCCAAGATCATCAGGATCTGCAAGCACAACCACTGCCCTCCCCAATATGGAATGTTGCCCACTTAGCGGAATCTACAAATTTGAAAACAAGGTGTACACATAATTCCAGCAAATCAAAGCTTTCCATACCATGGAAAAATGAGAGATTTAAAATAGTATTCTATATGGATTGGAATAGTATTAATTTTAAACTTATGAGAGATTTAAATTCAAACTAAAATTTAATAATTAAAAGGTAGAAACTAAATGTATCTCTTTCTCAGCTTTCCAATAATCAATCTTTCCCCGGCTAATATAGATTATTTTTACTTCATCAACTTTAAACATACACTCCCACACAAATTCTTAAAATAAAAAATAATACCTAGCACCTACAAATTACACCAAACAAAGCCAACAACTATAGGAAGAAAGAGACCCCATAGCCTTGAATCATCTAATTTGCAATCTTTCCTTGTAGTTCAATGATGTGTTGTGTGTATAATGCATTTCCTTGCAAAGATATATATATATAGCCTTTGTTAACATCATGTCACTGTTGCTTTAATTGATTCATTGTGTTTCTTTAGAAATTTCATGGCATGTTTCTCTTTGATCAGGTATGAGGTAGTTGACATGCTGCCATCCATTGAAATAAAGAAAACAGAGTATGGTGGGAGAGCTTACAAAGTCTCAGCAATATAAAATGGACTAATTCAACTGCTGGAAAAAAAAATGAAATTATTTCTCGAAAGGGATTGAGCCTCCTACATCCTTGGACTAGAAATTGATATGGACAAAGATATTGATGAGTAGGAATAGATGATTCAACTAACTGGGAAAAAAAAATCAAATTTATTTTTCTGCAAGTGATGACGCTTCATTTCATTGGGCAATATTATAATTTCATAGAAATTATAATTTCGAAAATCAAACCCATAAAACGAAAATCAAACCCGTTTTCGACATGAAGAATATCATAATTTTATAGAAATCAAACACTTCAACCAAACCCATTATCGAAATCAACAAAAAATTAAACTAAAAAAATCATATAAACCCTAGATGAAGTGTGAGAAATGGGAAAATAAGGGAAGGGAGAAAGAGAGAGAGAGAGAAAGAGAGAGAGAGGAAATGGCTCGACACAGAGAGAGAGACCCAGATCGACAACAAGGGAGAGGACCGAACGCGACAGTGACAAACCTGTGATTTGCGGCCTTGTTGGTGGTGATTTCGGCAATGGCAGTGGCAATGGCGATGTGCGACGATGGGGATGGATGGTGGCCAGCGACAGCGGTAGTGACAGTCGGTGGTAAGAGGGAGAGGCAAAGAAAAACCACCGAAGAAAGAGAGAAGAGGTGCTGGTTTGTGGTTTGGAAACCAAAATATATATATTACACCTTTTAGTCGCTGAAAGTATTTCATAAATCCCTCCAAACTATTTAATATATCTCTCTCCAATAATTTTAGTTCTTTCGCGACTAAAATTATTTTTCGTCGCTGAACATAAACTTTTGGCTACTAAAATTTTGGTCGCCAAAGGTAAAAAATAATTTTTTGTTTTCCAATCAGCGACTAGAGCGTTTTAGTAGCCAAATCTCTACCTACGGCAACTAAAATTATTTTTCGTCGCTGAAAATAAACTTTTGGCGACTAAAATTTTAGTCGCCAAAGATAAAAAATAATTTTTTCTTTTCCAATCGGCGACTAAAGCGTTTTAGTAGCCAAATCTCTACCTACGACGACTAAAATTATTTTTCGTCGCTGAAAATAAACTTTTGGCAACTAAAATTTTGGTCACCAAAGGTCAAAAATAATTTTTTATTTTCTAATCGGCGACTAAAGCGTTTTAGTAGCCAAATCTCTACCTACGGCGACTAAAATTATTTTTCGTCGCTGAAAATAAACTTTTGGAGACTAAAATTTTAGTCGCCAAAGGTAAAAAATAATTTTTTATTTTCCAATCGGCGACTAAAGCATTTTAGTAGCCAAATCTCCACCTACGGCAACTAAATTTTTTTTTTGTCTCCAATTCTGGCATTTTTGGCGACTAAATTTTTTTTTAGTCGCCAATAAACAATATACCCTGACTAAAAAAATTAGTAGCTAAATATTTTACTTTTGCCGACTAAAAAAATTTTTAGTCGCCATTTCTACAACTTTTGGCTACTAAATTTTTTTTAATCGCCAATTTTGATCGCCAAAGGTGCATTTTGTTGTAGTGATATCGTGTTTCCGTCACCGTCAACTTTTGGATGTTCACCCACTCTCTCTCTCCTTTGAGGTAGGAATACCTTTAACTTTGTATATCCTTGTATTGATATGATTATATGGTATTTTTCTTAATTATAATGATGTATGAGCTAGTGATTTTGATTATATATATATATATTAAGGTATAAAAAATGGGATCTTCACTCAAGTTTTTGAATTTTTTTGAATGTTTTGACTTATTAAAGGTTACATTTGATGATTTGAAGGTTTTGTAAAAGAAATGAGGAAAACCCCAAATTTCTTTAAAACCCTAGGTTTGGGACTTTGTTTAAAGAGGGTTTTGTAACCAATTGATGTCATATGGTGAAATTGAAGTTGATATTATGTTGAGACAAATGGAAATTTTTGAAGTTGTGTGAATTTCGGATTTATGATGAAATCATTGTTGAAGATGGAAATTGTCGAACCAAGTTTTATGAAGCCTTGGAATTGTCTTTTTTTAATGAAAAGAAGATTTTGAAATTAATTTATGTTTTGAAGTGAAATTAGAATTTATTTGAGTTGAAACACACGAAGATATTGGAACAATGTGAATTTTGAATTGATGTTACAATTATTGATGATTATGGAAATTGTTGAGATTACTTTGATCATGTATTATATGAATTATTCTTGTAGAAATGAATTGAACTTTAAGCAAATTGAAACATTTGCAAACTCATACATTGCATTTGCATTTCATGGTTTCAAACTTGGAAAATGGTTTACTATTGTGGAAAATGTTGAATCCTTGGAAGGGGGTAATTAGCATAGTTATCCGAGTAGTGGAGTTGGTTTTGGAAAAAGTGTAGTGTATTGTATTGGTACACGCGCGAGGAGTGAAGGTGCTTAATTGCACTGTCTCGAGTTTAATGCCGAATGAATGTGGGAAGTGTTTTCTGGGTGTCCACCGTTCTACCGTAGCGAGTCAGCAAATGTGGAAAATGTTTGTTTTCTAGGTGCCCAATTGTCCTTCCATACCAAGGCTGATAAATGTGGGACTATTTTGATATATGAAATCTATATATGTATTGGGCTCTTACCTTGGGATGCTAGTACGTATTTATTGTCCTATGGTATGTCGGATTGGCCTTACAAAAGTGCATTAAGCATCATTCTTTTAAAGAGAAAATAATAGATTTTAGCATGGTATTTGCATTGGCATGATCATAATCATATCAAGCATTTACATACACTGTTAAATGTATTTCTCTTAGGCATCATTGCTCATTCCTATCATGAATAAACATTTAACAGAATGTAATGATGTGTTTCCACCGTTGAGGAGCTAGTGGAGATTGAATGGAGTTCGGACGCTCATTTGGATGTTTATGTGTTCACAGCTACCGAGCATACCTGTTTGGGAAAGAGTTCCACTTAGCTATTTGGGAAAGTGTTCCACTTATTTGTAATCAATACCCTAGCCTTGAAAGGTGTAAGCCCTTAAGGCAATTTTTGTTTTATTTTCTCTTACTTCTCAGATTTTATATACATTGCTTAAACCTTTAATTTTCACAGATGTAATGTATGAATGTAAACTTTATTGAGAAATTTAAAGAGATGGAGATATATAGTATAATCTATAATTGTGACACCCCTGTTCCGTGATTTGCAAATTGGTCCTTAATTTAAGTATGATTATGTGTTTAGCATGATTTCATGTGCCATTATGTGAATGTATGTGATTTTAGAATTTTATCTGTTCACCGTAGGATTATCTGTCTGAATAATCCACTTTGGAAATTAAATTGAGGGCCTTATCGGCCACAGAACCCGAAATTGATTACGCCATTGTGTTTGGCATAATTTTTAGAGCCTACGGTGAAATTTAATTGAAAATTAATTCTGGCCAATTTAAACTGATTAAATGGATGAATTAAGGGCTCAAATATTTTATATTAAAATATTTTATTAGTGGACCTTGTTGTGTTATATTACTACACTCTCCTTGACTAGGGCTGCAAACGAACCGAGCTGTTCATGAACAAACTCGAGCTCGGCTCGTTAAGGCTCGTTCGAACTCGGCTTGATTAATAAACGAGCCGAGCTCGAGCTTAAATTTCAAGCTCGATTAATAAACGAGCCGAGCTCGAGCTTACTATTGCTCGACTCGAATAGGCTCGCGAGCTCAAAAATATAAATATTAATTTATATTTTTATATTTTAAATATATTATATATATATATTATATTATAATACAATAATAAAATATTTATATTTATATATTATATTACTTATAATAATAAAATATTTATATATTATATTAATTATATTGTCCAAGTTGCCTTAACAAAATTGTCCAGCAAAGGGTAAGCTCAGTAAAGCATTGGAAAACAATTTATAATGGTCTCACCTCCTTCAAGTTGCCTATTGATTCGATGTGGGACAGCCACGCACCACACCACTGAACAAACTTCAGAAGGGACAAGGGATGGTTGAGAATTTATCCCACATCGGTTCTCTTACAAAATCAAAAGGGACCTTTGCTCTATATAAACAGCCTAGCTTCTGTTGATTATTGTTTACAACTCAAGCCGAGCTCAGCTAAGTAATACAACGAGCTCAGCTAAGTAATACAACTCAAGCCGAGCTCAGCTAACTAATGTTGAGCTCAAGCCAAGTTATGTTTTGCTTAAAAATGTTTAGCTTGAGCCAAGTAATGTTGAGCTCGAGCTTAAGCTTAAGCCATACTTTAAAATTTTATTTGGTGGTTTTACTTGGCTAACGAGCCATAACGAGCCGAGCTCGAGCTCGAGCTTTGTAAATTTTAAGCGAGCCGAGCTCGAACACGTTCATAATAGGACGAGCCGAGCTCGAACATGGTGAAACTCGGCTCGACTCGGCTCGATTACAGCCCTATCCTTGACTCATTTTTGAGTTCAAAAATCTGAGGATACAAGAGGGAGAGAGTGAGAGCCGGCTGTCAGAGAGAGAGAGAGGGGAGAGAATTGTGCTATTTTGACTCAAGCTTGGAGAATTTGAAGTCCATCTCTAAATTGGACCATAGATTGAAGAGATCAAAGCTTCTAGGTAAGTGAACTCATGGATTTTTGTTGTAAATGTGTAGATTCAAGTGTGTTTGATGATCAAGAACATGAGTTAGCTTGATGTTAAGGAAATGGAGTTGTTTGTGTTCAATTGATGGTCAATGAGGGCATGCATGTATATAATTGTTGTAGAATTGCATAATCTAGCATGTATTGAGTTGAACATGGAAGTAAAGGTGTTAAACCTTACATGCAAGCATGCTTTTGTTGTATTCCATGAGAATGAACACCATTTGTTTTGTTTGGGTTGGAAATGAGGTCAAAATTTAGCATGCATGTTTGAATAATTAAGAGATGAGCTTGAATGCATGATTTTACCATATTAGAATGGGTTTTGGGGCATGCATGTGAATTATTTTGTAAATTGAGCCTCATTGAGTTGTAATTAGGGATCTATACCATGTTAGGACAATTACATTTGAGATTTGAGCCATTGGATGCAAGAATTGTAGCTGGAGAATTGTTTTGGAGCTCAAGAACACAATCTGGGAAACCCAGAATTTTGATGTCCACTCGAGCGGGGGAATGTCCGCTCGAGCGGGGATTTCGAGCTCCTAGTATTTTGTTCTTGCAGGCATAGTGTACGCTCGAGCGGTGAAGTTCACGCTTGAGCGATGGATCATGGAGGATGAACTTCCGCTCGAGCATCTTAGTTCATGCTCGAGCGTAAAAATGATGCATTCAGTACTTTTTGCAGACATAGCGTCCGCTCGAGCGGGAAAGTTCACGCTCGAGCGGGGAGCTATGTTGAGAGGCCCTCCGCTCAAGCGCCATATTGGACGATCGAGCGCAATTTTCACCTACCCAGTACTTTGGCAAGCCTTAAGGGTCCGCTCGAGCTGGTAATTTGACGCTCGAGCGGGGACCCTATTTTCTGAAATTTTGCTTTCGCATTCTGTGTTTCGTTTTCCGTTCTCTTTCATTTGCAAGCACTCTTAGGCATGTGTTAAGCATTGTAAACGAGTTAATGGGATAAGAATAAAGCCTAAGGAGAAATATGTGAATTAAAGAACGGATTGAGCTGTTAGTGACCTTTTTTTGTGTTCGTGAAATGTGTAGGGTCAAGCTCTAGGGCGAATCCACAAGTCGATCACTGTGAGTAATATCGATATTCGAATGTTTATGAATGTCCAATTGTTTATTCCCTTATAAGCTTTATGAGTTGCTATTTGGGATTGTGGACGAAAGTCTGATATAAATAAATAAATGGACCCAAGGTCGTTTTGATAGAATTGAATGGACCGGAGGTTGTTTTAATAGAAATGCACGGACCGAAGGTCATTTTGATATACATGAATGGACCAAAGGTCGTTTTGACACATGTGAATGGACCAAAGGTCGTTTTGACATGAATGAATGGACCAAAGGTCGTTTTGACATGAATGAGTAGGCCGAAGGCCGTTTTGACATAAATGAGTGGGCCGAAGGCCGTTTTGACATAAATGAGTGGGCCGAAGGCCGTTTTGACATAAATAAGTGGGCCGAAGGCCGTTTTGACATAAATGAGTGGGCCGAAGGCCGTTTTGACACGAATGGAAATCTAAATGGGCCAAAGGCCAGAATGTTGAAACTACAAGTCACTTGATTTGGAATTCGTATAGTTATATATATCTGCTAATTAGAAATATGAATTGGGCCCAAGGCCGTTTGGAACTTGTTGTTCTACATTGTTATGAATATTCTGTATTTGTATTATTCACTGGGCTATCGCTCACGCTCATTCATGTGTTTGTGGGTGAGTCAAGAGAAGCACAAACCCAGCCCCAGTGAAGTCTGTCGGGAACAACATGAGTTTTGGAGAGTCAGCCTTCTGTCTCACGTATGAGACCATCCTTGCCCTCTTATTATGTACTTATGTTTTGTCTTGTTGGCAAGGGCCTTGTGTATGTCTATACATAGTCTGTTACAGGTTGACTCGTTTTGGTTGATCCTGTCTGTAATGAATTTTGTGACTCAGTATTTTTGACATGGGTTATTAACGTATCTGTGCATGGTTTGCTTGATGTGCATGTAAGCACGGCTCTATGGACAAAGTTTTAAATTTTTACTTCCGTTTGGCCCCTTTACTCTGATAAATTATGTATGTTTTGGTCTGAGGCCGTAGGTAATCACAGGATTACTGGCCGGTTATGGCTAGAACCCATAGGGGCAGGTTCGGATCGTGACAATAATCGTCATTTTCTTACCTCATATCTTGAAATTCGAAATTACTTAGAGGATTAGTAATTATAAAATGAATAAAATATTGGGTTGTTACAGACCAAAATGTTTTACTTCCTAAACCCCCTAAGCAAGAAGTGTGTTCTTCGTGAAGAACATACTAATATTTTTTTTTCTATTTTTTCTAGACAATCTTGACCTAGAAATATATCTTAGAAGATCGAGGAGAAGAATTTCTTGTTGAATACGGATAAAAGACCAAAATGATTCAACTAGAGAGAGAAAGAGAGAGAAAGTGTTTAGAGTAAGGAACCTAATGAGTGAGTTGTTCGGTTGACAAGGTAGAATCTAAGACAAAGGTCTTCCTTTGATGGTCGAAATCGATAGTCTCTGTTGTTTCTTCTAGTTCTCCAAACTACTCGTATTCATCATATCATATCATATCATTATACTTGTCACGACCCCATCCCGCCCCTAGTAGAATGGTGCCATGATGGCCAGTAATCCAAGGTTACTGAAGGCCAACTTACAAAATCACACACAATCAGAGTATACATATGGGGCTTACATGTGCGGAAGCAATAAAATTTAAATCTAAATAGTCCACAAGAGCTGTGCATAGATCAAATGAAATGGCAGACATAACGTGGTTTTACAACCTGAATTCAAATAAAATAAGGTACAAGATACATCTTGATCAAAAGGCTTCTCGAGCCGACATATACAAAAGAAATGAATTACAAAGTCAAGAAGCATAATCTTCAAGATGCTACAAAATATGAGTCCAAAACATCTTGCAAAACACATCTAGGCGTCACCGCCTTCTTGCTCGTCACCTACATATATATAAGGAGAGGGTGAACTTAGATACTCAGTGAATGATATTAGTAATAAAAGTTTGAATGAATGATATCCGAGATCTTTTCCAAAACAATACATATCATAACTTTACAAATCAAAGGGATGAACTAAGTTCATCTATCAAATCTTTCAAGCTTCTTGGATGTTAATAACATCTACTTAATACCAAACGATGACATTCTGGACAAACAAACCCACGCGGAAAATCGTTAGTGGCAAAACAAGGGAGATATCTCAAACAAGGGTGCAGTTGCATTATAGTCCCCTGGCACTAAGGACTTTCAAAACAAGGGTGCAGTTGCATTATAGTCCCCTAGCACTAAGGACTTTCCCAGAATGTCATCAAAACAAGATAATACTTGATACAAAATTAGGGATAATCATTCATGCTTGAACAAATACTTTTCCAAAACGAAACAAGGCTTTATCAAAACTTTATAACATAACTTTATTAAAAATACCACTCACATGGCTCTTCAAACGTCGGGGTTAAAGCAAGGGTCCAAGTCCTACAAACACATAATAAAGTCTACTGAATGCACTTCAAGAAGACAAGAAGAGATACTCAAAGATGGGTATGAAATGCATTCTTAAAATAAGCTTTTCATGAGTACAAATGATCCCAGCATTTCTTTCAAAACTAGGTCAAGTCAGGGCAAAACACGCTGGAACTTAAAACACTGTTTTTCATCTCGGGAACATACTGGGTACCAACCAGGTCTTTGCCGAGGTCCCACACCTCTTGGCCGAGGTGTGGTTACTAAGGCTTCGGCGAACAGCTGACTGTCGAGGTTTTCATGCAAGATAAACTAATGGTGCAAGTGATCATGAAAGGTAGGCCAAGGTGAGATATGATGCTTGGCCTGAATGTGAGATCTAGGCAAGAGTGGTCTTGGCGACCACACCTAGGGAAGGGTGAAGTCTGGAAATCTGGGTTTCCTTCCTTGAAGAACATGAAAAACATGAACATGAAGAATCATAAAGAACATGAATGCTAAAATTATAACTTCTTTATTCAAAATCTGAGTTTTCATGATATGAGTTCAAAAACATGGACCTGGGTACCCATACTTGAAGATCTTATGAAAACAAACACAAAAACATGAATCTTGGTACAAACTTTCGGATCAAAACGTGGCTTTTTCTTCAAGAACACATGAATATCATTTGCTCTTTCTAAAACAACTTTAAATTAATGCATGGCTCAAGAATCATGCAAGATCATGCAATGCGATCTAATAAACATAAAGAATAACAAGAGTAAATCAAGAATCTAACCTCAACACTCGGATCAAACGGTTTAGACTTTAAGGATCAAGATTAGAAATCTACTTCTCTCTCAAGAACTCATCTTCCTCTCTTCTTAGAGCTTCTCTCTCTTCCTAGGACAAAGATATGACAAAATGATATGTTTTCTCTACTGCCAGCAGACTTAACCCTCTATTGGGACACGTGGCACCACTGGATTGGGTTTTCTCAAAAAAGTGACTAACTGACAAGACAAGAGCATGACAAAGTGTGTATAACAAGTAAGGTGACATGGGTACTCCGGCAGGTAATGACCTCGGATCAAGACATAGGCTTCGGCAAGTAAGGTTTCAATGATCTCAGCTGAAAAGGATAACATTTGGCCTAGTTGTGCCACACCTCGGCCTAGATGTGCCACACCTCGGTCTAGGTCATACCAGTCCAGGAACAAGATCACCAGGTGCAAGGATAACATCTCGGCCTAGATAATACACATCTCGACCTTGATGATGAACACTTCAGCCTAGATAATGACATCTCGGCCAACATGCCAGGAGGAAGGTGGAGGTCAACCAAAGTGGTTCCAAGGTGATCCTAGGTGTAAGAGGTTCAAAGGTGAAACCTAAGCTTAAGATGACCTTGGCTAAACACACGCCAAACAAGGAACAAAGCATGCAACAACACTTAGATAAAACAAAACAGGATCTCATGAATGCAACTTAACAAGATAAAATCATACGAATGCATGTGAGCATGACTATGGCAAAGTGAGGGTTGTTACAATACTCAAGGACCATTCTTGCGTCTTTTTCCCCTCCCTAACAAACTGGTAAAATTGTATTTGTTGAGTTTGTTGGGTGTTGATTGTTTGTTTGTAAAGCTCCCTTGAGATATGTTGAATTGTTATTTGTTGACTGTTGTTGATGTGTTTGTGAACTTTGTAGTGAAAAGAACTCATAAAGCTTCTTCAGTTCATATTCTTTTTTTATTATTGATGCTCTGCTCAAGAAAATAATAAAATGTTATTCTGGTAATCAATAATATTTTACTGTGAATCAGAATAATATTTTATTGTTAAACAAAGTAAAATGTTACTTTTATGTCAATTTTGACATTATTTTTTATTTTATTTTTTTTAAGAATTTCATAGTCAACCTGATCTTATTTGATAGATCTTGATGAGAAGATTATAAAAATACTAATTTTATTAAAAACCAACATCTAGATAAAAAGTTATATCATTTTAAAGTTTAAAATATTAAATTAGTCTCTAAAAGGATATGTTGGTAATAGCTGTGTGTGCTAGACTTTTCAAGAAATTTTTTTGGTTTTTGTCCTTAATGCATTAAAGTTTTATTATAAGGGAGTTTTTGACCAAATTCCGAAAAAGAAGAAGAAGAAGAAGGAAGTGTGAAATTAGATCAAAACATAGCAAAATTTAACAACATCCTCTCTAATACCACACACACAAAAAAAAAAGGAAGAAAAAAAAAAGCTCTTTATCACATATAGTACATAATTTTTAGTTCACAAAATTGTAAAAATTTAAGGTTTGAATTTATTACTCATCAAACTACATAAATTTTCAATTTCAAAACTACAAAAATTATCAATTTGCTCATTTTTAATTTATTAAACTACAATTTCATGTTGCGGCGATGGTGGAGTTCTCAGATCAGTAGTTTCTAAAGATTTATAGTTTTTCAGTTTGTCAATATTTGCTATTTTTTTTTAATAAAAGTAAAAAAAAAAAAAAAAAAAAAGAGCCTAGAATCATAGAGAAAAGAAAAAACATATTTTCAAAACTGTAAAAAAATTTAGTTTTCACTACCTGTAACTAACACTCAAAAAATATTTGTTCAGAACTTGGAAATTTTCTCTACTAAAACAAGAAAAGAGAAGTGTGTAGTAAAGAAAAAGAAGAAAAACTAAGAGATCAAATGAGAGAGACAAAATTGTACTCTAACAACTATTTTTAGTTTAGATCTAGCTGAATTTAATGTAGATGTACTCAAATCTGCTCTAAATCTAAACATTTCAGTGAGTTTTATCTTGTGATCTTGGTGAGATCTAAGTACATCTATGTCAAGAATACCCTCAGAAACTCATCTCGTTTGATGTAGGTGAGGGCAAAGCAATGAGTTGGTGGTTGGTGCTTATCGCTGAACCCTAATTGATGGTGATCATCTATTGCTGATGAGTGTATATGAAAAAGAGAGAGAGAATAATAAAGGAGCCTTAGAACTTTTGAGTCTACACAAAAAGTTATGAGATTAAAATAGAGTACATGTCCTTATGCTAAGACTTACAGGTAATTTATCCAAATTATTTTTTATTGCGCAATCAAACACCAAATTAATAATTCAACAGGCCCAAATATTTCTTCCGCTTTCAATTGCTCTAATAGTGAATTAACCAAACATGGCCTATATATATAGATACATATTTTCCAAGGGTTTATTACACTATCTATTCCTAAACTATCGTCAAATTATCTATTTAATCCTTGAACTATCGATTGAGTCTACTTAATCTCTAAAATATATAAATCAAAGTTTATTTAATCCTTAAACTATCAATTGAATCCATTAAATTATTAAAGTATTTAATTCAAAGTCTTTGAAAAAAATTATAAAAAAAATATGCTCAAAAGTATTATGAATTAGTAAAAGATTCTATTTAATTTATTATAGAAAAATCTTAAATTTTATTTTGTCTTCAAAAATATTTTACTATTTCGTGTGTTTAAATTTGTATTAGAGTCTTGTTTGTCAGTCTTATCAATGAAATTATGAGTACTAAATATATTGAAAAAGTAAAACTAGATAATGTAAATAATAACACTTTTGCTACAAATAATAATAGTACAAAATAATACATTAATTAGGTTATAAAAAGAATTTAGTGAAAAACTTAAAAATAATTAATTAGAAATTATAAACGTAAAGACAAACACATAATCATTGTAGAAGATAAGTACTATAGATAATTACCTTTACTTTTATAAAAGAAATTCACTATAAGAACTACCGTCCACTTTTTAAAGACAAAATAAAAATTTAAAATTTTTTTTAAATAAAATTTTATTTGGATAACGTCTTTTACTAATTTGTAATACTTATGAGCTATTTTGTAATCCTTTAAAAAACTAAATAAATTTGAATTAAATACTTTAGAGACTTAGGTCTTGTTTGAGAACCGACTATTTTAGTAATTTTTTAAAATTTTTTATAAAAAGATATTCAAAAAAATAAAGAGAGTGATGTGACAACTTATTATAATTTTTTAATTTTTTAATTAAAATATTTTTAGAAGTTGTTTGGGATGATCTAAATAAGTGCACTTTTTGACTTTTTATGAAATATGGATTGAGTTTAGGTTGGGGTTGAAGTGATGTGTTAGAGAGGTGATGTGACTTAAATAGGATAGTGACTTTTTAACTTTTTGATTTTTTTCAACATGCCAAACCAGCCCTTAATCTCCAAACAAGACCTTAATAAATTGAATTAATAATTTAAAAACTAAATAAATTTTGATTTATATATTTTAAAGACTTAATATAGAGTAGGCCTCATTTGAGAACATTTTTTTTTTTTTGTAATTTTTAAAATTTTTAGCTAAAATATGATATAAAAAAATTAGTATGTCTTAGATGACTTTTTAATTTTTTACGAAATGATGTGTAAAAAGTAGAGAGAAAAAATTAATTTTTTGATATAGACCATTGATGTTTTGATTTTTTTAATAATTTTTTTGATTTTAGGTTAAAAAATAATATTATCGAACGAGAACTAAATCGATCATAAGGGGCTAAGAACTAGAGGCATTTCCCTAAATAAGCCTAAACAGTGAGGGAATTCCCAAACTAAGTCTATTTTTCAAAGAATTCCCAAAATAGGCTAAATCGCGGTTCCAAATCGCGAGTTCAACACTTTTTGCCCCGCAGTTGGCAAATCTTGAACCTAAAATCATCCGGTCCAGCTGGTCTCTATAAACTACCACTACGTGGGTCGAGACGACCTCATGGCCCATGTCAACCCTCCACCGGCTACCTCGCGGTCCGGTGGGCATCTGCATGTCCCCCTCACCCATAGGAAGCTCACCAGGACCAACCTCTTGCCGCCTAGACGGGGCAATGCGAATCAATCTCTCCCATGCCCAAATCTGCAATTTGAACACAATTACAATACTGATATATGACATACAATATGAATTGACATGTAATAAAATTGTTACTAACCTGTAGCAACACAAGTGGTCCTCCAATCTCCCTCGTACCCACCTGCGCTGCTCTACATAGCATCCTATACAACCATGCCAGAGCCGCGCTACCCCAGCTGTACTGCCCAATCTCCTCAATGTCTCTCAGCAATGGCAAGTACATCAGCTTGACTAGGTTCTGTGACTTATCAGAGAGAAGTACCCCCCCAATAAGCCACAGAATATATGCTCGGGTATGCTGCTGTACCAACTCATCTGGAGCATGCTCTGGAAGATGAGCAAAGTGCTCCGCCAACCACCTGACCCTCAGTCTACCTGCCTGTAAATCTGCTGGTGTGGGTGCTACTCCCAATAGCTCAGCACATAGGGCTACCCACTGCTCCATCGCGATAGATGGGTCAACTCCTGTAACTGCTCGGCCATCAATCCGAAGACCATATAGGACAGATACGTCCTGCAACGTGACGGTGGCCTCCCCGATCAGAAAATGGAATGTATGAGTCTCTGTGCGCCACCTCTCGACGAGAGCAGTGATGAGTGGGTGGTCCAGTCGAATGTGCCCGATACGATACACACCATAGAATCCCGCGCGTAATAGATACTGCAAGACTCTATGGTCCAACGGATGGTCCCACAATCCACCATCTGCCCGACGGCATGTCAACACTGTGCGTGCCTCATCCTGCACAAAAGAATTATCAGTTTAAATACTAACATTATCCCCAAATATACAACAAAATGCAAGGTATTTTAATTGTAGGCGTAAAGTCCAACAAACGTTATTGCATACCGGACGATCCCACATACTGTCAGCCCGATGTGCCTGTCTGAACAATGGAACCTCCTCAGGTACATGTGCCATGAAGCCTGTAGTTAACGATGTCAAATACAATGAAGTAAATGTTATGGGTTCGAGAAAAGATAAATTTATGTGCCACTTACACGAAGGCAATTCCAAATTAATGATTACATTTATGGCATATTTGACAAAACTTAAATATTCATTTTGTAATGCTACAAGTTTGAATAAATTATAAATTTTGCAAAATACATATAAAATTTTGTAATTGTGAACAATGAGTAAAATTTTAATTTATAATAGGTTAATTTTTTATAATAGGTTAATTTTGTTAATAGGTTAATTTTTTAAAATTCCAATTTTGTAATTTTTTTAATTTATATAGCATTCGATATTAAATATATTCAAAAATATGAAATTTGGAAATGATAGAAGAACTACGCGATTAAGTATAGAAGCTTGTAATACACATTTCGAATCAAGTAGACGGTGAAAAACTAGTACACATTTTCAATAAATTATACAAGTTTGCATAAATTAGACACATTTGTAATTTTGCATTACATAATTTTCAATCAAGTACACATTTTGTAATACACATTCAAAATAGATAGGTAAAGAAATAATTGAAAAAAACATAATTAAATAATCTATTACAAATGACGAATTTCAAAATGATATATTACAACATGTAAGTATTACAGTCTTCATCGACCAAGTCGCGCCGGACATGTTCGCCTGTCATGACCTGTCTGGTGGCACTCACTGCAACGAGCTGTCAAACGCCTGTCTGATATATCCATCTCATTCGGAATACGAGCCATAGATGTACGACCCCGTTTTACTTCTCGCAGACGAAGGTCATTAGGCAATAAGGTCCACTGCGGATCATCCCAATAATCTTGATGCGGTATTGGATTGAATTTTGTTTCCCAAACTCTCATGTATACAGGAAGCCTATATACTGGATCAACGTACTGGAATGGATTGTCACCGCATTCAGACATTACAGCGAGCATATGGGAACATGGATAGTGTCTTATCTCATATTTTCCACAACTGCACGTGGGTTGATTCATCCGCACAACCTGTCTATTGCGACCTCGTCCACGGCGAAAAGATGTTTGCACCTCAAATACACGGCGGGGCCTATAAGACAATATTGATACAAAGTAATGAAGTTCATGTTTTTAGGTGTAATTAACTTCACAACATAATAATAATAATTTGTTCACATTACAAACTAACCTGTCATACGATATCAACGTGAAACTATTTCCCCTTGCGATACCCTCCTCCATAGTTCTTTGCATCTCTCTAGGGTATTGGAACTCATTGCGTACATCAGTTTCAGCTTGGGCTCCCATCTCGTCAAAATATTTGACGAGTCGTCGAAATGTAAATTCAACCATAGCTGAAATAGGTAAGTTCCTTGCACCTTTCAAGACGCTATTGAAGCACTCTGCATCATTACTGGTCAATACCCCCCAGCGATATCCACCGTCATATGCAAGGGCCCAATCCTCAGGATTCATCTTGCGGACCCAACTGATGGCTTCTTGGTTAATAGCCTGTATCTGCTCTAAGTAACCATTACACTTTCGTCGTTGATCAGCACTCCCTGCTTTCCACAGAAGTTGTTTGAGCTCCTTATTTCTGAACTGTGTGTTAAAGTTACTGCAAACATGTCGAAGGCAGTGCCGATGATATCCAACAAATTGGAGCGAAGGATTCAGCCAATGCCGCCTCACAGCAGCTAAAATACTCTCAGCTCGATCAGATATCAAAGTCACTCCCTGTCGGTCCATGACAATATGTTCCTTGATATTTTGAATGAAGAACGACCAAGACTCCAAAGTCTCCCTATCGACAACAGCGAATGCAAGCGGTAATATTTTGCTATTGGCAGTGACAATCGTTGCTACCAGTAACACACCAGTGTATTTACCGTATAGGAATGTACCATCTATAGTTATCACAGGCCTACAATATCTAAAGCCATCGATGATGGGTTTGAAAGACCAGAAAACAAAGTGGAAGACGGGCATACTGGTTGTATGCCCGGTATATCTATGCTTCCATGTCACGATGGTGCCAGGATTAGATGTCTGTAATGCATGCATGAATTTAGGCAACTGTCTATATGATTCATCCCAATCACCGAATACCATTTTAATTGCCTTTGCCCTTGCATGCCACGCCTTCTTGTATGATACACTATAGTTCATGGTCTTTTTGACATCTTCGATGACATTCTTAATTGGCATATCAGGTTCATTCTGCATACAACAATCAAATATGAGTTGGATTATCTGGATGTGAACACTATAAACAAACAAATATGTATATATATGTAAACATTTATTTTTTATACTAACCGCAACTTGTCCCAAAATATGAGAAGCAATGTAACTGGAGCTAATATTAGTGTGGTCCCTGTTCATTCGTGGGTATAAACAATGGTGAGGACCCCTGTACTGCTTAATTTCAAAAAGACCATGTTTCCTACTAAGAGATGCACGCAACCACCAACTGCAGTCGTGCTTGCAAGCAGACACCCACAGGTCTCGCTTGGAGGTTACGACCTTATACTCTCGATTATTTGTTGCATGGTACAATTTCACAGCATGTAGAAGTTGCTTCTTATCAACAAAAACCATTCCTCTGTCCAACTGTGGATTTTCAGCGCTCCAGATCCGGTTACGGGGAACGACATCACGGGTACTAATGTCAAAATCACCACCCATGTGAATGTTGTCATAGAAAGGGATTTCAACTCTATGTGGAATGGGGGCATTTTCAACGTCAACCGGAGCCTGGGCATCATATTCTTCATCATCATCATCATCTGATCCGCCTAATACATTTTCTTCATCACACATTTCATTGTCATCATCGTTTAGGGCGACATCGGGACCGTACATGTCACTGTCAGCAAACTGCACCTCATTCACTGTTTCAGCCATATTACCAGCAACTTCAACCGGAGTGGTATGATGGCTGCATGTGGGCACATCTTGTGTATTATTGTCAAATTCATAACCATATCGACCATGTGAACTTGATTCTACACCATGGCCCTGAAATGACTGTTGTGTGTAGCCCAGTGGATAACATTGATCTGAGTCATACATAGGAGACTGAAACGCTGTTGTGTCAATCCCATGCGTCAGTAATGTAGTGAACGGACGAGAATCCATCTGTGTCATGTTCGGGATATTCTGTACAATCTCTTTCTCAATGTAGACTTCCAAACAATTTGGCGCTTGAAAATTTGCACCGATACTTAATACGGTGTTCAACGCCTCATCGTCATTGATCGGTAATATCTTGTATTTGATGTGTTGTTGCCACTGGCGATAAGGATATCTACATTTGAAGGTTAATCGGACACTTTCCCCGTAACTTGCCACCTTTGACGTAAACATCTCCTCTAAATTGCTAAGCGTGGTGCCAATTTGCACCGCATATATCCCTTTCGGCTCAGCATCATATGATACGCCTTCATCGGGATCCCGAATTATGTTTCCCCCCCAGTAGAAAATAATTGGAACAGTGTCCATATACTTGCTTCAATTAAGACAAAAAACATTAAAATAGCAACAATATACTTATATCTCCTTGTACTTGTAAAATAATTATATGAAATTCTACTCATTCAATTACAATGACTTGTGACGCAAAAACTTTATTTAAGTAATCATCAATTATAATCCAACAATCATTATTGATTTTTTAATTAAGATATGAGTTAAAATAATGATAATGCTTTAGATTTGTTAACTTTTTAAGAAAAACATCTTACAACACATACAAAATTAACATCATACTCTTCTGTTATACTTTTTACATTACTTAATTGTTGAGATCATAATAAATTGTTTGCCTTGTTATGTTTCAAAATGTTAAAATGTTAGTGTTCATTGGATGTCTTATGTTTCTATTAGATATTGATATTTGGACTGTTGGATTTTGTTGGTTATATTATGTTTTTGTTGGATATTTAGGTTGTGTTTGGATCATGAATTTGTGTAAAGATTTGTAGAAAGAAAAGAAAAAAAAGATGGAAAAATTGAATGCAACATGCTTAGTCTGTCATTGTCGCCCCAATTCCTTTTGCACCTTAAAAAACACTAGGAAGCATGCCTTATTGGACTATTGTATAGTTGCCCAAACTGTGCTCTCTTCAACTGCTATCAAAAACCTTTCCCTCTCTCTTTTGGCATGTTTCGAATTATGTATTTTAAATGGCTGTTTTTTTTTTTTTTTTTTTTTTTTTTTTTCTGAAGTCCACAGAAATCAAAGAACTTATTTAAATTCTGTTTTGAATTTTCTTTTTTTCATTTTTTATTCAATTCTTGAAGAAAAAAATAATAATAAGAGGGAATCGGATGAATTTTCATTCTTGTTTCTTGTTTTCTACAACTCTTGACAACAAAAAATAAAGTTAAATTACACTCAAAATATTTAGAAAAAATAAAAATTAGCATCTTATTTTCGATATAATTATACTTCTTTTTAAATATGTTTAAAGGGATTAAAACTAATGCAAATGACAAGTAAATACTGAAATAAATATCAAGAGTGGGAAACACATATCAGTGGATGAAAAAGCTGTGAAAAAGATCAAAATATCACTGAGTGCATGCTTTGAGTTTGGGTATTCTGATGCTATGGATCAGTGGGTGAAAAACCTACGGAACAGAATAAAAAAATCAAGAGTGCATGCTGTTCAACAATGCTGGGTAGTCTGAATTTTCATGATTAACGACATCGTTTTGAGACATTCGAGCCACACAAATTTGAGCTACCAAGCATTTTTCTTAGATGTTTTTGCTTTGGGTTGTGTGGAACAGAAGAGTGCAGTACAGCATGGGGGCTTCTGCCGTGGGTTGTGTGGGTTGATTTGTGGGATTCATGTATTTTATTTGTTGAGTTCAGTTCTTAAATTTTTTTTTTCTCTTGATTTTGTCTTCTATTTTTGTTTAAAAAAAAAAAAAAATTTTGTCAGCTCAAGGGATTGGTTATAGGGATGGGAGTAACAATGGTAGAGGTAATTTGTATTTTTCGAATCTCTCTAGATATATGTTATCTTCCTGTATTTTTAATTTAATACTGCTAATGAAATTTTTCTTAGCTGATAAAATATATATATATATATATTGAAATAAATAAATATAAATATACATTAATATTATTTTTTCATTCATATAAGTAACGAATTTTTGATGAAAAATGAACTAATTGTTATGTGAATTAAAATCTCAAGGGAATCTATTGTTATTATGTCAAAAGTATGAGATTAATTATATTTTCTTCAACAAAAAAATAATAATAATAATTTACCCTTAAAAAAATTGTTTTGATTTTTATATATTTTTTATTGCAACATGGTTTAGCTACTCTATGCTGTACTCTAATGCCACTACTACCAATCTTCTTTTGTTTTTCCCCTTTCAGTAGTGACCTATTGTGCTTAATGATCTAAATCAATATTTCTCTTTTTCATTTTTTTTCCATTTTATAAATAAAAAATTTTCATTTCACTGTAGGATAACTCAAAAAATTTCAAAAATTATCGAGAATGACTCTTCAAACATAATTCCTAAATAATTTTTTTGTTTTTTTTATATCAAATGTTTTCATAATAGTTCCATGACGACTTGAAAGGCCTCTTTTCGCAAAGAGGTAAAAAGTACTTTTTTGACTTCTAATGTTTATATTCGACTCGACCTCTAATGTTTATATCAATTTTTTTGTGAATCACTTTTAAAAAGTCATTTATTTATATCAAATTTATAAAAGGGAATGTCATGAAATTTAAGGAGGAAAAACTCGAAAATGAAATTCAATCGTAAATGGGGCATGAAATTCAAGTAAACTAAAATTTTACTTAGTTAAACCAATTTTACTTATCGTAGTGGCATGTGGCATCAATTTTACAAACCGATTAGATTTGAATTCTTTTTTTTTTTTTTTTTTTTTTTTTTTTTCGGGTCAACATTCTACAAAGGTAATTTATTGGAATGACAATAAAAGGGAATGTCACGATTATTCCTTAAATACGTTTTGATTCAAAAGAAACGAAAATATGTTTTCATTATTCCTTAAATTTGTTTTGATTCAAAATTTGTTTTGATACAAGAAAATTATTATTATTACATATAATTAAACACATTCAACATTCAACAAATTATGAATTCAACAAATATGTTTTGATTCAAATTCAACAAATTCAACATTCACAAACTACCTATACTTAAAATATATTTTCGTTCACAAATTCAACATTCAACAAATTCAACATTCAACAAATATAATTAAAATTCAACATTCAACAAATATAATTAAAATTCAACATTCACATTCAACATTCAACAAATTACCTATATTTAAAAAATTTCACAAAAATCAACCATAACCCTAATTTTTTCACAAACATAAACCCTAACCCTAACCCCACATTCATGAACCCTAATCCTAATTTATTCACAAATATAAATCCTAACCCTAACCCCACATACATGAACCCTATCCCTAATTTATTCACATTTTCACAAACACAAATATATTCACAAATATAAACTGTAATGGTAATTTATTCGCACTAAGATGAGAGAAGGCATACCAACGAGAGAGACAGAGCAGGGAGCTCGAGAGAGAGACAGCGGGAGCTCGAGAGAGAGAACAGAGAGAGCTCGCGAGAGAGAGAGAGAGCTCGAGAGAGACAGAGAACAGAGAGAGCTCGCGAGAGAGAGAGAGCTCGAGAGAGACAGAGAACAGAGAGGAGTAAGAGGGAGAGAGAGAACAGAAATCGTGAATACAAAACACGGGGCTGGGGTTATATATGCGTTTTAAAATCGTGGTTCAGAACCACGATTTCATTTAACTTGCCCAAAATCGTGGTTACAAAATGCGAGATCAGCACAAAAAATTTTCTGATGAACTCGTGCTTACAAAAAGCGAGTTCAGTCATGAACTCGTGGTTCTAAAACGCGAGTTCAGAACAAATTTTTTTTGCGATAAAGTCGTGCTTGGAATCAAGGGGGAAAAAAATTTAATTAAACTCGCGGTTTGTAACCGCGAGTTCTTAAGTAAACTCGCATTTTGTAACAGCGAGTTCAAGATTTGCCAACTGCGGGGCAAAAAGTGTTGAACTCGCGATTTGGAACCGCGATTTAGCCTATTTTGGGAATTCTTTGAAAAATGGACTTAGTTTGGGAATTCCCTCACTGTTTAGGCTTATTTAGGGAAATGCCTCTGGATCAAGTCCTATTGAAAATAAATCTTGGTAAAATTGTTGCTAAAAATAATTTTTTGTGACAATTTTTTACATACGTCGCTAAAAATTGACAATTAGTGACTTTTTTTGGTTATGATTTTTATAAATTGTCGCTAAAACTTACAATTAGTGACTTTTTTATGATAAATTTTTTCCATAAGACCTATTAAACAATAAGTCCACTTATTAGGATTTACACGTAAGTACCCTACATTTTCTAATGGGTTAAGGAAAATCCAATATCCTGTTGGTCTCACCCATTTTATTTATAGCACATGGGGATAGATAGTTCTTGAAATTTAGATTTGGAAAACCTAGAAAATCTTTACAAGGTTTTAACACAAAATTCCACCGTTTGATTTCTATATAAAGAAAATCATTAAGTTGCTGCATTTCTTATAATGTAAGATGTCAAAGGCCTCATGATCTCAATGCGGCCTTTTGTCCCATCAGGCATGCATTCATCACGCCTAAGCATACATAATCTCAATAGGTGAAGTTCAAAGTCAAGTATTACCTATTGAGATTTAAAAAAAAACCGTGATAGCTACGCCAACTCATGTGTTGGCTTTTTATAATAATAGTATAGTGTTATATATATATACAAACAAATATAACTTAAATAGGACCATTTGAAATTCAAATTGATGTGTCGGCTGTTTATTGGATGTCGGTAAAAGTTATTCTTCATGGTTCATCCGTGAATAATCCAATCCCTTACATATTACGCCCAGGTCTGAACCAAATAAAAGTATTGCGATCTCTCAACAATGTACTAATAAGTTCACTACAAGTTATTACACATCTGACATAAAATCAGGTCTGCTTCAAAGAGTACCCGTTGTAAGGTTGGATTATTTAAGCTTCAAAATTGGGCATAAAATGACTCGCAACATAGTTGAGCTCTTCCTGCATCTAAGATAGTAAAAAGGGGTGAGTTCAAATCAACCGGTTCAGTAGAGAACACCTACAGTCAGCATGTATGTCAATGGTGACACTGACAAGGGTGAGTGAGCATGATTGCATAAATATATATGTACGAGTTGAATAACTAACAGTTTAGCAATGAACAAGGGTGTGTAGTAACAAGAGAAAGTAAATGTCCGAACAACACATTACTATCTAAACATCAAGAGAGAGATGTGTGATGGTTTGGAGGGTTGAGAATCGGTTTAGACTGAGAGGGATCCAAAGAGAGTAAGTTTTGAAAGAAAGAAACCCAACCAAAAGTGTGTATGTAGAGGTGGGTCTCATGAGAAATTTGATTTTGGATAAAAAAAATACGACATACAGAAGTCGATCGGTCTGCAGAGCGGTCGACCACTTTGTAAACAGAAACAAGATCCTGTGAGGGTATCGACTGCAGATGATGGGCCAGTCGATTGGCCGATTGACCACTCTAGGCAAAAACTGAATCCATGGTCCTCTACCCCACTAACCTAACCCAAATGGCCTCCTAAACTCAAGAAAGGACAAACTAAACTCAAAACTAATCAATCATCATACAAGAAAAATCTTAGGATGACCTTAAATTTGAAATAAGATAAATAATGATTTGAATTAAATAAATAAAATAATTCGGGTTGTTTCATTCATCATATTGCGTGTAAAAAAGAGAGAAGGGAAAAATGTTACTAGGCCTAGCTACCACAGTAGAAAAGGGAAACCGAACCACAGAGAAAGTCAAGCCCAGTAGAGCTCTATGCGTTCAGAGCTATGGCTTGCATAGGGCCGGTCTCCGATGAGATCCTATTGTATCTTTACAAGCAGATAGACATGACTCCACTTTAGCATAAGGACAGACACGCTCCTAGGGTGAAAACAACCCTATTGAAATAGCCTGATCTACGATAGCGGAAACTGCTGTGATTCAACTGAAATGGAAGTTGGGAGTTCAGGAAGCTTGTTCCCCCGACCGGCCAAAGAGAGAATTTCTTTATTAGAGTAGTGGCCCAGGATACTCCCTAAGAGAAACTCGGCAATAGAAGAGGGTCATTTTTCTGTGTTTTTTTTTATTTTATTATCTTTTTTGGTGCTGAGGACAAGCCATTTGTCCCATCATCAAGGCTTTTCGTTTTCATTTTGTTATTTTTATAACCTCCCCTGACACGAGCATCAAGATATAAATACATCCGCATCTCAATCCCGGCTTTTCGTTTTCATTTTGTTATTTTTATAACCTCCCCTGACACGAGCATCAAGATATAAATACATCCGCGTCTCAATCCCGGCCCATGCCCTTTTGAAAGGGAAGTAAGTACGTCAACATAAACTTAAGGAGAGGACGATTTTCTCCTTGAACCATGGGGGCATAGTTGGCAATCCATCTTATGACTGTAAGACATACAGTAAACAATTAGAGATCTAATTGGAATACGTAGAGCTGCCCTACCTCTCTTAATGATAATATTCTTTTTTCAAGTATTGAACAAAGACTACCTGAAAGCAGGCAGACCTATCCATTACGGGGTGCTAAATCGAACCTCCTTTGCTATCAAAGCCGATGTCCGCTAACCACTAGGCGAAAAGGACCATAAAGAGGGGTTAGAACAGTTAGCTAAGGATTCATTCCTAAAAGCTCTTGAAACAATAGGAAGCCATAACCCCGAATGTCCCCGAATGTAGGGTATACAAGAAAGATAGATGCACCATGGGCCTGGATCACATATTTCTTTATATAGATAGATCAACCTGTATATTCATATTCATACCTCTCGAAGGTTGCAGGCAAGGCTGAACACATCCAGCTTCATTTACCCTATCTTTTGGTACACCACCAATCATCCCATACAGATATATTCTTACCATTGCCTACCAGCCATTTTGTACCTTTTTTGAGGATTTACTGTGTTTGTCTGGGCAAAGAAGAGGCTTTACATGATTTTGAAACTCCCTTATTCCTCTCTAACTCTTTCTTCTTTCTTCGACTACTTCTACTACTGCCTTCGTAGCCCAATGCCTTGTCAGGCAAGAACAACTCCCACCAACGATGCTCTTCTTTCCTTTTTGGCTCTCTCCACAACTATCTCCTACATGGTCCCAGGAGCCTGAACCCCTGAGGGAGATTTGATTCATTGCCAAGAACAGGAATAGCCATCCCCCACGAACAAAGTAAAAGTAGTCAGAACAAGCAATACAAACCGAACGAAGAGAGGGAGGAGAGTCTTATATAAAGAACTATAATCACTTTTCTTTAGGAATTGCTTCTTACCCTTATCTTTTTAGGTAAGGAATAGCCTTAGTCCCCTCGAGTCTCTGGGATTGGCATGTAATAGAAGGATTTGGTGAGCGTCGCGTGACAAAAGAAAGAAGAAAGGGAAGAAGGTCAAGACTTTTGCATGAAATATATATTTTTCCCCTAAACTAACTTCTACATTGAAAAGAACAAGGGATAATTTGGACACTTTCATTATATGGTGTCCAAGTGAGAGAACAAATGGCCTTCTAGCTTCACTTCACATAAAAAATGTAGATATGTGGGACACATGACCAAGAGAAAACGAAAGGGAAAATGTCAAATGTAGCCATTTTCTCCTTTGAAAATAGAGTTGAAAAAGAAAGGAGGAAACCAAGCCCGTCCTTTTTTTATTAATTCAAATTGTACATTCAAACGAAGAAATCACTAGCATATTTATTGTTGGAAGGTATAGTACTTATCCCCACTTGTGTAGTCCTTGCCGTTGGACCAACATGTGTCTAGGTTTGTGTGTATCTGCTCTCTTCTAGCATAAAAAGTATATTATAATTAAAACAAAAATTACCATTGTTCCATAATTTTATTTTTCATGTGTTTGGTTTTATTTGTTATTACTCTTAATTTTTGACAGGTCTATTAAACCTAGTGAAATTTTCATTTAATTTGGTGTACCTTGTCATTATCACAGATGCCAATCAACTAGTACTGATGAACCAAAAACAAGGAATCTACTTGACAATGCAAGCAATCTCCTAACAAATTTTTTAAGTGGGGCAAACTTAGGATCTATGCCAGTTGCTGAAGGTGCGGTTTCTGATCTATTTGGTCGACCTCTTTTCTTGGCACTCTATGATTGGTTTTTAGAGGTACCCTATTCCACCCTTTTCACAAACCTACTCATAGATGGACGTTTGCTTGTGTGTATGCATTGCTTGGGTAAAAATGTACATGTCTAATATGCAGAATATATTAGTTAATTGCTATGTTATTATAGCCTTCTTTTTGTATGCATCTTTTATTTATTTTTTATTCCCCTGATAGTTTTGGGCCCTTGAAGTTCTATTTCTTCTTCTACTCTTTTTTGGGGTTGATATAGTATACTTATTGAGAAAATGATTACTTGGCAGCATGGTTCGGTGTATAAACTTGCTTTTGGACCAAAAGCATTTGTTGTTGTATCAGATCCTATTGTTGTGAGACATATCCTTCGTGAAAATGCATTTTCTTATGACAAGGTATCCAATACTGCCTTTTATTTCTTTTATCTCTTTCTCTCTCTACACATTTTCTTTTAACTTCTCTTTTATTCTCATGTGTATGTTTAATCTACTAATGCTTATGTTGTGCATTTCCATTGATTTACTTTTGTTTCCATCAAAACGGATGAAACATTTCCTTTTCCTAAGAGACCAAAACGAAACACTAAAATAACAAAATTCTAGTGTTTTCACTTTTCACTGAAAGACAACAAGGTGAGAGTGGAAGCAGTCTAGAGCTGGGGACAAAAAGAGAGAGAGTAATCGAAGTAGTCTATAGGCTAGGAGTACCAAGTCATCTTCTTTATATCTGGCGCATGCCCTACTATTTTTATAAGGGGGATCAAGTCATGAGGCCAACCACCTGAGAATACTGAGTGGCATGCCCTAATGGAATAAAGAATAGGTGGCTTCCCCCTTCTGGCCACTGACTGATGATAACAGTCACACTTGGGAATACTTGAGCCTTCGGAGGTTGTGACGACTTACTGATTTGTTGCTCTATCACATCATCATGGCCTCTAGAGATATCTTCATGTGGAGATCTCTCTTTTTCTTAAGACAACGAGTGAGAATGAGATGAGGTATATTGACGAATCCTCTAGCCACCAAGCCAAAAGACCCTAGTGATCCCACATGAGAGTCATGAGGTTGCTTGGGTGCCTCATGATCATGGCACCAAGCCTGAGGGTGTTCCTAGGTCTTACTCTCAGACCTTGGTTAATACAGGGGTATTAGGGTTAGGGTGCTTTTGGAGAACTAGTATAGATAATAGGAAATCTGCTCTTTGTTGGAAAACTGCATTTTTTTGGTATGAGACAAGTTATTTTTAACTTATAATTGCTCGCACTATTCACTTACCCTTTGAATTTATTTTTCTTTCTTCAATTTATATTTCTAAGAAATTCTCTTTTAACCCCACCCCGCCTGCAATTAAAAAAAATAACCTAAATAATTAAAAGTAAAAATACTAGTAAGGAATATGAGAAGGGGAAAAAATGAAAGTGAAAAGCTACATAGACCATGCTAATGTACATTCTTCACTGAGGTTATCTTATTTGATACATCAATTATTGAGTTCTTGATGAAGGTGGTTAAGTTTTCTAACAAATTTATTTCTTTCAGCTTGTATTTTGTTTGCCTTCATATCATTGCAATTTCACATTACATATGCTGGATAAGAAAATTTCAATGTATTTATGATTTAAGGGTCATGCTAAAGACAACCCAATGGGTTGCCATTAAAGTGAGGAAAATGCCAAAAAGGTGTATTTTTTACACGTTTTAAAGCACTTTTAAAGCCCTTTTCCCATGCAATTTTCTCATGGCCATCGTGGTTAATGACAACCCTTTGGGTGGTTAGCAGCATTTTCCCATGATTTAGTTGTTACTGGAAGATATCATAATAAATACAATTTTGTATCCAATTAATTTTTTCTTGAACTAGGGAGTCCTTGCTGATATTCTAGAACCAATAATGGGAAAAGGGCTTATACCTGCTGATCTCAATACTTGGAAGCAGAGGAGACGAGGTGAGTATATGCTATCTATTTAGGCTATGCATTCACCACTAGCTCTCAACAAATACAATCATTGATATGATATTTATGATGGAATATATTTTAGATGCAAAATGATTTGTATTGCATTTAGCTGAATATATCACAATTTATATCCCATGTTCAAAATATAGTAAATTGCACAATAAAGATATGGGCATTTTTTTTTTTGATAAATAAGATATGGGCATACTTTGATTGCTTTTTAGTATCTAAGAAGTACGAACAAGGACATGAGACATGACATGGACACACCTTAGTTGCATGTGTTACACGGTCTTGGATAGAACTCACCCCAAATGCTAGCTATTATGGTGAGGGTGCCCTCACACTTATATGCTTAATATTACTTTAGTATTTAGGCGATGTAGGACTTCTCTTCACACCCTCCTTCACGCCCAGTAGGCTCACTCGGCAGCACTTGCGGCGTGCAAGCCAGGGACACGCACCTACCAGTCCCTAAGTACTCCAGCTCTGATACCATGTAAGATTTCTGAATGGTTTTGTATATTCAATTGCGGATTCTTTACAAAGAGTACATCAAAATATATAACCCTAAACCTATGATTGAAAAAGGAAATATAATCAAGGTGGAATATTTACACCACCTCAATCATGCCTACTTCCTAAAATAGAAGATATACAATACATACAATATATTTTCACACCCTCGCTCAAACTTAAGGTGTTTTATCCGGAAACACTGAGAGTTTGTCAAGAAGAAACCGACATCGAGCAGTAGTGCGAGTCTTGGTAAAGAAGTCAGCAAGTTGCAGAGCCAAAGAGACGAGAGGAAGCAAGATAGAGCTAGACTGTAGGTGTTGATGGACAAAATGACAATCAATTTCAATGTGCTTCTTGGGCTCATGAAAGATAGTGTTATGGGCAATCTGAATAGCACTGTAGTTGTCATAGTAGAAAGAGGTTAGAGAAGATTGAGGGACACCCAAACCAGACAAGAGATAACGAAGCCAAACAACCTTAGCAGTGGCATGGGCCATAGTACTAAAGTAAATTAAGCATATATGCGTGAGGGCGTGCCCTCACCGTAATAGCTAGCTTTTGGGGTGAGTTTTACTTAAGGCCGTGTAACTGCATGAACAATAGAGAAGTTTCTAATATTGGGAGCGCCTATGGAAGTGTGTATATATTTTGCATACTAAACATATAAACATATTCTAGTAATTTTTTGCCTGCTTATGTATTAAAATGTGAATAAATAATTGTTGTCAACTACAAATTGTCTTTGTTAAGTATAAATAAATATTATGTAAATACAAAATACTAGAAAGTTTGAGTTATTTTTCTTTTGTTTATTTCAAAGGTTCTATCTCAGTTTGAAGCGAGTTTCTTACAAGTTTTTTACTTAGAAGAGTAAAGCCGAGTTTCTGAATAAGAAACATTACCCAATAGAAGTTTCTAGCTACTAAGGGACACGCAGATACGATAGTTTAAAAAAAATACAGGATACGTACGACAAGTGGGAAACATGCACAAAATAAATAGTTATTTATATTATTTTTGATATGACTATATCATTTGAAGCTGGGGAAAAAAAAAAAAAAGCAACATAACACTATTTTTATAAATCTAAATTGTTTTCCTTTTATCATTGTATCCTAAGATTTTTTGTTTGAACTCATATGTGTAAGTGATGGACACGTGTCCACCACGTGTCTTTATCTGAAAAAAATAAAAAAATAAGAATAGAACACTTTTGGACAAGTGTTTGACATGTGTTGGGAAGTGTTTGACAAGTGTCAGTATCTGACACGATCACGACATGACATGGAGACACCACCTTCTGAAAAATGTCCATTCTTCTTTGTATAATATGTTTCAAATATTCATCATGATCAAAAGAAAATTTACTTTTGCTTCTCATACCCAACAAACAATCTATCTTGGTACCATTTTGTCTCAAACATTGTTATATTATATATGCTCTTCACATTAGACAGATCCTGAATCGTAGTTCGTAAGGCAGAAAAGAATCTTCATTATAGGAAACTTTCTTAAAATTCATGTTTTATAAGTAACTGTTTGAAATTTAAATGCCGTGGTTATTCACAACAATAAATGGTAGATATTAAAGATAAATATCCTGTTTAACTTTTGCAACTATATATTTGCTGTTTTTCTTTTGAGTGTATTCTATTTGAAATATTTAAAACGTTATTTCTATACTAGAATAGAATCTGCACTTCATTTATCAATCCAATGTTGTGGAGTAACATATTCCAAATATGTCTCCTCAAGAACATAATTTTCACTATTAGATCTTTTGAGATTTTCTGGTACGTGAGTTTTTATTGCCAAAAAAATGGAGATATTACCATGAAGCTCCAAACACGTACCCAGAGGTACACACTGGAGGGCACACATGCTTAAAAGAGAGAACGCACAAACCTAGCATATTGAGAAATAACCCTCTCACAGTCCAAGAGACCAGACCATCATAAAAACACATGGATACAAAGAAAAATACGAAGAAAGCAAGCAATCCACCAAATCAGCCATGTAGCAACAGACCTAAAGCAGACCTCGACACAAATACCACACATGCACTTAGAAATCAGTCTCATTAAAGTAATGACATGTAGCTCAAGAGCAGGAAACAAAAAGGGGCTCAAGAACAACCAATCCTGCCTCTTGCACTCAAAACCCCATGTGGCAACCGAAGGGCAAATCCCACCCAAACACAAAAATCATTTAAGATAAAAACGACAAACCATCTTAGCTTATTTTCAAATGAAGGTGCATCTATTTCATGAATGCATCTATTGAATATGGCAACTTTATTATTTATGTTATATTCTCAACACGCCCCTTCACATGTGGTCGGGCTCTCCTCCATAAGCAAGCCACACACTTGCAAGTAATTTTTTGATTATTGAGTAGGCAGTGAGATTCGAACACGTGATCTATTGCCTGTTTTGATACCATGTTAATGTAGAAAAGAGAGAGTTTAGACAAGAAAGAGAGAGCTTAGTCACTAGGTTAGTTCCTCCAACTATATATATATATAACAAGTGTTACAATGACATAAATACCCTTAACAGTTGTCACATGTTTTATGATTTTGATGATGATGTCGTTTATTCTTTTCTTATGATTTAGGTTCTTTCTTCGATTCAAAATGATGTTTCGAAATTTTTTGAACGCTTTGCTAGCTGTACCAATTTCAGTTTCATTATTGAAATATGTGAAAGCTTTTAATCACCACTCCTTGTAGCATGATTTGTGTCTTGGTGCCTTGAGTGGATAGTCAAGGTTTTCATTTTCCCCTTACCAGGTAAAGAAAATAATTGAAGTTCTTGAAGATTTGAAATACTAAAAAAATAAAATAAAATAAGGAAAAAGAATATAAGGAGAAGAAAAAAGTGAAATCTCTTAAAAGGGAGGATGAAATGAAAAAGAAGTGAATGTCCTTAGTGTTAGAAATAGTGTGTTAGTCATCATTCTGATAAAAAGGAATTATAAGTATAGCATGTGGTTACTGTGGTTTTGAATAAATACAACTTCTATATGTCACTTCTAATGTGCTCAGGTTCTTGAGTGCACTTTGGTTGTTGGTTGTTATCTTTTGGAGCTTTTCTTTCTCAAGATTGACATTTTTATATGGTTAACATGTTATTTGCAGTTATTGCTCCTGGATTTCATGCCTTGTACTTGGAATCTATGGTCAAAATATTTACAAATTGTTCTGGAAGAACAATATTGAAATTTGAGGAGCTTCTGGAAAGGGAGGGCTTGAATGGAGGGAAGGAAATTGAGTTGGATCTTGAAGAAGAATTTTCAAGTTTGGCACTTGATATTATAGGGCTTAGTGTTTTCAACTATGACTTTGGTTCAGTCACAAAAGAGTCCCCTATTATTAAGGTTTGATTAGATACTAAGAATTATTTAACATAGTCTTTTGGTGCATGTTTACGTTTTACTTTGATTTTATACTTGCTTGTTTGTTCTGTATTGTGTCTGCATCCCATCCCATGAATGTGGATTTTTATCCCCTAGAGGCTAGAATTATCTTTCTCTTGGGGTTTTTTGTATTTGTTGTCTGATAAGCTGTTGATGACAACAAGCCTCTCATTTAATAAGAAAATTGCTTTCATAATCATGTATTGGTAATTAATGGTTACGTTCTCAGACTCTCTTCACTAATGTTCCTTCCGAATAAGATCTTTATTTATATTTTGTCTTTTTCTGATGCATATAAATATATAATTTTTTTTGTTCCATGTTTACATGCAAAGGATCAATTGTACTCATGTTATGTTTATGGATTTATCTTGTACTTCGTTCTTATTTTTGGAAAAAGAGGGTTAGGTTCATTATGTTATCATCTAATGTTACACTTTTTTTAGAAGCCATTATCAACATGAAGCATGGCAAGTGCCTAATGCATGAGATTTTTTTTAGAAGGCGTAGTGATGTAGAACAACATTATGAAACTTGGTCTAAAATTGCCTATTAGTGGACTTTGGAGTGTTTTGGTTATAGAAAGTTTATAAGTTTAGCATTCTAAGAGAAGAAAGTTTCAATGATTTTAAAATCCTAATGAATGATATTTTTTTTTAGAAGGCGCAGTGATGTAGGACAACTGTAGGAAACTTGGTCCAAGATTGCCTATGAGTGGACTTCGTGGTGGGTTTTGTTATAGAAAACGTCTAAATTTAGCATTCTAAGAGGGAGAAGAAAGTTTCAATGGTTTTTAGATGGAAAAGTTTGTTTGGGCTTGATTTTCAACAAGTTTGTTTCAGGATTTTCGGAATTCGTGGAATCCTTGACAACAATTATTTTGTAGTGTTATAGTTTGGATGCAGTGGCCAAAAGGTGGGGAACAATTGTGAACTTGATTGGCTGGGTTTAGGGCCTGAAAAGGGAGTTTAAGAATAGGACCTAATCATGTGTGCAAAGAACAGATTGTATTCTTTTTTTTTAGTTGCTAGAAATTTCTTATTCCTATGGTTGTCCAGTTTTCAAAGTCAGATTTTGGGTTTTCGTATTAATTTGTACTTTTTTGTATTTATCGAATTTTTTACAGATTTCTTCACAAATATTTTACTTTTTGAGTACATCTAGATATAGATAGCATACGAGGTATTTCTCTGAAGCAAAGTTCATCAACACAAAGTGGAACAAATGGCTTTGAAGATAGCATAAGAGGCATTTCTCGGAAGCAAAGTTCATTCAACAACCATGTAACTTCAATGTCATGACTCTCCAGCATAATTTTCATGGAATCTAGAAAAGAGATAGAAGGTGGGATTGAAATCACTTCCTTCATGGGAAGCCATGTGAGAGCAAAACTTGCCTCATCTACAATACTTTCTTCATCTTCAAGTACACCTTCACTCTCTACAAGAAGGGCGTCTTCATCATCATAGGTGTCAAAAATTGGAACGCCATCATGTTCACAAACATCAACTTCCTCATAAGCCAATGCCTCACTATCGTCATCAAAGATGACAACATCTTGATCATAGTCGTGTTTCTCAGCTTGATCAAGGATGGAAAATCTTCATCACAAATTGAAAGAGCTTCACAATTTTTCTCCATGTCGTCTTCACCAAAGATAGAAGCTTCTTCCTCATCATTTCTTGGTTCAACCACCTCGCCACTAAAGAGCATCTTATGATGACATCCGTCATCAAAAATCTCTTGCACTAACACTAGTTGAGCAACCGACTTGGACATAGTCATAGGATGGTTGTCCAATTGCAAAGCCACTTTGGTATTGATGTCCGGAACTTGAAATGCCCTTCTTTTGTTGCTTCTCAACCAACAAAGGTGGCATGTGATTAGAAAGGCAGGAAGTGCTCCTTGAGCTTCGTTTCCTTCTTCCTCCACTCTTTACCTTTTCTTGGTCTACCAACTTGTAATTGTTTCCACCAATCGGAGGTACGACCTTTGAAGCTTTGAAAGACCAATTTCACCTTCCTTGCTTCTGGTACATCATGACACTCCAAATGATCCTCAATTGTCTTCAATCATTCCTCGAACACATCCGGATTGTAGCTTCCATGAAATTCAAGAAACTCTAAATCCTTTTTGGTGTCATTCTATTTAGAATCAAACCCATGTGAATGTGCTCTACGCCTATGCGAAGCACCGAATGAATCATCAAGTTGATGATCCTTGGAACCATTACTACCTTTGGTAGGACGTAGGAGACGTTGCACCATCTTGGTTAAAGTAGGAATTTGCCTACTCATCTCAATCATTTCATCTCTTAGATATGGAACCCCATTATCCCTTCCAACTGGTAGATTGACCTCGGCATCATCACCCAAATCCGGGGCATAAGCCCTACCATGACCACCCCTTCGACCTCGACCTCGACCTCGTTCTCGTTGAGCTATTGACATTCCCAAATGTTCAAGTCACAATAATCACAAACCCAATTGGACAACAACAAACAGCAATGTACCAATCACACACTGTGAACCAGTGGAATGAACACAACAAATCAAATCTAGATATGCAAGACCCACCCAATTTCCAATTCAAGAATCAAGTTGCTGAAATTGACTTGAAATAAAGAATTGAAACAAAGAAGTTGAATCACTTACTAGATGGTCGAATAACCCAGGAGAAGCTTTGATCATCTAGATGTTAAAATCAATTGTGGACGCGAAGCTTCGATCAACTCAGATTGCAAGAATAGTGTCACAATCCCACGATGAAGTCACGAATCCAAATTCGAGTCATGACCTAAGGTCACAGGTTGATTTCGAACTCAAGTCAGAGAGTTGAAGGTTGGTTTCGAACCACTCTACAAAGATTCAGCAAATCTCCTTCAATCAGAACTAGTCGCGATTGCGATTCAAGAGAGCAAACTAAAGCCTGATGTTGATTTCGTGATGGAACCCAAGTCTGATGTCGATTGGTGAAATCAGATCAACAGAGAAGTCAATCGAACTCAACAGCAATGAACTTCAGAACCTAGATGAAAACTCATTTGGTGAATTGGAATCAAGGAAGCTTCGCGAGTTAGGGAATATGCAAGAAACACCCAACTTGCGACGAGAAGTCATAGGGATTCGAGTTGGACCTTAATCGAAATCATGTTACGATGAATCTTCAGTGCGAAGTCTTGCGATGTTGAATCTTCAGCGAAACTAGGGTTGCATAGCCGAACTGCACTCATCAGTGCAAAGTGAGGGTGTGAAGTTGATTTCCAGAGAACCCTAAGGTTCTATAGAGAATATCTCTAATCAATCAATTATCATATATCAAAGTTAGTTACAATTGATCCCTAATTCACTAGATATAGGCTACGAACTAACTACCCACTAACTAACATCACATGTTAGGCATATGTCTTACATCACATTCTTTCAAATTGATCTTTTTGAAGAAACAATGAGAAAATAAACAAATCTGACATTTTCATTACTCCATCGAATTTATTTGAAAGGGTAAACTCTATGGTTGGAATGTCTGGAAATTTGTGGACATCAGTTGCCTATGAGGAGCAGAAAGTTCAATCGCATTCACATGCTTTTCTTTCACTTCCTTAGCTTTGGAATCATGATCAGCATGCTCTTCCATGCTTTCTTTAATTACAACAACAATTTCGGCTTTTGTTTCCTTAATGTCCTCAACATCAACAACATGTTCATGTTACTCTTTTATAGTTTTATCTTTGCCCATTTGGTGACACTTAAAAGCTAGCTTTTTAGACTATTCTATTGGCTTAAAAAGCTTTAAATAAGTTGTGAAAAAGCTAAACCTGTTTGGTAAACAAGCTGTCAAGCTTTTTGATGCGTAAATGTCCAAAATGCCCTAGAATATCCAAAAACGCACTTCTATGGGAATTTTTGTCGAACACATAGAAGTTGGAAAATTTAATCCCGAAAAAAACCTCTCTAGTTTCTTTAAACAAACTAACTTATTTCTCTATAAAATATGATTGAATTGATTAAGTTGAATCCAAAAAGCTTTGCTAAATGCCAAAGTTAGCTTTTTTTAAGCTATGTTCTAGCTTGTTAGCTTTTCCATTAGCCCCCCTCTTGAATTGAAATAGTCAATCTATCGATGAAAACTATCAATTCTTTCAAAGTTGACATTAGCCTCTATGATAGAAGTAGTTAACCCATCAATGGAAGCTATCAATTCTTTCAAAGTTGTATTGATAAAGGTAGTGACGCCTTTGTCTCTAGCCACCAAGCACTAAACCCCAAAATCCACGATGCCTTGTTGAAGACTTCAACATACCTAAGTCTTGCTTCTTTGACTAAGTACATGGAAATGATGTGTTGTAAATTCCACATAAGTGAGGTCCGCATGATGCAACCACTTCGGCAGCTGAAGTTAAGTAGATCACTTGAGTTTTACGATTTGACAACCACAGTAAACTCATGCTAGCATGACATGAACTCCATTTTAAGACTTAGGTGCATCATCTCAAATGCTATCATGTCTCCCAAGGACGATACCCTAACACATGTCCCATGAATGTATCTTCTTTTCTACAAAAGATATGGAAACTATATAGGGTCTTAAGTTAACTATGACATGTAGGCTTTAAAAAAAAAATTTGTGCCTTCTTTTCTGATAGGCCTTTTTTTCATTTAGTCTAGGAACTTCTTTTCGAGGCCTAAAGTAAGGTCTTTGTTGGCTTCTTGGTATAGCTGTGAAGTGAAGTCCCACATTGCTTGGGTACTAAAGTAATGTAAAGTATATAAGTGTGTAACTAGTGTCAGAATTGATGGCTGACAATCTATGGGTGGGCTCTCTTGGAGCATCGATGTTGGTGGGCTTGAGCTTGCACGAAGAGTCTCGATGGAGCAAGAAAATTACTGGTGCATGTGGCAAGGTTGGACCACGGCAAGGTGGTTCTCAACAGAGTATGATGGCTCACGATGGAGTGTGTGCGAGTGGCCTTGGTTGGACACGGTGTTGGAGAGTTATAGATCAAGATTAAGGGGGAGCAAGGTGATGCCCAATGTTTGGTTCACACATGGGGGGGAGATTGTTGAAACATGTATGAATGTAGAGTCCCATATCGGATAAAGAGTAAAAAAGATGGGTCTTAATATACATTAAATAGACTCTCTACTTACAAGTCCAAGCTTTTGTGAAAATTGGCTACTTAACATGGTATTAGAGCCGAAGTACCTAGGGATAGGTAGGGTGCGTGCGTGTCCCTGGCTTGCATGCCCATGGATGCTGCTAAGTGAGCACACGGGGTGTGAGGGAGGGTGTGAAATGAGGTCCCACATTGCCTTGGTACTAAAATAATGTGAAGTATATAGGCGTGAGGGCACCCTCACCTCACAAGCTAGCTTTTGGGGTTGAGTTCTACCCAAGATCATGTAACAATAGCTTCCCCTGGTTATCTGTCATTTTTTAACTTAGAAACAATCAATTAAACAAGAGGAATTATGCTTTGATACCAACTGAAGCAAATTTTAAAGAACCTTTGTTCTGTTAGAGTACACAAAATAACCTCGGATGTTCGTCAGTTAAAGATGACTAAACAAGAATCTTTTAATCTAACAGATTTACCCCAGATTAATTCAACATTAATTAACCAACTAAATCAAGCACATGAAACCAAAAGCAATCAGGATTTGGATTGTCTCAGTAATGTGGCTTGCAACGCTCTTCTTGTAGTTTTAACCACAACATGACACATTAGCTAAGACATGATTCAATGGGTCAAATCTATTTTAAATTAACAAAACCAAAATTATGTTGCTTTGAAAAGGAAAAAAGGAAGAAAAAAAAAAAATTAATAGTGACCAAAAAAAAAAAAAAACACAATTTCACTTTCTCCTTCATCTCTTTCCATTTAGGAGTTTTTAGGTTGGGCAACCAAATATAATTGAAGAGTGTTGCCATGACTCATGGTAGATCAATTTTTACTGACTTTGAAGCAATGAGTTGTTAGATATATCATCTCAGTCTACTGGGCTGCCATTAATAGCGACACATCAACGACCCACGTATTTTATCCACCTTGTAGTGTCACTGGTGGAATTTTAATGCATCAAAAAAGTTTTGAGCCCTCTGAAAAATTAATTATCCTACATGTGAGCATGTTTTGCACTTTTGCTTCTAAGAGCTTTTTTACGCTTTAAAATAGGTATATCTTGACTACACCACGAGCGTTACCTTACAGAGGTTAATTATCTCATTGTTTTGAAAATGATCAATACCATAATAGTTCTGTTTTGATATTAAAAAAAATGAGTTTGCTAATGCTTTTGCATTATCATGGCTGAACTTTCATCGGAATCTAGTACATTTTACCAGTCATCAGTTGCTTGTGATTCATCGGTCATATATATCTTTTACCAGAGTAATCAGGTACCAGTTATTTATATAGCATGTATAAACAAGCTGTTTAGTGATGTTAGACATCATTCCCTATAGCAATGAAAAATATATTTTGTCTTGGTGCATCGTCTCCAACTGGCCTTGCTTTGAATATTTTGTTGATGATGGAGCTAGAAGCTACAGCTAATAGAGATAACTGAAACCCACGTGTGACCAGACTTTTGCTCAATGAGACTTGAGAGGGCCCACTACTGGATGCATATTACAAACTAACAATTACCAGGACTTAAATGGGATTTGGAATTGAATCAATGAATTTGCTGGCTCTGGCACCATGACAACATCTGACTACTTTGAAAGTTTGAGCCGACTGTAACGTGCATATTTTTCTACCTAAATTTAATTGTTTAGATTAGACTGTTTTCTTGTTTTATTGTTTCCTTCTTTTTATATTTAATTTTTTATTCGTTCCTGTGTTATATAGAAAGTTTTGGTCATCTCCTCTATTGTTATTTTACAGGCAGTATATGGTACACTTTTTGAAGCTGAGCATCGCTCGACTTTTTACATCCCTTATTGGAATATTCCTCTGGCAAGATGGTTAGTTCCCAGGCAGCGAAAATTCCAGAAGGACCTTAAGGTCATCAATGACTGTCTTGATGGTCTCATTAGAAATGCAAAAGAGACCAGACAGGTGAGTGGATAGAAAGCTGAATAAGGGAAGGAGTTGAGAACTGAAAATCAGACAAATTATGTAACCATATTCTGAATGGAAAACATTGAGGTGGTACGCAATGGTGCTTCACTTGCAACATTTCTCTTGCTATTGTGCGAAAAGAGAAAATTATCATATGCTTGTAGGACACTTCGAGGCATTTTATTGTATTTTGTGTTGTTAAAACCTTCACATGTTTTGTTTGTTTCACTGGCATTCAGAATTTTTTACTTTTTATGTTTGTTTTCTAATGATGGTGGGTTCACAAATTATATGAAATAGTTTTTTTTCTTTTCTTTTGTTGTTTTTTTGAATACTTTCATTACTACATTCTGTAATCAGGTAGGATTATTTGATAAATTTCTTAGTTATATATCACCCTGTGAGCAGTAGTGCCAACAGAACTGATAATTAAGTCAAATTGTAAGATCATCCACTGATACACTTCCATCTATTTCTCCCTTGGTTGTGGATAATATTTAGTTGTCAATTTTCTGTAAGAAATTTCTTTAACCTCTTAAATCATAATGGATGGCTCTTTCAGGAAGTAGGAATCCAATAGGATTTTCGTTTGCTTTTTGTTAGATCTTACATATGGAACTCTAGTACTGTGTTGGTTTTCTGTACAATCAAATCAACAATATCAAAACCAAAAAACTCATTTCGCTAGCTTTTCCAATGCTGCTCCTGCTGACACAAGGTGCTGGAGGTGTAAATTGTGCAATGACCTAACCTTGGATACATGAAGTGGCTATCCTTGAAACCAACATTGTCCTGCTTGACGGCCCAATTTGTGACAGCTCCATTTTGTTACTATTGCATCAAGCATTAGCCCTGTAAATTAATGCTAAAGCTGATAAACCTGTAGTGTTTTAAAATGAAGATACCAAAAATTGCATGATTGATTTTGCTGTCAAATATGATTCCTTGTGGCCCTGGAAAGAAACTCAATTGCTTATGGACACTTGGACAGTGATGGAAGTACTATACTTTTTGCATCAAAACAAATTAAAGCTTGATTATTAATAAGAATCCATTAATCTTCGTAAAGAATTAATAGGTATCTGATGCAGGTTTAAAATCATTCTTCTTTTTTCATTATGTGCTTATCATTAGTTCTTGTATGTTAGCAAACAAACAAAATGCACAACCACCCAGAGTCTTAAACCTGATTTGATTATACCTTATGGCAGGAAACAGATGTTGAGAAACTACAGCAAAGGGACTACTCAAATCTTAAGGTAGGTATTTATCCTTCATTACAAAGATTGACCAAATTCATATTTTTTTTCCTCAACTCTAATGATCACTGAATATAGTTTAAAACATTTGCTAAATTTTTAAACCAGTCATGAATTTTAGCATCGTAACTATTGAAGTTTGCAGGATGCAAGTCTTTTACGATTTTTAGTTGATATGAGAGGAGCTGATGTTGATGATCGTCAGGTGAGTAATTGCAACTTTTCTGTCTGCTTCTATGAGAATGATTTTATGTCAACAGTTGATGCGCTTAAGTAAACACCTACTGTACATCTCCGTGATGATTATAATAGGTTTCTCATTTATCCCGATGGGAATATGCATATATTTCCTTCTGGAACATGTCTATTGTTAATTGTTAAATTGGAGCCTTAGTGGAAAATGGAATCTTCCCTCCACCAATTATTCCCCTTTGAGCATTTGAGGCTTGTTAATGACTAAAATTCCAGTTGAAGTTGATGATTTTAGAGAATACCAAGATTAGGGAATGATTGTGATATTATTCTTCTTTTATATTAATAAAGATTAATAATTACAAGGGAGCCCTGAGGTATAAAATAATTACACTTGAATAATAACCCAACTAATAATATATTAATCTAACACTCTCTCTCAAGCTGGTGCAAACTCATGCCCAGCTTGCCTAGGATGTCATGCAATGGTTTACTCCCAAAGCCCTTGGTGAAGATGTCAGCGAGTTGTTCATCAGTCTGCACAAATGGAGTACATAGTGTGCCACTAGTGAATTTTTCCTTAATAGTGAGTTTCTCCTTAATGAAATGACGATTAATCTCAATGTGTTTTGTCCTGTCACGTTGAACTGGATTGTGAGCGATGTTGATGGCGGCCTTATTATCACAGTATAACCACATGGAGTCCATTTGATCAATACCTAAATCACTCAATAATAACTTGATCCATAAGAGCTCACACACCCCTTGTGCCATAGCTCTAAACTCAGCTTCTGCACTTGACTTGGAGACCACATTATGTTTCTTACTCCTCCAAGTAACTAGGTTGCCTCCAACAAAGGTGCAATACCCTGAAGTTGATCTCCTATCAGTCACTGATCTAGCCCAGTTAGCATCTGTATAAGCTTCCACATGAAGATGATCATGCTTTGAAAAATAAAGACTCTTACCAAAAGCAAATTTCAAGTACTTCAAAATTCTCATAACAGCCTCGAAGTGAATCTGATGAGGAGCATGCATAAACTGGGTAACCACACCGACAGCAATAGCATATCAGGACGAGAGTGAGATAAGTAGATGAGCATATTTACTAATCGCTGATAGCTCCCCCTATCAACAACTCCTCCTCCTCCATCCCTCAGTTTCTGATTGGCTTTTAGTGGAGTTTCACAGTCCTTGCAACTAAGCATTCTAGTTTCCTTCAATACGTCAAACACATACTTCCTCTGTGAGATAAATATCCCATCGTTAGAGCGAGCAATTTTAATTCTTAGAAAATACTTCAAGCTGCCCAAGTCTTTGATTTCAAATTCACTTGTTAAATATTTCTTCAAAAGAGGTATTTTCTCACTATCATCGCTTGTAAGAACCATGTCATCTACATAAACAATGAGCGTCGTAGTCTTACCACGTGAGGAATGTTTCATAAACAAGATGTGATCTGCCTGACTCTGTTTGAAGCCATATTTAAGCATAGCCTGAGTGAATATCTCAAACTAAGCCCTTGGAGACTGTTTGAGACCATATAATGACTTCCGAAGCCGGCATACTTTACCCTCTGTCTGATGATCCTCAAAACCAGGAGGAATGTCCATATATACATCTTTTTCTAGGTCACCATGGAGAAAGGCATTCTTTACATCAAACTAATGAAGTGGCCAATCTAGATTAGCTACTAGAGAGAGAAGTACTCTGACTGAATTCATCTTAGCTACGGGTGCAAAGGTCTCCTGATAGTCAACGCCATATGTTTGAGTGAACTCTTTTGCCACAAGTCTGGCCTTGTAACGCTCAATAGAACCGTCCACTTTGTGTTTCACCATATACACCCATTTGCATCCCACAGGTTGTTTACCCTCGGGTAACTCAATCAATTCCCAAGTGTCATTCTTCCTAAGTGCTTTCATTTCCTCAATCATGGGAAGTTTCCACTCAGAGGTAACAAGAGCATCTTGAAGATGGTCAGGAATACTAACAGAGAAAATATTTGACACAAAAGCTCTATATAAGGATGACAAATGAGAGTAGGACACAAAATTAGAGATAGGATGTTGAGTACAAGATTTCACATCTTTTCTCTTAGCAATAGGAACATCAAGATCAATAAGAGTATTAAGATCAGTGGACTCAAGAGATTCAAAGTTACCTGGACTCTCATCAGAAGCAGGAGATGGCAGTGGGGAAGCAGGAGTGGTCTCTTGTATCCAGTTAACTTTTTGTTTATCTTTGTCCCTGTCCCTGACATAAACTTGCCTTTCTCTGGTTCTATAGTCCCAGTAAGAGGTGGTGGTTTAAAAACAACTGGTTCCACTATAGGAATCACAGGAATCACTTCACACCAAGGCTTCCTCTGAAGGGAGGACTGTGACACCGGAGAGGACAAGAAATAGGGCTGAGACTCAAAGAAGGTGACATCTATGGACATAAACCACTTACGAGAAGGAGGGTGATAACACTTATACCCCTTTTGAGTAGGAGAGTACCCAAAGAAAACACATTTGATGGAGCGAGGGTCCAACTTACCATGAGTAGGAGAGTGATTGTGGACAAAATAGATGTAGCCAAATATTTTTGGAGGAATAGAAAATAAACTAGGAGGATTTGAAGGGGAGCTTGTTTTTGCAAGACCTGGGTAGGAAGACGATTAATAAGATGGGTAGCAGTGAGAACAGCGTCGCCCCAGGAGGACCGAGGCACACGCATAGAAAAACACATGCACTGAGCCATGTCAAGAAGATGACGATTTTTGCGTTCTGTCACCCCATTTTGTTGAGGGGTATTGGTGCAAGAGGTCTGATGGATAATGCCATGAGTAGAAAAATATTGCCCTAAACCAGAATCTATGTATTTCCCCCCATTATCAGAATGAAAGATTTTGACAGTGGCTCCAAATTGAGTACAAATCATATTATAAAAATTGCAGAACACATAGAAAACCTCACTCTTGTCTTTCATGAGATACACTCAAGTAGTATGAGAAAATTCATCAATAAATGTAACAAACCATCGATGACCTTTTATAGACATAACATAAGATAGATTCCAAACATCAGAATGTATTAATGAAAAAGAACTAAACTTTTATTAAAATTGGGGCCAAAAGAAGCTTTGTGTTGTTTTTCAAGTTAACAAAACTGACAAAGAAACTCAGACACATTATTCTTTACAAAAACAGATAGAAATAAATGCTTAAGCAAATAAATAGAAGGATGCCCAAGACGCCAATGCCACAATCATTAATCATCTTGGGTAGTAGGACTCATGGTGGAAGAATGAACAAGCTTGTTCGGTTGATCCAGGAAGTAGAGACCATTTTCTACACTACCACTGCCAATCGTCCTCCTCGTGACAAGGTCCTAAAAAAGACAATGATCAAGAAAAAAACATCACACTACAATTCAAATCCTGTGAGAAATTTCCTTTACGGGAATAGATGGCAGCCACAGTATCCTAAATATCTTGAACAATCTTCATAGATAAGTAGTCCTCACCAATTTCTGGTACCATCGAATGAATAAGCCAACCCATAATCAAAGAGCTGGTAATCTCTCATTGGTCATAACTCAAGTCAGTGGTGCTAGGTGCCTGTATCCTGCCATCAACATACTCTATCCTCCCTCTACTCTTCAAAAAAATAGTCAAACTCTACCACTACACTTGATAGTTCTGACCATTAAATAGACAGGTGGTGATTTTAAGACTAGGGTTGAGGTTATCAGTCATAGTCAGAGGTATCATGGAACTCTCACTCCGAGGTGTCTGAGAAGTCGTGGACACAATGGTGGAATCAGCCATGGATATTATACTACCAAACCCTCAATAAAACTAGTGCCAATCACAAACTCGGAAGGTGGTGGTGGAAGGAAAGATACAACGACCACTATAAAAGCATAACAAATTAAGAACTCATAGAGTTTTATTTATTTATTTATTTATTTACTTATTATGGGTTTAAGAGAAACGAAGTTAACAACAATCTAAAGAAACAACAGAAAGGAAGACAAAAGCAGAGAGACAGAAAGTGAACTCAAACAGAAAGACAACAGCAGAGAGGCGATTAGAGAGACGATCGCATGAAGCCAAGAAGGCATAGGGGCAGTCGGCCAAGCAAGAAAAGCCTACACTAGCGGCAAGGACCAATGAAAGACCAGGATGGGTTTTCAGTAAGGACTTTGAGCAACCCAGGTGCGTTTTGAACCCTAAGGTGATCTGAGTTGTTGATTTTGACAAGGGTGAGCCGAAACCCTAGATTGACATCAAGCCACCCAAAACCACTTGGGTCGTTCTCGGCTTGAGCCGAAGCCCCTTAGGGTGGAGTCAGCTTGAGCCAACAGAGAGAACCTGTCTCCGCCTGGCGGCTAGTGGCTCCGGTGGTGGCTGATGGCTCCGGTGGGTAACAGGAACTGTATGGGTAGATGGGTTTAGGTTTTAGGATTAGGCTCTGATACCATGATGATTTAAGAGAATACCAAGATTAGGGAATGATTGTGATATCATCCCCCTTTTATATTAATGAAGGTTCATAATTACAAGGGAGCCCTAAAGCATAGAATAATTACACTTGAAAAATAACCCAACTAAGAATATACTAATCTCACAGAAATATATGCTTACCTATGGTTTTCTCTCTTAACTGTAACAGCTAAGGGATGACCTGATGACGATGCTTATTGCTGGCCATGAAACAACAGCTGCTGTGCTTACTTGGGCTGTTTTCCTTCTTGCACAAGTATGCTTCTCTAAAAACAAATTCAGTTTCAGTCATGTCAAATTCAGTTTTTCTGTTCACTTGCTTTTCTCAGTAAGATCTGTTAGTAAGTGTGGCTATGCTGGTGTATAATGTCTGTCTTGCTGTCATGCAGAATCCTTCTAAAATGAAGAAAGCTCAAGCAGAGATTGATTTGGTGCTTGGTCAGGGCAGACCATCTTTTGAGTCACTAAAGAAACTAGAGTAGGTTACAGAGTTTGCTTCTCTGAACCTTTTTCTATTAATATTGGATAATAATTGTTTTCCAGATCCCATTATGTTTATTTTCCATTCTAATCGGCTGCAGCAACAAAATATGTTTATGCTCATTGTGGCTACAAAAAAAAAAGTGCTCGCACTGTTGTCATGTTCTTGATATGTGAATTGCATCATTGATGTAGGATAAAGATAAAATAAAGCTTTGAGATCAATGACAATGTCCATGTTGAGATTCATACATGTGGAGGGAAATTTCATTTTGTTCAATAATGCACATACATACAAATGTACACGTGTGTGTGTGTACAGATATTGCTTCTGACTTCTAAATGTATGTATAGTAGTAATGGTAACCATAACCTTCTAAAGAGATGGTGTAGCGTGCAAGGTGCCAAATATTCTTATTAAACTACAATTTTCTACCAAATTTTCCATAAAATGATTTATGAACAACATTAAAAAGCAGAAATGTCACGTGCACTTCATTTATTATAAGAAATTAAAGAATTTTTAAAACTTTCATTTTATAGATATGTATTCATTCCTAGGAAGCACAGGAAGCACAAGTATGGACACGGGACACAACGATTTTCAAAAAATTAGGATACGATCACGGTGAGGATATGACAGTTTTTTTTAATATATATTTATTTTCTATGTGTACGAATATAAATTTAGGGAATAGAGGTATGAGAGGCATCGATGGATGTGAGTGCATTTTGTTTTTTCTGCCAAAATCCCCTTTATGTTTCCATATAAGCTTTCTAAAAAGTAAAAAAATTCCCACAGAGGTACTTCATGCCTGTTTAGACACATGACATGTGTCCGTTAAGTGTCCCCACGTGTATTGCAAAAGAACAATAATTAAAAATAAAAAAAAACATATTGACATGTGAGTCTGCGCCGTGTTGGACATGGACATGTGTCCAACGTTGACACGACACCCATTTTGGAGTGTTTGTGCTTCCTATTAAAGGCAATAGGCGCACTGATGTGCCAAGGTTTTCTAGGGCCTATGCACAAGATGCAAGGTGAGGCGCGAGCTTCATCGAAGTGAGGCTCATGTTGACGATAAAAAATAGATAATTTAGTATAAGGAAATATTTATATAAGGAAATAATTCAAGTTGCAACAAACATTTTAAAACTAGCGACATTTTATATAAGTAAATATTTATATAAGGAAATATTTTATATAATTTAGTATAAGGAAATATTTAAGTAAAATAAAATATTAAACATTTTAAAACATAAATGCCAACAAACACCAATATTTTATCATAGACAAATAATGCAAGGTTCACATAAACACAAACATTTAATGCATAAATCATAAACATTTAAAAATAGCGACCAAATCGAACTGTCAAACAAGATAAGCATAGAGAAGGAGAAGAAGGAGATTGAGGTGATGAAGAAGAAGAAGAATAACGACAATAGTTAGTCTAGTTGAGGTGAATGCTCTATGCAACCAACGCCTTTGTATAATTAGGGCTAAAAAAGTGTTGGGTTGCAATTTATGTTTAGGGATTTAATTCCTTGTAGCCGCATATAAACTAAAATAAATAAATGAGATTAAGTGAAATCAAGGACTGTAATTGTAATAAACAAACATTTTAAAAGAAGTGCACAAGTCGTGTGCCTTGAGCCCAAGCCTAAATTAGCACACGCTTTTTGCGCCTTTTTTGGGCTTGTTTCACATTGCCTGGCCTGAGATGCTCCAAAGCACACTGACTGCACCTTGATAAGCCTTGGACCTAGGTGTTAAGCCACTAATTTTCTCAAAAGCTTAACTTAATAGGTAATGGGCCCAACAATGTATATCAAGCTATTCAACATCCTCCCTCACATGCGACGTCTTGCATGTGGAGATACAAAGAGAGAACCAAATAGAAAGATAAACAAATACCCAAGCAAAGAAGAAGAAACCAAACAAGGGCAAAAATACCAAATGCCAACAAAGAGACTTGAACCTATGATCTCTCTCAACCTAAGCTCTGATACCATTTTAAGTCACCAATTTTTCCAAAAGCTTAAGCTGATAGGTAATGGGCCCAAGAATGTACACCAAGCTATTCAACACTAGCCGTACACCTAGACGCACATTTAATAACACTCCTGGACAGCACACAAACAGTAAAATGAGGAAGATTCTCCAAGTCAGTAACAAGATGGTCAATGTGGTAGTGGTTGGAGTGATGGAAGGAAAAAACTGGTGACCAAGAAAGGGTTCTTTAGGGATCGCTTGCTTGACCAAGGAAGGGTCCTTTAGGGTTTGAGTCATCATGGCTAGCATCCAAGAAGATGGAGGCATTGAGGTGCAAAAAAGGCAGGGGTTTCCTAGGCAGTCTCATTGGTGGTGTGGGGAAGTTGGAGTGCTAGAGTTTGGTCAACTATGGTGGAATTTTTTTGGAGGTGAGAGCTTTTGTTTTCTCATACTTCGAGTTGTTCTATATATCTAAATCAAACTTTGGAGGTGGGTTGCAAAAGTGCTGGAGGACTTTGACCCAAGAGGAGTGGATAAGAGGGGTCAGAGAAGGTGTGTTTGTATTTATAGGCCGAGTTGATTTTGAAGTGGCCTAAGGTGGAGATGTTTGTCGATTGGAGGACAAGAAAGAGGGCCTATGATGTTGAGGTTGATTTCTCCTCTACAACTAATGAGTGTTTGTGGGGTGATTGGGTCATTTTTGGGGTTTTTGTCTTATGTTTGGGCCTTTGGAGGAAAGGATGGTATGATTTGTAATGTCACTTGAGGTTTGTGATTGGCGATGGGTTGAAGATCCATTTCTAGTGCCATCTTTGGTGCATGAAGAAGATTTTGGAGACAGTGTTCCTAACTCTCGCTAGGATTGCAATTGATAAAGGAGTTCCAGTTAGTGACTACCTGAGGAGAGAGGGATGATGCCCCGTTTTGGGTGAGATTAAAATTTGTAAATTTTGAGGTGAAATCTTTATATGTTGTTCTATTGGGTTTCAAGGACGTTCCTTTCCCTTGGAGAGCAATCTAAGGGACTAAAGCTCCATCCAAGGTGGGTTTTTTTTTTTTGGACAACAACGCGTGGCAAGATTCTCACAATTGATAATTTTATCTTGAGGAAATAGATCCTTGTGAATTGGTGTTGTATGTACAAGAGAGATTGTGAATTGGTGGATCTTCTTACCCATTGTTTGGTAGCTTGGCATTTTTAGACTTTATTTTTGGTCTTGTTTGACAAGAGGTGGGTTTTCCTGTCTACAGTTTTGGTGTTCTTGTTTGCTTGTAGGGGAGCTATAGTTGACAGCAGGAGGAGGAGGTATGCTTGGTGTTTGGGCCCTTCGGCATTGATGTGGAGCCTTTGGAGGGATCGTAATAGAAGATTCTTTTACGAAATCAAAACTCCTATTTTTGTTTTGAAGAATAATAGTTTGGTTATTTTATATAGTTGGTCTTTTGGTGGGGTTGATCAATACTTGAATCAATTTTTGAATTTTGTAGAGCATTTGGATTAGGTTTACGTATAAGAATTTTGGTTTTTTCCTTGGATATTGGTAGAAATCCCCTTGGTGCCTCTTGAACGTAATACATACTTTTTACTAATCAAAAAAATATTTATTTCTTATACTGAAATTCAAAACATGTTTGTGTCTGGTTTAGTCTGTTGAACCAAACATAAAATATTTATGTGGCAATATTTATCCATCTATTAAGTAGTTATAGTGGAATAAGTATTGCCACATAAATATTCCAAATAGTCCAACAGACTAAATATTGCCACATAACTACTACTTAATAGAGGAATAAAATACAACAGACTAAACCTGACATAAAATATATCAAGTGAAGGAAAAATAAGAATATTGCCACATAACTACTTAATGGAGGAATGGAAAGAGGGGACGGGGGAGCAACTAGGACAAAGATGTGTTAATCAATTTTTGGAGTTCTAGAAAATCAATGCACACTTTTTTAACCCTAAGAAGCATGTACACTTCTATGAAGGTATTGTCTCGTGTCGATGTCTGGCTCGACACAACATGACACGACACTCATCGGGCACATCCCAACACCTATCGGACATACATCCAAACATGTCCAACTACTTTTATAAATTTTCTGAACTCAAACATGCTTCAAACATTTGAGGAACACATCTATTGCTTTAGACATGCATAAGACAAATTACAAGTTTGAATAAAATAACTTGGACAATGATAAAAGAAAAATAACATAAATTTATACTTATTTTTCTCTGTTACTTTAAAAAAATATTTTTTTGAATTAAATATATTTATATTTATATTTATTATATGACATCATAATTGTTTATCCTTATATATGCAATATAATAAATATGTTAAACTATATGTCTTACGCATGTGCTCCGCATGTCTTGTCCTACATTTCTTGAAATTTTTGTATCGGCGTGTCACATATCCTCATTCATGCTTCTTAGCTTATACCCCCTAATTATTGGAGAGATTGGATATTTTGAAAAATGTACAATTTATGTAGATATCTGGAATAATAGCTACAACACCTGCATGCAAACATGATATTTTTAGTAGTGCTGATCAAGGGTCGGGTTGGGTCGGTTTTGCCGGCCTTCCATCACCTGAACCAATAACTTAAGTTTGGAACCAATCTCGACCAAATATTGATTCGGAACTGATCATTCGGGTGGTATAATAACCGGTCGGGCTTCAGTCGGTCCAACAACAAACTGTCATTCACAAACATCAACATAAAAATCTCATTCTCAGCACGGGCTCAGAGAGGACAGAAATCAGAGGGGTTTGGGAGATCAAAGAAGGGGTGGTTGAAGAAATAGAGGGGCGAGGCAGATCTGCCCCACCAACACCACAAGCTCACCACCACCGTTAAATATTGGTGCTCCTGCCACGATCTCAACTCCACCGCGACTATTTCAGCATCGTCACCATCTCCTCCATCCCATCTGCTCTAGTGACTGAGAATGAAGGATAATATTGAAGGTGAGTGTGTTAGAGAGAGAGAGAGAGAGGACAAGCTTTCCTTCTGATTATGCAACTATCTGATTGATGAAAATAAAGAGTTAGTAGTAGATGAGTACCAATGTGATACAGTTAGTGGCCTTAAATGATAAGGTGTAATCCCTCAAGTCCATAACAACATGCCACATGGGACAACTACAAAAGCTAAGATAATAAAAGAATTTGGTCGGTCAGATTTAATGCGGGTGAATAGCTGTGCACCCAACACTCAAACTGGTACCCGAATTTCTGCACTTTTTACACCCATTCCCAACCATGTGATTGGTTGAAACCAACCACGGGTCATTGCTTCGCGTCAGGTCAGTCGGTTTGGAAGGGTCAGTCGGTTTTATGAACAGCCTTAATATCCAGTAACTGAAAACGTATATTTACCAAACCGCATGTTTGATTAACATAAATACATGCATACATTTTCAAAATCTGTAAGCAATCATCTGTTGTGTGCAAACATCTCACCTCTCATTCGTTTTCAACTTTATCGTCTATAGGAGTTTGGTGTTATGTATGCTATATACTGACTAGCTCTATAAAAAGGAAAGGGAAGGATTTTGAAAATTTACAGTTATTTTCTGTCTCAACTCTCAACATCATATTATATTTTAATCCTTTTATGTCCTTGTTGTTCTGATGCTTTGATTAGGACTTCAGGCCTTATCCATCAAATTATTTTATTTTGTCCAGCTGTGACCTAATTCTGTTATGGTTTTACGACTTTTTACTTGTTTTTTAGGTATGCTTCAAGCACAAAGTGTAATTATCTTTAGTATTCCACCGCTTTCAGGTTCATCAGACTTATTATTGTGGAGGCTCTACGTTTGTTTCCGCAGCCTCCGTTGCTTATCAGACGCACTCTCAAGTCAGATTTATTACCAGGTATAAATTCTAGGCGACTGTATTTATGAAGATAAACAATTCGAATAAAGAATAACTTTTATTTTTGTCACCCACCCCTCTTAACTTCAGAATGAACATGAATTTTTGAATGTGGTATTATGAGGCTTTCAACTGTTGGATATGATTATAGCTCTTTGCAACTCCAGTGCTCCATTCAATTTTTTTTGGATATTGATTCAGTTATCTTTTAACAAGATACTTGAGGAAATGCAGTTGTGAATGTAAAGCTACACAAGGTCAACCAATGGGAAATAACAAGCATGAGATTTGTTAAGGAGAGAAACATGTTTTTAGGACTTTATTTTAACAATAAAATAAGAAAATAATAGAAAAGGTTATTTGTGAAATGCATTCATTTTATCATGTTAATATTTGCCCTATTGATCTTTTATAAGGAACTCATTTCAATTGAGACTCCAATTTGTTTAAGTTCCGTTTAAATTCTACACTGACACAACATTATCTTGCTTGTGGACAATATAGGTACATCAAGTATTTTTCATATTCAGTACTCCTAGCTTCGAAGATACAGCAGTTGGCTAGGGTGGACAAATAAATCATCTGTCACATCATTTTACTTTGTGTCATCTCTTTATAGTTGCAATTACATGGGAAGGTCACCTAGTGCTAAATTCTTCCGTGAAATATCTGGAGCCACTAACTTAAAACTTGTTCTTGTTTTCATGTTCAAGGCAAAGCCAGTTTGCCCCCTTTTTTTATTTTTTGTAAAAAGTGGTAATTCATAGCTTTGAGGAAGGAAAAAGAAAAGCTGATAATAGGAATTTTAGGAAGGGGGAAAATTATGGAGGAAATCTTGCAAATATAGGGGAGTCTGACAATAATTTGTGGGCTTGTTACTTGGAATAGAGACCATTACTTGGTATTGAAGTTTCGAACTTATTTGGCCTAAAGAGCAACAAAAAAGAACCAAAAAACAAACTCGCTGAATTATTTCTCATTGTGAAAAAATGGCAGAAGAACTTACTTACGAGGTGGATGGTGTTACATTTAAAGAGAGCATGTGAAAATCACTACCATGTGCATAGTTGTTAGAATTTTAAAATTCACAATTTGATTCACGATTCATGCATAGATTGATGTGAATCTATTCTAGGATAGGATCGATAGTGAAATGCAGTATTCATAATTTGATTTGTGTTTAACAATTCATACGATTCAATCCATGGCTGAATCTGTTTTGGGATAAAGTCTGTAGTGAATATGATTTCAGTTCACAATTTGATTCACGATTCATGTAAATTTTGTGTTGAATGTAACAATTCCTACACCTACTCCACCTACTCCACTATAGTTAGTGCCCCATATAGTTAGTGATTTAGTTTAGTGCTCCATTTAGTTTAGTGCTCCATTTAGTTCTTATTGCTCAATTAATTATGGCTCCATTGTATCCCATTTCTCTCTATAAAAGAGAGCTCTTGTAAGAACATAATATCAATCAATAATATCTATACATTAATTTGCTACATGGTATCAGAGCCGGTTTAGCACCTAGTATTTTTCGCTTCACCGGCGGGCGGCAACCTCGCCTTGGCCGCCCGCCGGACCTCAACCTACTTCACTTGGTTTCTTTTCTTCAAACACCGGTTCCTCAGCCGGTACAACATCCGTTGCTTCAGCTGCCTCTTCAGCAGCAACTTCAGGTTCCTCAACCACTTCCATTATTCCCATAAAGTATATTGTTGAGTTGAGAGCATTTTACTCCATTGCCATGGGGATTGCTCTGGGTGTTTATATAGCTGCTGAATATTTTCTTCAGGCGGCTATGTTACATGCCCTTGTTGTCATAACAATGGTCTGCACTTCTATCTTTGTGGTCTTCACCCATTTCCCTTCTGCCTCAAGCACAAAAATTCTACCATGGGTGTTTGCTTTACTTGTGGCTCTCTTTCCTGTGACTTATTTATTGGAAGGCCAGATGAGAATTAAAAGCATACTTGGGGATGGTGAAGCTGGAGATGCAGGAGAGGAAGACAAGAAGTTGACAATGCTACTTGCCATTAAGGGAGCAAGGACATCTCTTCTTGGTTTATATGCAGCTATTTTTATGCTTATTGCATTGGAGATAAAGTTTGAATTGGCATCACTTATGCGAGAAAAGGCTTTTGAAAGGGGTGGAATTAGACACAGCCAATCTGGTGAAAGCAGCTCTGCCACTTTACCTCCAAAGTTAAGGTTCATGCAGCAGCGTAGGGCCTCAACTGTGCAAGCCTTCACTATCAGGAGGATGGCCATTGAGGGAGCCTGGATGCCAGCAGTTGGACTCCGATTTTGTTGCTGGATTCGGGGACAAACAGAGGTATTTCCCAGTTGCAGTAGTTATTTCAACCTACCTTGTATTGACTGCGTTTTATAGCATATGGGAAGACACATGGCTTGGGAATGCTGGGTGGGGCCTAGAAATTGGAGGACCAGATTGGTTTTTTGCAGTGAAGAATGTGGCCCTTCTCATCCTCACATTCCCCAGTCATATTCTTTTTTAACCGGTTTGTATGCAGCTACACAAAGCAGACTGACTCAACACCACTGATGGCATTGCCCCTTAATCTTTCGTCAGTCATAATAACAGATTTGATCAAGATTAGGATATTGGGAGTTCTTGGATAATATATTCTTTGGCTCAGTATCTGATTTGTAGACAACAATATATCTCAGGAGGACACATTAACCCAGCTGTGACCTTTGGATTGTTTCTAGCAAGAAAGCTCTCTCTCACCAGAGCTGTCTTCTACATGGTGATGCAATGCCTTGGTGCCATATGTGGTGCTGGTGTTGTCAAGGGCTTCCAGCCTTCCTATTATCAGATGAACAATGGTGGGGCCAACTTTGTGCAACATGGCTACACCAAGGGTGATGGTCTTGGTGCTGAGATTGTTGGCACCTTTGTCCTCGTCTACACTGTCTTCTCTGCCACCGATGCCAAGCGAAGCGCTCGAGACTCGCATGTCCCCATTTTTGGCACCTCTTCCCATTGGGTTCGCTGTGTTCTTGGTTCACTTAGCCACCATCCCCATCACCGGAACTGGCATTAACCCAGCCAGGAGTCTTGGAGCTGCCATCGTCTTCAACAGGGACCTTGCATGGGATGATCAATGGATTTTTCTGGGTGGGACCATTCATTGGAGCTGCTCTTGCTGCTTTGTACCATTTGGCTTTAATTATTTCTCCAAGAATTGGAATACTCAGAAAAAGAAATCTGGGTCATTCAAAAAGAGAAAGCAATTGCAGTAATGTCAGCAACTTTATTTTATTCATGCCGGGGATCAAACCCGATCACCATTTTACAGACACATAACCACCACAAACAACCGGCCTCACTTCTTCGCCTCTTCAGCTGTTCTCTTCTTCTTGCCTTTGTCTTGGGCGGCCCTTTCCGGTGCTGCCTCTGTGTTTCCCACGCCGCCGAGCACGTTCACTTCCCGTTGCTCCTCAACTGTCACATATGGCGGACCTCCAAATCTGAGCATCACGGTGGTCTTCCGCTTCAGTTCCTTGTTTTCTGCCTTCAGCACACATATCTCTGCTCGGGCATCCGTATACATGCTCTGGAGCAGGGCCAGTTGGGCTTTTACCTGCTGCACCTCATTTGTTCTACTCTGAAGCCGGTGCGACAGGTTGTTGACCGCCGTCATTGTCTCAACACATGACTTCAGAGTATAATGATTCGCCTCAATATCCGATTGTGCAGCCATTCTTTGCTCCACAGACAGCATCGGAAAGTTCAAAGGCGCAAAACCAGGGGCGCTTGGTCCAGGGGCGCTTGGTTGAGGTTCAAGCTCTGTTATCAGAATCTTACGATTCGCGATTCGATTCACGATTCGATACGCAATTTTTGCAAAATCGATACGAATCTATGAGTGAATCTATTTTGGAAGTGAATCTTTAGTGAATCGCATGATTCACAATCGATTCCCGATTCGATTCAATTTTTACGATTCATGCAATTTTTGAAATTATTGTGTTTGACATATTTTCGACTATTTTTTTTCATCTTTTTAGTGAAAATGACATAATACAACTTCTAATACCATTTAACACCAAAATAACCAACATATATATATGATTTGTTGTTATTTTAGTAATCATGGAGTTTTTTATAGGATCCAATCAGATTCAGTCAGACCTAACATATTTTTAACTTTTCTTCTCATTTTTTCCCTTCAAAAAATTGTAATATATCTTCTAAAGATGTTTAAGATTAAAGTTACACTATGAATTATCTATTGCTATTTTATTAAATTGAATATTACATGTGTGAGGTCAGTTATACCTTTTAAAATATTTTAGGCTTTAAAATAAAATATCCTAAATAATTCTTTCTTATTATTTGCTCACTCTTACTTAGAAAAGTATATATGCTTATTGTCCAAATATCAATATCGTTGTTAACTATTGTTACTTTAGAAATTAATAGTTTGTCTAGTTGGTTATTATCTTTATTAAAAATGGTTGATAAAAAATATCTAAAAAATAAATAAAAAGGTAAGATGGTGCTTTTACATAGGAACCTTTGTTAACTTCTTATCTATTAAATTACGTGATTATCATTCAAAATAACATTTTTGTTGATTTAAGTCTAAATATTTTATATTTATAAGATCTATTTAACATCTAAATGTGTAGATATATGTTTTTAAGTAATTTAGAAAAAGTGACCGATTCTTTATGATTCATGATTCGATTCGATTCGATTCGATTCGCGATTCGGTACGAGGCCATTTCGATTCACGATACGAATCCCGATTTGACAACTATGGGTTCAAGGGCCATATTCTGGGTTGTGGCCTCGTTGAGGTCGGGAAAGAGAGTGAGACCACGGGACGAAGAGGCTATGTTCTGGGTAGCTGAACGGGAAGAAGAGGCCATATTCAGGGTTGGTTGCAGAGTTGCAGAGTGTTTCAGCGATACAACTCTCAGAAAACGAAGAGTTTTTCGGAGTTTTTCAACAGGTTTTTTTGTCTCAGCATCAGCGGCAGCCTCGCCTTGGTTTAAATAGGCAAGGCCGACACGCGTCTCACGCGCCTCTCAACGCTAGACGACAAATCGGCGCGCCTTTTTGATGGCTCCACTTTTGATGGCTGTCGGGCACACCTTTTTGATGGCACGCCTTTTGATGGCTCGACTTTTGATGGCTGTCGGGCACACCTTTTGCTGGCACGCCTTTTGATGGCACGCCTTTTGATAAGATTGGGCACGCCTTTTGAGGGTGCGACTTTTGTGGGTCCGACAAGACTCTGTAAACTATCCCGACTTTGATTCCGGTTAGCTTCTATATGGGTCCGACAAGACTCTGTAAACTGTCCCGACATTGATTCCGGTTAGCTCCTATATGGGTCCGACAAGACTCTGTAAACTGTCCCGACTTTGATTCCGGTTAGCTTCTATATGGGTCCGACAAGACTCGGTAAACTGTCCCGACATTGATTTCGGTTATCTGCTACAACGGTTCGACACAGCCATATAGTGTCTTCTACAACGGTCCGACATGATCCCGTAAATTGTTTTCTACAAGGGTCCAGCAAGACTCCGTAAACTGTCTTCTACAACGGTCCGACATGACCTCGTAAACTGTTTTCTCCATCGGTCCGACATGACCCCATAAACTGTCTTCTCCAACGGTCCGACATGACCCCATAAACTGTCTTCTACAACGGTCTGACACGACCATACCGTGTCTTCTATCCACTTTTATTTTATTTGTCAGATTATTTTCCTGTTTTGTTACTCTCTCCAAACTCAAGTTGGTTAGTTCCTAACCCCCTTGAGTTTGAGGGGGGCTGTTGAATGTAACAATTCCTACACCTACTCCACCTACTCCACTATAGTTAGTGCCCCATATAGTTAGTGATTTAGTTTAGTGCTCCATTTAGTTTAGTGAGTGCTCCATTTAGTTTAGTGCTCCATTTAGTTCTTATTGCTCAATTAATTATGGCTCCATTGTATCCCATTTCTCTCTATAAAAGAGAGCTCTTGTAAGAACATAATATCAATCAATAATATCTATACATTAATTTGCTACATTTTGAAATTGTTGAGTCCAACAGATTCTGATACCTTTTTACGTCTTTTGTTTAATATGCAATTTAACTTCGTAGAGTGTTTAGTACGAAAATAATCAATACCGCTACATAATTTGCTGTTCTTTTGGTGATCAGAGGGTTTTGTAGGATCCAGTCATATCCAATCAGAATATTCTTTCTCAAATTTTTCTTCAGAAAAAATGTCAAAATACATTTTCTAAGAGTGTTTAAGGCTAAAATAACTGGCACCCATGAAATATATATTGCTATCTTGGTGAAATAATCATAGTCTAATATAATATAGGCCAGGTCAGTTGGACCCGAAGGTTCCACAATTTTTTTTTTTTTTAACTTTTCCCTAAACTGATGTAAGTAATCATCATGTGCTTCTGTTTGTTAGTTGTTGTGTTAGCTAGTAGTGGAGTTAGTTGCCTACAGATAGGTGTGTAGAGGCTTCATAACTAATATTGCATTGCTTTTGTATTTCCCATTGGGAATTTTCTAGATTTCATTCTTTCTCTGAATTTTGGATTCATCATTTTGGTATCAAAGTAAAGGATTCTGTGTCTACTGTGTTCTTGCCTGGATGATGATCTCAACAAAACTTAGCCTGATCTCAGTTTGCACCTCTTAGTGGATAACAAACACTAACTGGGAATTATACCTTTCATCTTGAGTTCGGGAATTGATTTCAAAACAACATGAGCCCTAGCGGCCGTAATGGGTGGCGATAACCACTACAACCGTTACGTAACGGTTGCGGCTGCTTTTTAAAACCTTGCTTTTGACTGATTTAAGTGTCCCTCAGTCTTCTCCGACGTCCCTTTACTCCGTAGTGCTATTCAAATTGCCCATAACACTGTCTTCGATGAGCAGACGAAGCACATTAAGATTGATTATTATTTTGTACGTTAGCATTTGCACTCTGGCTCCATCTTGCTTCCATTCGTCTCTTCAACATTACAACTTGCTGATTTCTTTACCAAGACTCACACCACTGCTCGATTTCACTTTTTTCTTGGCAAACTCTCACTGTTTTTTGCTAAAACACCTTGAGTTTAAGCGGGGGTGTGAGAATATTATGTTAATTATGGAAATATATATATTAAGTTGATTGTATATTTTAGATTGATTGTATAGGGTTATTCTTATTTCCTATTTTAGATTAGGTTTAGGATTGCTATATATATCGGTTGTACTCTTTGTATTATACACAATTGAATGTACAGAATCGCTTAGAAAACTTACAAGGGGGCCTAAGTGTATTTTTTCTAAACCTCAGGGGTGGTCAATATAATTTACCCTTTATTTAATTTTGTATTGGTTGTTTTGTTTCTAAGATCTCTGAGATAATGAAAGTAGTTAGTGCTTGTGGATTTCAATGAAGTTTTTTTTTTTTTTATTTAAAGTTTTGGGTAGTCGTAATTTCATTTCTCCCTATTTATTTTAGTTATGTTGCTTTTGTGTTGGTTTTAAGGGAGTAATAAAAGAAGAGTACGGTAAGAAATGAAAAATTAAACATACTAGTAATTCATCCCAAATTTATTGTGCTACGTAATATTTGTTCTTGTAATATTGGGTGAATCCTTGAACTTTTTTTCAATTCTGCAGGAGGATATAACGGTAACAAGGACGGATATGCAATTCCCGCCGGAACTGATATTTTTCTTTCTGTGAGGGGTTCATCTTCTTGCATCTTTAGCTTATTTTTAGTATTATATGGATGCATGACAGATGTACAATTTTTATGGGCTTTACCCATTTTCCCTCCAAAAAAGATAATCTTTTACAATGAGAAATGAAATAGTTAGAACTTGATTTTGCTAGAGGTACCTTCATATAGAAAATCTGTTTGCGAGCTTTTTGTTCTGTTTATTGACTTCAACTCTCTTTTTCTATTAAACTTGATTTTCGATTGTGATGCTCCTGTTTAGGTTTATAATCTCCATAGATCTCCATATTTCTGGGACAAACCTCATGAATTTGAACCAGAGAGGTTTCTAGCACAAAAAAATAGTGAAGGCATAGAAGGGTGGGCTGGATTTGATCCATCTCGAAGCCCCGGAGCATTATACCCAAATGAGGTTTTATACAATGGCTACTTTTTAGCCTTTCTAATATTTCACACATTTTTTTTAATATCAATTAATGGTTTATTGCTTCATTTAACAGATTATATCAGATTTTTCCTTCTTGCCTTTTGGTGGAGGACCAAGAAAATGTGTTGGGGACCAATTTGCACTGATGGAATCGACGGTGGCATTGGCAATGTTGTTACAGAATTTTGATGTGGAGCTGAAAGGATCTCCCGAATCTGTGGAACTTGTTACCGGGGCAACAATTCATACAAAGAATGGACTTTGGTGCAAACTTAAGAAGAGATCTGACGTTCATTGAAAACGAGTAAGCAATAGAGATTGCACGCGTATAAGCCAATAATTGTATCTACCACCTAGTGTACTCCAGGAAAAAAAATTTACACATATAAAGTACTGTGAATGCCTGAATATATATGAAGTCCTTCATCAATATATATAAACCTAATGTCTCAGGTTGTGTTAATTTTCCTGACATAGTCGATCAAAGATGCGGGTATTGAATGAATACAAGTTCTGCCAACAAAAGATGTTAGCCCAACAGGCCATCGACTCTCTCTCTCTCTCTCTCTCTCTCTCTCTCTCTCTCTCTCTCTCATTTTTGTTAGCATTCAAATGCAATTGTTTGTATTCTAGTAGACAACAATAAGTAAAAAAATAAAATGTTGTTTTATTATTCCTTATGGCAAGTGCATGTATGTTGGGGAACAAGTATAGTTGGATCATGGGAGGTAGCATTTTATGAGATCCAATCAAACAAAGTCATCAGCTGTTGGAGCACGAACCCAACAACACAATAGTTAAAATTGTCTTTTTTTAATTTTCTCCAATTATACTCTTTCCATACAAATATTTGTATATGCTGTGTTGATTATTTTTAGGGTTTAGAAAATGTGTGGTCAATTTAAATTGATGCTCTCAACATATGTGGATATATATGCCAATGATTTTTTGTGTGTGTGTGGTGTATGTATTACTAGCATGGAGTTATGCACATTGGATGTTTGCTAAGTTATCTCAATGTGTGACTTGACTGGGAAAGGTTACCATGTGCATTCCAAAAAAAAAGTTGCATATGTTAAGCATTTTATATAAATAGTATCACTTTTTTTCATTATAAAAAATTTTCCTTCTTGTTCTTCACAAAAAGTATTACTTTTCTTGTGATTGTTTGGAATGTCTTAAATAAGTGTACTTTTTGACTTTTTGGACTAAAAATTAGAGAAAAAAAATATAGTTATTTGGGACAATTTATATTTTTTGACTTTTTACGAAAAAATATGTATTAAAATATTATATAAAATAGCAAAATTACGAAATTATCCTCCCTAACACAGTCAGCATTATTGTGATGACTTTCTATCTCTTTTCAATTTTTTTTTTTGGGGGGGGGAATGTGTGGCTTCAAGTGTGTCACGTTTTCTTTTTGACTTAGAAAGTTGTGGCTGCACAGTTTTGTGGCAGCATTGTTTTTTGTTTTTGTTTGTTTGTTTTTGTTTTTTTTTTTTTTTTATCTGATAGATTTCCCGCCAAAATAAAGGTAAATAATATGAATTTTTTTACTTTTTTAATAACTTTTTAACTTTTTAGGTGATGCCAAACCAGTTCTAAAGTGCACGTTATAATATTTTCCTTGCTCTATAGCCATTTTTGTATTGACGAAATTTTCATTTTTGGGCTTAGTGGAGGCTTGAACATGTTACATAGTGTAGCATTGTCGACTTTGACTTGAAACTTTGATAATACAGTCAATGCCTCTCCAAGTAGAGCCAAAGCTCATGCATTACATTAGTATCATATAGAAAGTTTTATCTATGATTAGTGCTTTGGGCTTTTGTTTATAGAGATCAAGATCACCATTAGTTTGGACAACAGGTTAAGTTAGTTAAGGTAATAGAATTCTTAGGATTTTGGTGAACAAGTACAATGTTCGCTTAAGTTAGGACTTGGTTTGAGTTTGGGAGATGAGTTTTAGAGATAAAAAGTACGAAAAGTTGTTTAGTTTGGTTTTTTTCAAAAGATGTTTTGGAAAATTATTTTGAGAGAGAGTTTTGAAAAAAGTGATTGATTTGATGTGTATGAGAGAAAGATTTGTTTAGAAAACTTGTAAACCAAACAAGTTTTGGGAAATTTTTTTGAGAAAATTTGTTTGGTTTGATTACTTTTGAAAACTTATTTGTAGGGAATTTTTTCCAAAAATTTTTGGGAAACACAAACCAAACAAGGCCATATCTCTGGGAGCCTCTATTTGCACACACCAATTCCACTATTTGCACACACTTAATGAATTTTATTTTTATTACAATTTTGTCCCTAAATAAAATGACCATTATAGACATCCCACAGAATTTTGTCCCTCTCAATACACACACGTTGATCCACACACACGTTGATCCAAATAGAGGCTCCCTCTGCTTCCTCATTTTGCTAAATGATCCACACACACACACCAGAGCTGTCTTTCTCATTCTTCCTTCCTCATTCTTCATTCCATTTTTCATTAAACACACACTAAATCCGAAGGAAGAGTGAGTTTTGCTCCATTTTGATTTTCCAGCGTCGTTCGGAAAACCAGGGTCGAATTATATGAAATTTTTCGGTAGTTGAAAACCGAAAATTAAACTTAATTTCGGAAGTTATCCTCCGAATAATGTAAAGAGTTTCGGAAATCAACTTCCGAATTAGATTAAAATTTTCGGAAATCAACTTCCGAATTAAATTAAAATTTTCGGCAATCAACTTCCGAATTAAATTGAAAAATTCGGACACCAACAGTTGAACAGTAGCAATAATTTCGGCTTGTTACTTCTGAATGAAGGCACATTTTTTTTTTTCATTTTATCTTCCAATTGTGTAACTTTCAAACTAAATTTGCAATTTCAAATAGCCATTCACATGTTTAATATTAGTAAATGTTTAAAAATTTGTAATGTCAATTCACATGTTTAAAAATGTTTAAAAATTTGTAATATTAGTAAATGTTTAAAAATTTGTAATGTCAATTCACATGGATTTTATGTTTCGAATTGCTCACCAAATGTAAATATTTGATAATAAGAAAATATCACTTACAAAATCAACGACCACTGTTACCATTCCATTCTAAAAATAAAATGTTATTACAATACCATTGTTGCCATTCCATTGTTAACCACTGTTACCATTACATGTCAACCACTGTTAACCACTGTTACCATCACAACAATATCATCTTACAAAAATCACCAAAACAAATTCATCAAGACGCAAATAACATGTCACGAATCAGTTGCGTGCCTACGCCTAGGCCTACGACTGTATGTCAATGTCGAAGATGGAAAGCGACCTCCAGCAGAACTAGGTCCAGCTTCGTCAATGTGCTGACCTTCAAGAACATGTGTCATGCTCTCGATAGCCTGGTAAAGTCGATAGGGATGGCGAATCCCCTCCTGATAACCAGCGTCAATAATAGGATGTGAAATCTGCAGTGCATGTGCAATGCGCTGCATTTGAAAAGAATATCACATTTTAGGAAACATATGAGAAAAAAAAAAAAGTAAGTTACATATGCATAAGAGAGGATAATGTATTACATCCGCATGTTCGCTGAAATCCTGCTGGTCATGGACACGCGGTTCATCAGTGCGCTCCACATATAGGTGCGTGATATTCTTATACCAATCCATGTAAGCCGGTACACATTGCCAAGGCTGACGAACTGGTGTGCTCCTCCGTTGCTCAGATAACACGTGCTTATCCCAAGCCTCCCAGATCCTATCCAAGTATCTGTACATCACTGTATATCGTGCAGATATGTTGCCTAGCGCACCACGAGTAGGAGCTAGCGGTGCATCTGGGATGGTTTGAACCCTGCCAAACTGCCTCAAAACTCTATCTGGATGATAGGGTTCGACAACGTCTAAGCACTTTAAGCATCCATGGTAGAACGTAACCGGGTTACATGGATGACGGTCTCTGCAGCTGTGGTATGGATGCCAAATAACCTGTAAACGTAAAGTGTTTTTGCATTAAAGTACATAAAGGGTAAGATAAATGGAAGTGTTCAAATTATCGCTGGATGAGTAAACTTACATCAGTAGCTACTAAGCTGTCAAGTTGGGCTCGAAAAGATTTCAAATGGTCAATGGAGGAACCCGCCTCTCTCCTAGATGCCTAATGGTACACGTGTGGCATGTCTTCATTGTAGCCCATGTTCTGATGAGGTCGGAATGCTCGGAAGTGCTCATAAATCCACGCCTCCAAAAGAGTCATATAACCACCCATCTGCCTAACCCCAGACCGGCTAGCAAACCCCAACTGTCTATATAAAAATGCTAGTGCAGCAGCACCTCAAGCATAAGTATGTATGGATCCCAAATCCATCAACAAGCCGAGGTAAACAACGGGAACCCTGCCACCACTCTTGTCACTGAAGAGTGTACATCCCAACAGGAACAACAAATAAGCCCTTACAGCGCGCTGTATAGCCTCCTCGGGGTCTGAATCTGTGACACCAGCGAACTGACTTCGCAACCATTCAAGCCTGACTGAATTGCCACCAGCAGAAGAAACCTCTTCGTATGCTGCACCTTCAGTAACCCCCAAGCCATAAACAAGTAATGTAACTCCATGATGATCTGTCACATCTGGTATGCTGACTGATTTGCCTACAATGGGAAGGCCAAGAATAGTGCCAACATCATCCAGGGTCAAGGTCATCTCACCAACTGTCATGTGAAATGTGTTCGTCTCAGGTTGCCATCTCTCAACAAAACTGGAGATTAGAAGCTTATTGACGAAACGATAAGTGCAACGAGCTAACTGTGACAGTCCAGACTGCTCAATAATGGCTTTGAATCTGGTGTTGTTCTCTACTAACCACCATGGCCATGAAAGGATCTTGGAAGAATGATTATGACACTTTAGGGGCCCTCATTCCTACAACACAAATGATATGTCATTACAAAGTACCATACAACACACACACAAAAAAATAAAATCATATATAAATGAATTTTAGTTTTACCTCCCCGTGCCAAATAGCTGCAGCCACATGACTATTGAAACTCCGCAGTATTGACGGATCAGTCGGTCCACCTGGAAAAGCATGAGTAAGGTACTCTTTCTGGACAGGAGGAGAATCAGGAAAAGAGGTATCCTCTATAGCAATGTCAGGCATATCATAATCTTGAACTCGTCTTTGGCTTCGGCCCCCACTTTGACTGGAACTTGGAATATCATATTCAACCTCAACTGGATCACGACCTCGACCACGACCTTGACCTCGTCCTCGCCCACGCCCTCGTCCCCGTTCATGGTCTATATCCAATTGACGACGTCGTCTATTTGAAGCAGTAGGTGGGACACGTTGTTGATATTCAGAATCCATATTAGCTGCAAAAAATACTAAGTGTGTGTGTAAATAAAGAATAAGTGTGCCTAAAGAATAAGTGTTTTAAATTATAATGAGTGTTATAATTAAGTGTTATAATTAAGCGTTATAATTAAGTGTTATAATTAAGAAGGAAAAAAAAAAAACCTGTTCGGAAGTTCAGAACCGAAAATACCTATTCTGTTCGGAAGTTGTTGTCCGAAATTTAAACTACCATTCGGAAGTTGAAAACCGAACAAAACCATTATTTTCGGAAGTTGCAATCCGAACCAAATACATATTTTCGGAACTATAGTGTCGAATAGAACCATAAAATTCGGAAGTAGATTGCCGAATAAGAACAAAAATTTCGGATAACCAGTTCCGAATGAGGAAACACAGCAACCACGACGAAAAATTTCGAAAATGGTAAAAATTAACCCACATTACAAATAAAATAGGATTGAGAAGATTCAAATCTGTGTAAACTAACCTAAAATGTGAAGATTTCAATGCCCTTTGCCCTTCAATGCCAATACTTCCGAATGTGAAGAGTTCAATGCCCACAGATTGAAGTTGCAATACGCTGCCCTTCAGATTGAAGATTGAAGATTGGGGAGGAACGGTGGAGAGATGGGTGTGTGTGTGAGAGGGTTCTCAGCTGGGTGTGTGTGAGAGAGGGGTCTCACGGGTGTGTGTGTGTGAGGGGGGTGTGTGTGTGAAATTTACATTTAGGGGTATATTTGTAATTAAAGGTGTGTGTAGTGAGTCAAATATATTAGGGTTTATTTTTTTAGTGTGTGTATTGAGAAAGATTTGTATAGAGAGGAAATGATGTGTGTATATAGAAGCTCCCCATATCTCTGTATAGGAGCCTTGACTTCAATGTTAGGGTTACCTTGTTGCATTGAAAGCTTAAGAGCATATAAAATTCCAATAGGGCTTTTTATAGTCTACAAATTTTCTCTCATTTTATGAGTGTTGTTTGGTTTGCATAATCGACTTAGTGGTCACATTTATTTTTATTTTTATTTTTATTTTTTGACAAATAAGAGAAATAAATAAAAATAGAAATAAAAATTCTTATCATTTTTATATAATTTTATTTTTCGAGTGGTCAGAAATAAATTTTAAAAATATAAAATATTTTTTCATATTTGTTTTCATTAAATTATTTTTATTTTTATTTTTAGTGACTTTTTTTGGGATATTTATCAATAAATCTCATCTCACAAATAAGTACTCCAATTAGTCCTAATTTTTTTTTATTGATTTATTAAGTCCTATTAGTGGAGAGTTTCTTTTCATATGGTCTTATTTTTTATTTTGATAGTGTTTTGGTGGATAGCTATACCATTTTATTAATTTGACAGGTATGATATAATATTTCAATGTGACAGATATTAATGTGACACGTTAACGATGTGACACTCCAAAAAAATTAAAAATTCTTTTGTGTACTTTTCCTAAATGTGACAACGTAACGGGTATGATGTGACATTTCAAAACTTTTACTCAAAAAAAAAATTTCTTAGTATACTTTTTTCAAATGTGACAACGTGATGAGTATGATGTGACACTCCAAAACTTTTGCTTCAAAAAAAATAAAAAAAATTTAGTGTACTTTTTCTAAATGTGACAATGTGGCAGGTATAATGTAACACTTCAAAAAAAATAAAAACTCCTTAGTATATTTTTCTCAAACATGACAACGTCACATGTATGATGTGACACTCTAAAAAAATTAAAAACTCCTTAGTGTACTTTTTTCAAACATGACATATGATACTCTAACGTGGCGGGTATGATGTGACATTCTGAAAAAAATTAAAAACTCTTTAATATTATTTTTTCAAATGTGACACTCTAACGTGGCGGGTATAATGTGACACTAAAAAACTCTTTAGTGTACTTTTTCTAAATGTGTCACTCAAATGTGGCGGGTAAATGAGTTATTATACATTCAAAATGACTAAACGGATTACAAAAAAAAAATATATGGGACTATATGGATTGCAAGTTCAAAATGTAGGACTTATTAGTCAATCTCCCTTTTTTTTTTTCTTCATAATATTTTAGGCAATTTTTTTTTTTTAATAGATAGACCAAATTTAGATACACTTAAAAATATAATATTTTTGAAGAAGAAAAACTTTAAAAAATTTACCAAGTACAAAAAATAGGGCAAATTACCAACACTCCCTCGAGGTTTGACTAAAATACGGATTTCCCCCTAAGGTTTGCGAAATTACAAATTGTCCCATGAGATTTATATTTGCATAACAAATGAGGGGGCAATTTATTATGCAAATATAAACCTCAGGGGGCAAGATATTATTTTTCAAACTTCAGGGAGAATCCATATTTTAGTCAAACCTCGAGGGGGTGTTGGAAATTTGCCCCAAAAAATATAAATAAATAAAAAAGAAGAAAGCAAAAAAACAAAACAAAAAATTAATACATTTTTTAGATTTTGTTGTATTCAATGAATTTTTTAAAAAAACAAATTATATAAATTTTGTGTTTTTAAATATATCAAGATTAAGTAGATCTAAAAAAAAAAAATTTATTAAAATATTTTAACAAACAATTAAAAATACAAAAATATGAATTAAAAACTCAAAAAATCATTTTTAAAAACTTCAAACCAAAGAGGGTTAACTTGGGAAAATTAGGTTGATCACTTTTGAAGTTTAAATACATGTAGAGTAAATTACCCTGATTTCTTGTGAAATTTTTAAAATATATATATAATAAGTTTAATAATTTTGACATAATTATATTGAACTCCTTTGATATTTTAATTCATATAACACTTAATCCTATTTTCATTAATTATTTATTAGTTACATGAATAAAAAAAAATGATATTGTTATCTCTTTTACTTGAAAATGTATATTGTGCGTTGTTTATTTTTTTATTCTCAGACCATCTATATTAATTTTTGTTCATTTAATCTTGTTAAGAAAGAGGTCAATGTAATTATGTCAAAATTGTGCAGTTTACTGTATTTTTTTCAAATCTTAGGGGAGGTCAATATAATTTACACAAAATAAGCCCCACAAATTTAAAATAATTACTCTGACATCCCTCATAGTAAGGCTAAAATGACCAAAATTAATACAGATGGTGTGCAAATACATAGTTAGTTTAATCACTAATTTTTAACTTCGAGCGACAGTTTAAAAAATTCATCATAGAAAAACATTACTAATTATAAATTTTAGTCACAATTTATAAAAATCATGAAAATAAAGTCATTAATTGTCAATTTTTAATAACATAAGCAAAAAAATTATTACAAAAATTATTTTTTATGACAGTTTTATTAAAACTTAATAAAAATTAAGTCTAACTATTAGAATCTATTAATAATTTATTCTTAATTTAACGGGCTTAAAATATGATCCCGATCCTGCCCAATATACAAAAATAAATTTCTCAAAGCCTAACAAAATAAGCTGGGCTGCGAGTTTGGGTGGGTCAATGGGCCAATCCCTACCTTTCCCATTCACTATTCCCTTTGCCCTTTCCCTTCTAATATTATATATATGTATAGGCCTGATAGCCGGCTGTATGTTTAACAAATCACTTGGGAAAGAATAGGGCTGCAAATGAACCGAGCTGTTCGTGAACAGGCTCGGCTCGGCTCGGTAAGGGCTCGGCTCGGCTCGGCTCGGCTCGTTTACTAAACGAGCCAAGCTCGAGCTCGATTATTGGGCTCGTTTCGTTAACGAGCCGAGCTCGAGCTCGACTGTGTTCGGCTCGGTAGGCTCGGCTCGTTTATCTATAATTAAATTATATAATAAATATATTATTTATATATTAAATAATATATAAATATATATAAATACATTATTTATATATTAAAAATATATAAATATATATATAAATAATAATATAAATGCATTTTTTATATATTAAATAATATAAATAATATTTTTTATTTAAAAATTTATATTTAAATAATATAAATAATATAAAAAAAAATTTATCGAGCCGAGCCGAGCCGAGCTCGAGTTCGACAAAAATTAACGAGCCGAGCCGAGCTCGAGCCCAGTCCTTTATCGAGCCGAGCTCGAGCTCAATAAACGAGCTCGATAGCTTAACGAGCCGAGCTCGAGCCCAGCAAAGCTCGGCTCGACTCGGCTCGTTTGCACCCCTAGGAAAGAAGAAGGTTGAGAGCATAGAGGTTTCACAAATATATATACACTTGGTATAATCCTTTTTCTCCATGAAAGGTCAGTTTTTTATTCTAACTTGTATGTTGGTTCTTCTTTTCTTCTTCTTCTTCTGATTTACAATATGATGTGCCCTTTGTTTACATTAATTTTCTCAATTTGAATTGCGGTTTTGCTATTAGAATCGGATTGTTCGGTTTTCTTGTTAAGGACCTTCAGATCCGTAAGAATAGCTATATTAGCTTAGCTATTGATATTTATGAGATTGAGATTGTGATTGTGATTGTGATTGTGATTGTGATTGTTCATCTTTTTATGAAACCCTACTACTAATTATTATGAAATTGTTTGGATTTATGGATTTGAAATCAAAATATGTTAAATTTAGATTTGTTACTTTTCTATATATGGATTTCAAGATTGAAATCTTTCAAAACAACAATGTCAAATTAGTTATTTGAAATATTTCGAGGATTCTAATAAAATACTTATCTTTCTCCTTCCCCTTTAGCTTTTCAATTTACCTATAATAAATTGGTCATTCTAGAATTTAAGGTTTATTAGAATTAAGGCAGAAAATTATCATCTAGTGTTAAATATTCCAAGAACCCCTCAAATATTTGCAATTTACCCTCTCATCTATCAAACCAGACATTTGATCCCTTAAATTATAAAAATGTATCACTTTCCCCCCTCCAGACACCTGTCGGTACTATATTAGTACGATTTTCATAATTAAAGGGGTCAATATGTACGTGTTCATAGATAGCTTATATATATTACTTTCAGTTCTTCATCCATAGCTGGCAGAGCTAGCAAGTAGTCCATGGCAATGAGGCCATCAACGCAGATTAGCGAACTAAGCAAGACTGTGGATTTGTTTGAGACTTTGAGAATTTGTTTGTTGATGGAGATGAAATGAAATAAATGGGAAAAATAACCGGCATAACAGACTTTTGAGAATTACTAAATTTTTTCCAACTTCCTTGTAATCAAAAGTTGGCTTGCTGCCTTCATCCTAATAGTCCCATAATTTAATCTCTTATTATATATTTTTTAAAAAGTTTAATTTTAACCAGAGTTTTTTTGCATTGTGTTTTAGGTATCCATTTGTTGGTGCATTGCAAAAATCAAAAACTTGCAAGTGGTTGAATCTTGTTCTGCCCTTTGGTTACTTTTGGAAATCAAACCAAAAAAAAAAAAAGGTAAAAATGAAGAAGGGAAGGAATACTAGTAATAGTTGTGGATTTACTACTTGTTCATTGCCTGAAGAAATGTTGGTGGACATTCTAACAAGACTACCAGCAAAGGTGGTAGTCCAATGCAAGTGCATCTCCAAGCATTGGCGCTCTCTGATTGAGGATCCCTCTTTTGTGGATTTACACCATACCCGTGCCCGATCTAGGCCCTACCTTGTTATCTCCTTAATCAACTGCTCGTTGACCAAGATACATTTTTTCTCAGCAGATTATGAAGGAGGACCGGCCCAGTACTTGTTCACTGATTTCGTCTCAGGACTTTATCATATTAAACAATCTGTCAATGGCTTAATATGTGGGTACCTTAGAAAGTCTAAATCCATTTTCATCGTGAATCCTACCACTCGACAATTTGTTACCCTTCCTCCAACACGTTTACTTACTTATGATGCCAATTCTACTCACGAACCAGATTTGTCATTTGGGTTTGATCCTTCTACCAAGCAATACAAAGTGTTGCTCACAACTTTTATACACATCAAGGTGGAGGGGGAGTGTTATGACTACTTAGATTACAAGTGTGAAATTTTCACTTTGGGGACACATTCATGGAGAGAGATTGATTGTCTTTCTGTTCCTTGCCACTATGAATTTGGTAGGGGTGGTTGTTGTGTTAATGGAGTCATACACTGGAGAAATAGGAGTTATTATATACCGAAACCTTCTCCTCCTATGAGTGCAGATGTCATAGTAACATTTGAACTGAAAAATGAGAGATTTCAAATGATTCCACTCCCTGAGGGACCTTCACGCATGCATCGTCTACGAGAACTTGGTGGCCATTTGGTAGCATGTGGTGAATACACAGAACATGGTTGGGAGGAGCTTTGGATTTTGCAGGACTATGAGAATTGGATATGGGTCAAAGAGATAATGATGCCTACTCTTGATTGGGGTCGAGAGGGAGATCCTTATATTGTCGGAGCAATTCAGACAGGTGAAATACTTCCACAACCTTCACGGATACATGACCTCTGGAATATTTACTCTTATGATCGGAATAGGAAATCTTTTAGAAAGATTAAGATCACAGGACTTCCTGATTCAGAGTTCCCCGGCAAGCGTGGTAGGAATGCCTTACATGTCACTCATTATGTCGAAAATCTATTTTCCTTGAGTGATATTTGAAATTTGATTGAATTCCTTTTTTCCTAATTTGTTAGGGAAGGTCAGTGTAATTTATACCAAAAATATATATGTGGTATTCACATGGCCGTTTCCAGTCATTTGTGGCATATTCAAAGCAAACACTTATTTGCTCAAGCTTTTATTTTTATTTTTATCATTTTTCAGCTTTTACTGCTGGATTTAAAAAATATAGGTAAATTTCACTTCACCTGCATGTGGTTTTGCCGGTGTGTTAATTACCTCTCATTTAGAAATAACCACATAATTTTCTTGTGATTTATAAACTAAAGTGCATCGCTAAACATTTTGTTCAATTTAATAGTAAATGTAAAATACGTGCCAGACACGAAAGGGTTATATGTGTATTTTAAATTATTATTTTTTAGATGGGAATTCATTTTCAAATTTTAATAGGGTGAATTGCACATGAAAATAAAACACAGGAGCTTAAATTGTGTTTTGCCTCCCAAACAAATGACAAAAATATCTATAATTTAAAGTTATTTTAATCTTTTTTGTTAAATCATTAATGCCTAACCATTCATTTTAGTCGACAAGTCATGAGGGGGTTGATGTGATTATTTCCAAGTGAAGGGAGTGAGGGGGTTGATGTGATTATTTCCAAGTGAAGGGAGTAATCTGCACATGAATCAAATTACAAGGGTTAAATTGAAATATGTTCTAAAAAAATATGAAACTAACTTTGAGTAATCTGTCAAAAATATTTTTACATATTTTCGTATCTAATTATGATACTAAATATAATCATGATGCAGGCATTGGGTAGGTTTATTTTTAATTATTTTTAAATTTTTTTTTTATTATTTAATTTAAATTTTTTAAAATTTTAATTTTATAATTGTATAGTAGCGTTTCTAATACACAAATATTGTTTCAGCAAGAACATATTTTATACTTTACCTCCTTGAACACTCAATATCAATTTATCTCCTCAACTAAAAAATGTTGCATTTTTTTCACCTTAAACTCTTAATTTGTATATCAATGAAACATTTTGTTAAAGACTTGTTTCTTAGGGTTGCTCCAATGGTGTATCATTTTTTTTAATCAAATTTGAGTAAAAACTCTCTTTAATATCGCTTGCTCCAACGAAGAAATTTGATTTTTCATCAAATCACCGATTGTCCTAGCAGAAAACCGACCGATCGACCAGTTAATACAAAAAATAAAAAATAAAAACAAGTCTTGCATCTTTGTGTGTTTATTATCTTCTTCTTATAATAATTTCACATTCGGTTTGTTTGTATGTTCAATTTAATTGACAAGTCCTGCATCTTTGTGTGCTTATTACGCACATTGATTCACTCACTTGGTTTTTTGTTATTTTATTGATTCTCTCTCTCTCTCTTCCCAACTATGTACACAAACATATACATCTTTGTTTGTTTCACAAGGTCACACACATACACATACATACATACTCTACTTTATATTTATAATGCAGAAAGCTAAATGATGATGAAGAAAACAGAGCAACTACTGTGTTGCCGAAGTCTTTTGGATTTAATTTCTCATTCACTCGGAAAATGGTTTGAACAATCAAATATACGAAGTGAATCACCACCAAGCAAAGAACGTGTTTCCACCCGGACACACCTCAATCACTGTCTGGAGCCCATCTCAATTTAGGCTTAAAGTTAATCAAAAGTCATGATTGCACAAATCATTTTTCCAACACTCTGTGTTATCTATTTTTGTGGGCATTGTTCAAGGAAGGGGATGACCGGGGGACATCCAGCTGGACGTCCGGACCCCGGTTGTCCAGCGGGGCCATCTTCAAAGATCATGCACAGTAAAATGATGAAATGAGCCCAGATCTTTAGTTTAGTGAAATATTTGTTATTTTCTCAATTTAATACAGATTTGATGAAACTATTGGAGCAAAACAAAAAAAAAAAGAAGACTTTTTTCACCAAATTTGAATTTGATGATGAATTTGGTGCTGCAATGGAGATGGCCTTAGATAGATGAAAAATTGGCATGTGATTTGTACATAACATCTCAAATGAAATACTTAAAATGATTTATCAGTTTATTTGGTTTATTTTTTAAAAATCATTTTGGAGTTGTTTAAGTTTTTTATTTTATTTTAATTTTTAATCATTGGTGAATTTTTTTTCATATTTAATTTAATTTGTTTTAGGGCACTTAGTATATAAATCTAATTTTAAATTTTTTTTACCTAGAAGTTCATACTCTAAAATATTTTACAAAATGACCAAACTATCCAGATATATATATATATTATTTCCAAACCCTAACGGATCATCAAATTGATCACCAAAATTTAAATTTGATGAAAAATGACAGTTTTTGTCTCCCCAACGGTTTCACCAAAATGATATCAAATTGAGAACGGGCCAAAACTTTTACCAAACTGAGGATGGATTGTACTTTTCAACAATTTACTGTGCGTAGCCGTTGAGTGTAGACCCACCGGACCTTCGGCCAGATCTCCTCCCGGATGACTACCTTAAGGCATAATTTGTAAAAAATTTACATTGACCGGTCGACCACAATCGACCACCTCTGCATCTTTTTTTTTGCCCTGCCTTTTTTGCCAATGCTCGTGGGTGGCCTCTGGCTAATCTCCTTCCTCTTCTCTCCCTTGTGATTTTCCTATCTTTTCTCTACCTGGATAATTCCTAGATCTTCCAAACAATCAAGCTCTTGTTTTCTAAATCACAACCACCCTTTCATTTTTTTCCATTAGTTTAAGCTCTTGACCTTCAAACCAATCTGGGTCTTCTTTAGATTTTCGCTTATCACCCCAAAGAAGGAATACAGGAAAAAAAAATTCATAGGTATTGTTCTTGAAAAAAAAAAAAAAAAATTTGTGCTCTATTGCAAACATTTTCTTTTTCTTTTGAAAAATATTCAAAATCATCCAAAGTTTTTGGAGATTTCTTTCACTGACACTTCTCCTTTATTTAATCTAATCCTTTATGGAAAGAAAGTCATATCCGTAACCCCCAATTGCAATTTCATTCCCTTATTTTTAGCCCATATATATATATATATTATTCTCTTTTCCTTTATTCAAATCCCATAAAATTTAAAATTTGTAGAATGACCTGACATATATTTTCTTAAATTTTAGCTTAATTCCATTGTCCTTTCGCTTATTTCGCTTTGCTGCTCTTCTACGACATTTTGCTTCGATACTATCTGGGTCGCGAGCTCGGGAGAGGTGAATTTCGAATCACATATCTAGCCACTGATGTGGAAACAGGTGAAAAATTCGCTTGCAAATCCATATCCAAGAGTAAGCTGAGGACTGCTGTGGACATGGAGAATGTGAGCAGAGAGGTTGAGATGATGAAGCTCTTGTTGTTCCTCTTTCCGATCGACCGGCCGGTCGTCCCCGGACGTTTTGATAAAAGTACTCACCGTTGGAGTGGCTAATATCAGATTGAGAAATTCGACTTTTCTTTTATTCAGATTTATGTTGTGTTTGGTTGGGGGATTTGGAGAGGGATTTGGAAAGGGAAAGGGAAAAGGTGTGTGAAACTAGGTGAAATATAGGCATATTTTATTTACATTTCACCTATCTTTTTCATTTCTCTTTCCAAATCTCTCCTCAAATCTTCCAACCAAACAAAGCATTAATGAATTTTTGGTAAACCATTTGCTCTACCCGAACCATTTTTTGTCTCTCTCTGTCGTCTCTCTCTCACCGCTCCTTCCTACATCAATCTCCTCAATGGCGATCTCTCTCTCTCTCTCTCCTTCATCGTTGTCTATCCATCGAGCACATCACAATAGCTGCCGCCTCCTCCAACCTCCATCATTTCTCTCCGGCGAGGGGTATTGCCTCCGGTGTTCATCGTCCTCGATTCGACTCAGGTAGAAGTCGACGAGGCGAGTTTGCGGCGGCGAACGCGATCATCGATGCGTGAATCGTAGATTTGTAGGTATTTGGAGTCAGATCTGGTTGTTCCGGCGAGATCTCTCTACCATCTTCACCGCCGATGGCTTCCCGAGCTGCAGTGAGTCCTCAATCTAACTTCGTCGATCCTCGTATTCCGGCGTCGCACAACTCTAATCTACATATAGAGTTCATCATCGTCAATCAACCCACGATCTAATCATGCCATGTCACCCCTCCTCTCGTCAAGTCATCACCTTTTCTTCTCGCCAGAACAACCCGAGCTTCTGGTGCCATCTTCCAAGAAAAAGAAGGTACATACTATATTTTCCCATCAAACAATCAACCTTTGTTTGGTTGTCGAGAAAATTTTAGAGAATGAAACATGGGAGGCACGTTATTAGAGTCTTTTAGTGTGCGCCCCTTCTCATTTTTCCTACTGTTTACTAGCCACCAAACCGATTCTTAGAATTTGAGCTATGAAGGGTAGTGTGTGTAATTGTATTATGTAGAATTAATTTGGGTTGAATTTGTTTTGATGATATTCTTATTTTCATTTTATTTGTTTATTTTCTATTAATAAAAATTTTCAGAAATTTTCCATCTTCATCCTCAACTTTGCAGATCTGGAGTTTTTTACTTTCTGGTTCTTGGATTTTCTAGAGAAAGTGTAGATTTTCACGAGCTTGTTTTCTCCAATTTTTTTGATGCGTTTAGAGAAATCTCCTTGCAACAACGTAAAAAGTGTGAAATTTTGCAAGAAAATTTTATATCAATTTTTTTTGGTATTTTCTAGTTTTGTAATTTGTGTTCTCATCGTTCGTCCATTTCATATATAGTCCTGACAAATTATGTACTATTTTTTTTAATAATTAATTATTTTATTGAATTTGTGTTGGAGTTAGTGATTGAATGGAAAGTGGTGCTCGTGGTGGTGGTCGGAGATGACAGTCCGTGGTGGAGTCGCCAAAGACGAATCTTGTCTTTGAAAGCCTTCCATGTTTTCTTGCTTTCGTTGCTGCAGTTGGGATCGTCTCTGTTCAAATATATTTTTTTTTTAGAAGCTCAGATCTGGTAAAGGCTTAATTGAACAGATAGTTAGAAAATGGGTTTTGGGTATTTGATTTTTGGTAGCTTCATTTTGTACAGATAACTGGTCATCTGTGTGTGTACAGATAACCATCCGGATCCTCCTCTATCTTTCTTTCTCGTGGGTTTGGATATGTCTTGTTTCTTTTGGGTATAGATAATCTAAATTTTTTTAACATTTGCTATGTTTTTACCTTTCTTTTGGGTATAGATAATATAATTTTTATTAACATTTGCTCTGTTTTTGCCTTTCTTTTTGGTATAGATAATATAATTTTTATTAACATGTGCTCTGTTTTTACTTTTCTTTTGGATTATTTAATTTCTGTCAATATTTGAACATAGGAGTAACGTAAATTGTTTTGGATATGTTAGAATCATTTGACATCCTAATAATGACAAGCACATAATAAAGATCTACCGAAAATTTTGACTTCGAATCAACATACTTGTTTTGCTCCTACCAGTTGGTTGCAATTATGTTTCATTTTGATTCTATTCTCTCTCTCTCTCTCTCTATATATATATATCAAAAATGTTTTGGAGTTCTAATTTGCGAGTTCTAAGAGAACTAATGTGTATGCGGGGCGTGATATTTTTTTTTTATTTTTTTATTTTTTTATTTTCCACCTCACTAGAGCTCAATTAGAGCTCTAGCTTTAAAGGGAAGCAGCATTGTTGATATATATATATAATCATATTATAAAAGCTCCAAAACAGATGATGAGAGAAGGGAATGTGAAGAAATTGCCCGGGTATAGTTGGGTAGACATCAGTAATAAAACCCATGTTTTTGGTGCTAAGGATTGGTTCTCATCCAAAAAAGAAAGAAATATAGGAGAAACTTGATAGTCTTCTTGATCAGATCAAGAGAGCTGGAAATGTTGCTTTCACAAATTCTATCCCACTGGACAATACAAAGGAGAAGGTTAATCATCGTCACAGTGAAAGGATAGCTATTGCATTTGCACTAATAAGCCAGTTGGGAAGCCTGAAGAAAATTTGTGGGTATGTGTGGACTGCCATTCTGCAATCAAGTTTATGTCCAAGGGTTGTTGGGAGAGAGATAATTGTTAGGGACAATAATAGATTTCACCATTTCAAGGATGGGGTTGTGTTCTTGCAGGGATTATTGGTAAGATTTTGAAGGCTTTTGAAGGTTGGTGGAGGACACAATGCTTAGAATCATAAAGCTAATCACTGCGATGGAGGTCTTTGAAATCTCTGAACTTTTTGTTCATGCGCTGCTATAATTTGGTACTTTTTGGCAACAAGTAAGCTCAAATGATGAGCCAGATTATTGGGAGGATTTTTTATTTTTTATTTTTTATTTTTTTGCAGCCAATAAATAAAAGGGCTAATAAGATCAATGGCTAACAAAAAGAACTCCACAACCCCATGCATGGCCATTAAGCTTGACCTTGAGAAAGCTTTTGACAGAATGGAATGGAACTTCAGAAAGGACACCCTTTCCTTTTTTGCCTCCCCCCCGCCTTGGATTAAATGAATCCTCTCCCGCGTAACCACTTCCAATGTATCACTCCTCATCAATGGAGATGTCACTAACCCTTTTGCGCTTTCTAGAGGTATTAGACAGGTCACAAAAGAATACAAGGCATCAAAGCTTGCTTTACAGAAGATATGTTGAAGTAAGAACATTTTGGCAATGTCAAAATCTTATTTTGGCATGCTAGGGGACCCCAAATGGTATACATGTAGTTTTTTGTTTTTATTTCTTCATAGAACGTCAAATAGAAATATTATTTTTGGGCCCCATAAAATAATTTTTCAATCTTAACGGTTACCTTTGTAATGGTGACATCTCCTATAACTAGAGTTCCAATAATAACGGAGACCTTACGTGTAGGTCCTAATATGTGGACTTATTGTTCAATAGGTTCTATTGAGAATTAATGATATTTTTCATCAATTACTATTTAAAAACATTACAAATTGTTAATTTCAGCTACAATTTGAAAATTTTGCCACAAAAAATATTACTGATTATAAGTTTTAACGACAATTTTAAAAAATCGTCACAAAAAAACGGTATTAATTTTTAACTTTCAGCTACAGTTTGAAAATTCGTCACAGAAAACATTACTAACTATAAGTTTTAGCTACAACTTATAAAAATCGTGACAAAAAAAGTCATTAATCGTCAATTTTTAGCGACATATGCAAAAAAAATTGTTACAAAAAAATATTTTTAATGACAATTTTACTATGACTTATTTTCAATAGGACGTGATGAGAATTAAGTTCAACTATTAGGACCTATTGGCAGTTTATCCAATAATAAATTCCTCATGACTTTGAGCAAAGCATCATTGAAATTGATTCTACTGCTAGACTTGTTTTTTGAAATCCTCGCTAGAGATCATGATCCCAATATTACATTTCTGGCATAGGCAAAATACGTTTCAGCAACCCATGTTTGCCACTTGGAATAAAAAAGGTGAAATTTATCTGTTCATATATAGCAGCCTTCATACATATTAGTTGTAACAACCAATGTCTTGAAAAATACGATACCAATGTGTTGAAGAACATATTTTTCCTTACTTATTTTGGGCTTTATGATGTGTCAGGCACTTGTTAACAATGCAGAAACCTCCTAGTCTACCTGCTTGTATTTCCTTCTAAAATGTGCATTAGACATTTATTTATGTCCTAAATGATAATTCCTTTCGTCATTCTCTCTGATGTATGATACAGTGAACATTTTGTGAATCTTTTTCTAAACATGCTAATGAAAAGATAGGCAGGTGTGATATGTTTGGTGTTAAGAGGACTGAGGGCAAGTGAACGCTCAAATAAGGAGTTGAGGTAATAAGAATTGTATTCTTATAGTAGTAGTGAGGATTACATGCTGGCCAAGTAATTGTGAGTAAGCTTCATAGAGTTTTTGGAATATTTTATACTTTAGTTCATTAATGTTTCTGTTTCTTTAAGTTTTCTTGTTATTGATGCAATTTTTATACTGATTGGTCAATAATATAGAATTTCTTGGAAAAAAAATGATTTTTTGGTGACTTTAATCAGAAGTTAAAGTAGGTATCAACCATTGGATGAGGTGGGATTAAATGAGTTTAAATTCTTTGTAACAAAGTCTTTACCCCCATAAAAAGAATGACTAAAAACCATTAAAAATTGAATGAGAAATTGTCTCATAAAGTTGATCTCATGAATGAGGTATTGAGAATTGTGTATAACTACCAATCCCGCATTGATTATAGAGGAAATCTTTGATGGGTATTTAAACCTCAAGATTTTGTTAATGGCATGAGCCCCTTTGGGGCATCCAAATTTTCCGAAGCAAGGGAGTTATGGATGCTTCAAGAATGGGTTTGGGCCAAGACTATGATCCAAGTTGGTTATGGCAAAATTGTCACACGCCAGCCGCCCACCCGCCAAGACCGGGTCTGGGTCCTTGGGACTTGGGATTGAGGCTTGTATAGTGTGTGTAACTCACACATTGAAATCTCATCAATTTTGTGCATTACTTGCTTGTATAGTGTGTGTAACTCACACATTGAAATCTCATCAATTTTGTGCATTACTTCAGCAGTTTTGCAGGAGTAATGGGCATTGGTTGCTAGCCTTCATAGCTGGAGGCTCCTCCTCTCTCCCCCATGATGTATAAATAGAGAACAACCTCTTTAGTTGTCAATATAGATTTTTGCGTTCCAGAATTGTACAGTCAGTTTGTTTTCTCCTATAATTTTCTTTTTCTGTGAGAGAGTGCTGCCATTGTCGGTTCGCCAAAGTTAACATAAGTTGCTTCTGCTTTAGCCAATCTAAACCGTCGTATCCTAGTAGACAGAAGTTCCGTACCTCCAGCACTCACGATAAGGCGACTAATCTGTTTTAAAGAGACTGTGGTACCACACAAGCTTTGGTTTGATTCCTCGTCTTTCAATAGATTATGTGATATATATTTCTGTTTCATGTTCTACAATGTAATTTATCAAATATGGATTTATTTGATGTTCTATAATTTAATTTATCAAATATAAATTTATTTGTTTTTGTTTAATCACGCAATTTGTACAACAAGCTTAAAACAGATTATATGTATTTACCATAAATTGAACAATTCGATTCATCTAGTAATTTAGACTAATTCAGATTCATGTATAAGATTAATTGGTTTTGGTTTCTGTGACTAAATAGCATGTTGTGTCTAGATCACTGTTTCAATATGATAAGGGAATTCATCTTTAATTTTAATAAATTACACTACTTGTATCTATTAACAGGAAAAAAATGTTTTTGTATTGGTTATGTGTCATAGCAAATTTCTACAAGATGAATGGCACTGTTTGAATTCATGATTTAATCGCATGCCTCTGCATACATTCCTACCATTATGTTAGAATCTTTGAATAATAAAAACTCACTGTTTCGTGATTAGACTATATTTAGACTACCACTACAAACAGCACTTTCGGCGACCAAAAAACCATTTTTCGTCGCTGAAAGTAGGAGAATTGGCTACTAAAATGGAATTAGTCGCCAAAAGTGACCACTTTTGCCGACTAAAACAGTTTAGTCGCCAAATGCATAGTTATTGGCGACTAAAATCAATTTCGTAGCCAAAAGTAGGGGTTTTGGCGACTAAAATTCAGTTTAGTCGCCAAAAGTGGAGATTTTTGGCTACTAAAAAAAATTAGTAGCTAAAAGGAGGGGTTTTGCCGACTAAAACTCACTTTAGTCGCCAAAAGTGGATGTTTTTGGCTACTAAAAAAAGTTAGTAGCTAAAAGAAGGGGTTTTGCCGACTAAAACTCACTTTAGTCGCCAAAAGTGCATGTTTTTGGCTACTAAAAAAAAATTAGTAGCTAAAAGGAGGGGTTTTGCCGACTAAAACTCACTTTAGTCGCCAAAAGTGCATGTTTTTGGCCGCCAAAAGTGCATGTTTTTGGCTACTAAAAACAAATAGTAGCTAAAAGGAGGGGTTTTGCCGACTAAAACTCACTTTAGTCGCCAAAAGTGGCATAATTTTTTTTTTAGTAAATAATTTATTTTTTACATAAATTATATTGAATTAAAATAATTATATTTATATATATTATTTTGTATTAATACCGGTTAATATACTATATAAATAATATATATTGCATATACATTCATGTGAAGTTGTAGTGGCATAGTGAAGGGAGTGTGTTGCAAAAAGGCTTGGAATGTGGGACGGTTGGGGTTCGAAACTCAGGAAAAGCAAAAAAAAAGTGCGTTTTTTTTTTTTCGCCGGAAACACCTTTGGCGACTAAAAATTTAGTCGCCAAAACTCTTTATTTTGGCGACTAAACCGTTTAGTCGGCGATTGAGTGACTATTGGCGACTAAATTATTAGTCGCTAAAGACCTGATTTCCCAAAGTGTAAAACACAATTGGCGACTAAATTATTGGTCGCTAAAGACCTGTCTTTTGGCGACTAAACAAGTTTTAGTCGCCAATACCTACGCCGACGACGTATACGCGACAAATGTGGCGACTAAAGAATTTTGTCGGGGAAAGTCAAATTTCGACTTTCGGCGACTAAAAACAGACTTTTGGCGACTAGAAACATATATACATGCTAGTTATATACATGCTTAGATTTCCTCACTGTTTTGTACATTGTTTCGTTGCCCATTGTTTTTTTATGATTGTAAATTATGCAATGTTATGGTTTTAATTGTTCAATTGATTAGAATACTTTATTTCTAGATCTAATAATATAATTTCCGTGATTATGCAATTTTTGGCATGTAAATTATCTTATAGATTTTAGTTTCTTACATGATTTAATTTCTAGAATTATTTGCATGTTAATTGCTAAAATTATTTACATGGTTATTGTTTTGTAACAATTTCACATAGTTCCTACCTATTAAATTTTAATTTGAGATTTTGGAGTTATAAAGGTTTTGTAACTTGTCTATATTTATTTGCATGTTTTCTAGAGCATTTGCATGATTTTAATTGCTAGAGTGATTTGCATGTTTATTGTGAATTAAATTCATATGCAACTCTTGCCTAGTAATTTAATTTAATTATTTAGGAGTTATAAGGCTTTGTAACTTGTATAGTATTTTAATTCATTATCTAATTTTGCTATTCAATATACTGCTAGAGAGTTGAAATAACTTTATTGCTTTACATTTTTTTCCAAGTATTTGCTTTATATTTTGTTGTGGTTTTCTGCTAACTGACTTTACAAGAATATCTATGCGCAAGGAAATGGAAAAAGAAAATACAAATCCAAATGAAAAAAATTTGGGATTGCAATAAAATTTGAACTACTAACATTTTTTATTGAACAGAAATACCTAAGCGATGAAAGGAGTTTAGACAAATAATAATCCTATTTGGATTGGTTTGTATTTGCAGTAATGTTTTGCTTGATTTTTAATTTGGTTCATTTACCAATTTGTATAAGCAAGTTTTATTTGCTTGTATTGTTGTAACAATTTTTTACATTGCTTATAATTTGGTTAGCAATTTTTAAATTGCTTGTAAGTTTGGACTTTGGTTTGTTTTAACCTAGTTCATCCCTTGGAAAACTTAATTCTAAAAATTGTTTCCCATGGATTAGGAGCCAACATGCTCTTGAAAGTTGTCAAAAGGTTAACTGGGTTTTAAGTGAGACCAATGTGACCCCTCCAATCTTCCAAGGAACATTCCTGACCATGTTCGATTCTAGGTTAAGTGATGAGATTAGTTTTGAATTAAGTTTCCAACTATGGGATTTTTTAGTGTTAAGTTTAATTTCTGGAAACACAAAAAGTGAAATTCTATTGTATTTTTCAGAAATGGCAACTGTCACTGATGTTGCTGCTAATGTTGGTGGGGATCAGAACCCAGGGGCAACTGGCTTGCCAACTCCTACTGTTGTGACCTCTGTGGTCAACCCGGTTGCTGTGACCTCTGTGGTCAGCCCTGTTGTTGCTCCTGTTGTTCGTAGAGGACCTCTCAACCACCATGAGTGCTTGGAGAAGTTCACGAGAGTGAATTTCAAGAGATAGCATCAAAAGATGTTGTTCTACCTAACAACTCTATGCCTTGCGAGGTTTTTGAGTGAAGATCCACCAACTGTGGAAGAGAATAAGCAAGACAAACAAAAACTCATGGATCTAGATGCTTAGAAGCAATCAGACTTCCTTTGCCGAAACTATGTTCTGAATGGCTTGGCAGATTCACTTTTGAACGTGTTTTATGACAAGAAGTCAGCAAAGGAGCTGTGGGATACTTTGGACAAGAAGTACAAGACCGAGGATGCTAGGGCAAAGAAATTTGTCGTTAGTCAGTTCCTAGACTTCAAAATGGTGGACTCAAAAACTGTCATCAGTCAAGTTCAAGAGTTCCAAGTAATTCTGCATGAGATTCATGCAGAGGGAATATTCTTGAGTGAATCATTCCAGGAAGCTATGCTGATTGAGAAGTTGTCTAACGGTTGGAAAGACTTCAAGAACTACTTAAAGCACAAACGAAAGGAAATGACAGTCGAAGAGCTCGTTGTCAGGCTCCATATTGAGGAAGATAACAAGAAGAAATGGGGGAGTACCTCCACTGTAAAAGCAAACATGGTTGAGCATGGCTAGTCCTTGGGGGTGAGTAAAAAGCCACCGACAAGCAAAAGCTCAAAGCAGGGGGCAAGAGGTGGTGTCTCCAAAAGGCCGGTCTACAAGCCACAAGAACCTACTTTTGGGTTCCATGGAAAGTGCTTCAACTACGGAAGTGATGGGCATCGGGTGGTTGATTGCCGCAAAAAGAAGAAGCCTTACAACAAGTACCCTCCACAGAACAATAGTCATCCCCACATGGCTGACATACATTTGGCAGCTGTTGTCTCCGAAGTGAACATGGTAGGGTCCAACCCCGCAGGAATGCTAGGTGGACACTGGAGCCACTCGCCACATTTGTGCGGAGAAGAAGATGTTCACAACTTTCGAACCGATTTCAAACAAGGAGAAGTTGTTTATGGGCAATTCTGCAACCTCAATTATTGAGGATAAAGGCAAGGTGATCCTGAAGATGACTTCAGGAAAAGAGCTGACTCTTAACGATGTCCTATATGTGCCAGACATTTGTAAGAACCTTGTCTCGGGGTCGCTCTTAAGTAAGCATGGCTTCTGCATGGTGTTTGAGTCGAATAAGGTTGTGTTGACCAAGAGCGAGGTCTATGTGGGGAAGGAATATATGTCGGGCAGTATGTTTAAGCTCAATGTAATGACTCTTGTCCCTAAAATTAATGAAAAAGCTTCTGCTTCTGCTTTTATGCTTGAGTCCCCTAATGTATGGCCTGGTAGATTGGGTTATGTAAATTTTGACTCTTTGCATAGATTAATCAAGTCAGATCATATACCATCTTTTAAGATTAATCCAAATCACAAGTATGAAACTTGTGTAGAAGCAAAATTGACAAAGTCTTCTTTTCATTATGTTGAAAGAAGTACCGAGCCTTTGGATTTAGTGCACAGTGATGTGTGTGACTTGAAAGTCGTACATTCACGTGGTGGCAACAAGTATTTCATCACTTTTGTTGATGATTGTACTAAATACTGTTATGTGTATTTGCTTAAAAGCAAAGATGAGGCAATTGATAAATTCATTCTTAATTTATTCTTTTCAAGAACGAAGTTGAGAATCAACTAAGCCAAAAGATCAAGGCTGTAAGAAATGATCGTGGTGGTGAGTATGTATCCCCCTTTGCTGAGATTTGTGCTCAATTTAGGATTATTCACCAAACTATAGAGCCTTACTCCCCTTAGTCAAATGGTATTGCTGAGCGGAAAAATAGAACATTAAAAGAAATGATGAATGCAATGTTAATAAGTTTTTGGTTGCCACAGAACTTGTGGGAGGAAGCAATTCTCTCCGCGAATTACATTTTAAATAGAATCCCTCAGAAGAAAGTAGACAAGACTCCATATAAATTATGGAAAGGCGACAAGCCTTCTTATAATTTCCTACGAATGTGGAGGTATCTTGCAAAAGTGGCGGTACCTACACCCAAGCGGGTTAGAATAGGTCCAAAAACTGTGGATTGTATATTCATTGGTTATGCACAGAATAGTAGTGCATATAGGTTTCTTGTGCACAAGTCTGATATTTCAGATGTCCACAAGAATACCATAATGGAGGCAAGGAATGCGTCCTTCTTTGAAGACATATTTCCTTGTCGAACCCGAGGAGAGGATCAAAGTTCTGAGAGGAACTTGAAGATGATCAAGATGAGCCAAGAAGGAGTAAGAGGGCTAGGACTGCCAAGTCCTTTGGCCCAGACTTCTTGACTTATATGTTAGAGGGAGAACCTCGAACTTTTCATGAAGCTGTGACTTCACCTGAAAGTCCCTTATGGAAAGAAGCAATTAAGAGTGAAATTGACTCCATCTCACAGAACCATACTTGGGAGTTAGTTGACCTACTGCCAGACAGTAGGACCTTGGGGAGTAAGTGGATCTTTAGAAGAAAGATGAAGGCTGATGGGTCAATTGATAAGTATAAAGTTATGCTAGTTATCAAAGAATACAGGCGGCGAGAAGGCTTTGATTATTTTGATACGTATTCACCTGTGACAAGAATTACATCCATTCGCTTGGTGATTGCGATAGCCACTTTACGTGATCTGGAGATACATCAAATGGATGTAAAGACAAATTTCTTAAATGGAGATTTAGATGAAGAAATCTACATGGAGCAACCTGAGGGGTTTTCAACTCCAGGGAAAAACAAGAAAGTCTGTAAGCTTGTTAAATCATTATATGGTTTGAAGCAAGCTCCTAAGCAATGGCATGAATGAGTGTGACAAGTGCGTATATGTTAAAGACACCAACAGTGATTATATCATTTTGTGTCTATACGTAGATGACATACTCATTGTTGGTAGTAATGATGAAATGATTCGAATTACCAAGAGATTGTTAAACTCTAAGTTTGACATGAAATATATGGGCCTTGCAGATGCCATTATGGGTATTAAGATTACCAAAACATTTAATGGTATTGTACTTTCTCAGTCTCACTATGTTGAGAAAATACTTGAGAAATTTGGTAAATCAAATACAAGTGTGTCTAGGACACCGGTAGACGTGAGTCTACATTTGACCAAAAATAATGGTGAGAGTGTCCCTCAGTTAGAATATTCTCGGGTCATTGGAAGTTTGATGTATCTGATAAGTTGTACAAGACCGGATATAGCCTACTCTGTTAACAGGCTTAGTAGATACATGAGTAATCCGAATGCCACTCATTGGAGGGACATTACGCGGGTGTTAGGTTATCTATGCTGTACTCGGGATTATGGGTTTGCATTATACTAGATACCTAGCGGTACTAGAAGGGTATAGTGGCGTTAATTAGATATCTGATATAAAGGACTCCAAATTCACTAGTGGTTATGTGTTTACCCTCGGAGGGGTAGCCGTGTCTTGGAAAGTTTCCAAGCAAACGTGTATATCGAGATCAATGATGGAATTCGAGTTTATTGCTTTGGATAAAACAACTGAAGAAGCTGAATGGCTTCGCCAGTTTGTTGAGGACATTCCATGTTGGCCGAAACCTGTGCCTGTTATCTGTATTCATTGTGATTACCAATCGGTGATTGGACTGGCACAGAGTAATATGTATAATGCAAAGTCTAAACACATCCGTCGTAGGTATAATTCCATACGACAACTACTCTCTAATGGAGTTGTCTCTTTAGACTATGTAAAGTCTAAGGACAACATTGCGGATCTGCTAACCAAAGGGTTAACTTGAGAGTTAGTAGAAACGTCGTCAAGAGGAATGGGGTAAAGGCCTCTAGTAATGTTACCGGAACAGAAAATCCAACCTAATTGACTGGAGATCCCAAGATCGAAGTTTAAAGGGACAACCCAATTTCGTGTAATGGGTGAGTCACTAAAGAGGTAAATCCTCTTGCCCATTCCGTTATACAGTGATACCCTGTGGGGGTGGAAGGTTAAGCCAATACTTTTAATGACCTAAGTGATATGAATAATCAACCGTGGTAGTCACCTATGAGAGTGCGAAGTGGGGCCGCTTCTTTAAGAATTGGCAAGGCCAAATTCTTTAAAAACAATCACTGAACCAAGCTAGTGTTCCAGGGCCATACCGGACACACCAGTGAGAACAAGAATAATGGTTGGACTAACTCTTGTGTGAGGTCTATTGTCTCGGCCTACACAAACAGTAGAACAGTTCAAGACATCATGTTCACTGGTCAGCCAGTAAATCCGATAGGCGTTTACTACAAAAGGTTCAAGGCCAACAGCTACCTTTTCTGATGCATGGTTAGTCTGTGTGCTCTCTCTCCGAGTCTTTGTTATAACCATTGTTTGTTTTTCTCTATTCGGTCAATTTTTATTCATGTAGGGGATTGTTGGGAAAAAAAAAGTTTTTGGTGACTTTAATGAGAAATTAAAATGAGTCCCAACCATTGGTTGAGGTGGGATTAAATGGGTTTAGATTCTTTGTAATAAGGTCTTTACACCACAAAAAGAATGACAAAAAATCATTAAGAATTGAATGAGAAATTGTCTCATAAAGTTGACCTCATGAATGAAGTATTGGGAATTGTGTATAACTACCAATCCCACATTGATTATAGAGGAAAGCTTTGATGGGTATTTAAACCTTAAGATTTTGATAAGGGCATGAGCCTTTTGGGACATACAAATTTTCCGAAGGAAGGGAGTTATGGATGCTTCAAGGATGGACTTGGGCCAAAACTATGGTCCAAGTTGGTTATGGCAAAATTGCCACAAGCACTGGCCGCCTGTCGGCCCAGACCGGGCTGGGCCGGGTCCAAGTTCGTGGTCTGTGATTTGTGATCCGTGGGTCATGGGTCGTGGATCGTGGATCTTGGGACTTGGGACTTAGGACTTAGGCTTGGGCTTGAGGCTTGTTGGAATATTAGGTTGGACTGGGCCGGATTGGTGGTCCACCAACCTAATCTTTTTGGGCCAGGTCTACTACAGATATGAATATACATACAAGTGTATAGTGTGTATAACTCACACATTGAAATCCCATCAATTTTGTGCATTGCTCCAACAGTTTTGCAGGAGTAATAGGCATTGGTTGCTAGCCTTCATAGCTGGAGGCTCCTCCTCTTTGCCCCATGGTGTATAAATAGAGACCAACCTCTTTGGTTGTCAATACAGATTTTTGCCTTCTAGAATTATACAGTCAGTTTATTTACTCCTATAATTTTCTTCATGTGTGAGAAAGTGCTGTCATTATCAGTTCACCAAAGCTAACAAAAGGTGCTTCTGCATTAGTCGGTCTAAACCGTCGTATCCTGGAAGACAGAAGTCGACGTACCTCCAGCCCCACGGTGAGGCGGCTAATCTATTTTAAGGAGACTGTGGTACCACACAAGTTTTGGTTTAGTTCCTCGTCTTTCAATATATTATGTGACATATATTTTTGTTTCATGTTCTACAATGTAATTTATCAAATATATATTTATTTGATGTTTTATAATTTAATTTATCAAATATAAATTTATATGTTTTATTTAATCACGCAATTTGTATAACAGAATTTCTACACAATTTAAAGTGGAATCAATTTATTCCAAGTGTTGTATTGAGTAATACTTCTACCCATTATTAGCATTTTCACAAAGTATTTTTCTACTTATTTAATTTTTAGGGTGGTGCATGAGACTACAGGTGTGTTTGATTTGTGTTTTGAAATATGTTTTTGAAAGAAAATTTTCAAAAACATGTTTGGTTACAAATTTTTTCAAAAAAATTTCAAAATTACTTCACTCTCTATTACACATCAATCAATCACTTTTTTTCTCTCCTCTCTCCTTTTCAATAATTTTTTCTCTCACACGCATCTACTCAATTACAATAAAATATCAAATCAACCCAAACTCCTAAACTTCAAAACAATTTTCAAAATATATAACCAAACAAATCAAAAAAAATTCTAAACTCTCTCTCTAATTTTTTTTTAAAAAATTTATCTCAAAACACAAACCAAACACCCCCTACATGTTTCAAACAAATGGTGTGCTTTCTTGGGGACTAATCTACTTTTGTGAAGAACTTGTCTTTACATTCACTATGTATTTTACAAATTTTATTTATTTATTTTTTTTAATGTTTGTTGCTTTTGGTAAGTGATCTTCGCAGAGCAATCAAATCAAATCAAAGCGTTGGAAGCAAATTTGGAGGTCTTAGTAAATCTTATGATAATTAATGGTATTTTTTTTATCAAATATTGTTGAAAAACGTCACTAAAGTTAATTTTCAACAACTTAAAAATTGTCACAAAAAATATCACTAATTATAAGTTTTAACGACTTAAAAAATTCATCACAAAAAAAAATTAATAATTTTTATCTTTGAGCGATAGTTTAAAAAATTCATCATAGAAAAACGTCACTAATTGTAAATTTTAGTAACAATTTATAAAAATCATGAAATAAAGTTATTAATTGTCAATTTTTAATGACATAAGCAAAAAATTGTTACAAAAAATTATTTTTTGCTACAATTTTACTGAAACTTGATGAAAATTAAATCTAATTATTATAATCTATTAATAATTTATTCTTAATTTAACAGGCTTAAAATATGATCCCAATCCTACCTTGTATACAAAAATAAATTTCTCAAACCCTAACAAAATAAGCTGAGATGCACAATTTGGGTGGGTCAATGGGCCAATCCCTACCTTATGGGAAATTCTATTCGAACCCAAAATATATCTCAGTATGCCCAATTTAAATTCATAAATTTTAATTCATATTATCTTAATATGAATTTATTAAAAAGAACAATACATATTAAACCCTAAAATATATTTTTTTCCCTCATAGTACACCATAATCAATTATTCCTATTCAAATCTCTGTATCTTCTTCCTCAAGAGATCAAAGTTATTTTTTCTTCTTCTTCTTCTTCCTCCCTCCAAAACTCCAATCCATCCTACTAAGACTCGCCATTATATGCATATACACTTAAAAAGTATAATATTTGTAAAACAGTACAGAAAAAAAAAATTCAATAAAAGAGGTAAGCCAAGCAAGGTAGTTCCCATTCAAGCAATTTGTCAAACACATAGTAATCAACAAATTGGAATAGCAAAATAGTAAGAGAAGAAAGAGATATAAAAAAGCAGATGCAAGGCAATATGCTATGCAAAGTACACAAGTGATCAGTCATTTTAGCAATGTTCAAAGCAGTTTTGTTTATTTATTTTTTTAAGTTTTGATTTATAGAATCAAACTATATTGCTCCATGATTAGATGAGAATTTTGAGACGTAAACAAAATTGAGCATTTTTTTTATCGGGTGCGTTTGTGATTCAAATTAGGTTTTCCATCAACATATAAGGCATTATTTATCTCAGAAAGAAAATTAAACAACAGAGAAGAAAGAAAGGAAAACCCTAGACATACGATGCCGTCGAGCTAGAGACAAAGGGGATTGAAAGATCGACCGAAGTGAAGGACGAGAAGTTTGTCGATGGTGTCTCTGATTATGAAGTTTGTCTTTAGTTTTTTTTTTTTTTAATTTGTTTATTATTTATTATTTGAGATTACCTTGAGGGTAATTTGGAAAAAATAATAGGGTGTAGTGAGATCACTACAACAAAAAAGGGTTTTTACGGCGCACAATGCATGCCGTAAAAACCCTTCTATGACGTGCATCGCGCGTCATATTATGACCAGTCATGGAAAGTCATTCACTTTCAACGACATGCTTCGTACGCCATTAAAAACTATTTAACGGCAGATTTTGTGTCGTTGTCACTTTTTTTACGACATGCTATCGTACGCTGTTAAAAGCTATTTAACGGCAGATTTTGTGTGTCGTTACTTTTTCTACGACTACTTTTGCATGCCATTAATTGGTGAGACAAATAACAACGCTGATTGCGCGCCGTAAAATATGTAATACGACGACTTATTATGCCTGTCGTAGAATATGCAGTTTTTTTTTTTTATTTAAATTCAGTAGGTTCTATTTGACCAATTTGTACAATCTAACAAATATTACAAACAAGCATCACAAAATATCAATCAACCACCAAAATATTGTTTGAAATATCAAAAAGAAACTATATACATAAATTATAAACATTTAACAATTGTCTATACATTCCAAACATTCGAAAACTATATCCTTAAGTTTTAAACTATACAAAAAGTTTAAACCATCCAAAACTATACATATCTAACTTTCTAAACATATCAACAACTATTAAGAGATTATCTAAAACTACCGACAACAGTTCCTATAGCAATTGCAACTGCAGCTATAGCAAATCCACTTGATCTATCACAGGGACGAGGGTGCCCAATGTATATGTTAAGGCACCTAAACCCGCGACAATAGCTGGAGCAACTAACCCTGTTGCATTTCTTATCTGCATAACAAAGGAAACTTCACATAAGTACAAAAACTAATGACTCTGGGACAAAAATATTTCTTAAGGTATTAAGAAATGATCAAGAAATTTTAAAACATCAACAAAACATTTTCAAAATTAATAAGATAATTCAATGGCCCCATAAAAACAATATCATAATGAAAAATTAGCAAAAATTCAAGATCTCAATAGTCTCAACATATATACAAATAAAATCAACATAAAGCAAAACCTTTTTTTCTCATACCTCAAATGAAGTTACCTCTTTTGTTGCAATGTTTCTAGAGGGAAATGAGTAGGAATCTCCAAACAAACCATTAAGTTTGTACAGGAAAATATAGTTTGCTACTAAATCCAGGCCATAAGAAGCTCAAGAGAAAAGAAGCGCATTCAGACTTTCAAAGAGCTCTCACAAAATTATATTGAAAAATATTAAGCCATGACTATTTACGTGAAATAGATAAAATATGTTTGAATATAGATATTAGACTTTTCTCAAGTATACAAAGGTTCTAGAGTCCCAAATAGAAGACATGTTGCCTATGATAACACATTTGTTAGCAAATGATCCTTTTAACTGAATCTTTTTATCAAGCATTTCATATGCAACCAATTGTGGCTAATGCAAAACACATGGAAGGCCAACCAAATAAAATAAAATAAAATAACATCATCAGGAGAATTGTAATAGAAAAAAAAAAAGTAAAACTCACAGAGTTTTGAGGTTGGGAATCTGTGTTATGGTTGTGAAGGGATAGGGCTAGTCAATTGATTGTTCTTCAAATTCCTGCATTTACAGAGCTTACAATGGAAGAGTATTGTTCGTCATCTGCAGTACAGGCTAAAATGCTAAGTTCATTGTGGTTGCTACATACATTTGAGCTCTTGCAGTTTTTCTAAAAATCTCTTTTGGAGCCATCTTCTAATTCTGTATAACCAATATATTTGCGAAGGAATCTATTAGGAGGATATCTATCACATGAGTTTAATTATGTACATGAGAGGCATAGTGGCCCAATTCTTTTTGGTAAGTCTGGCACAATTATGTTGGTGAAGCTGCTATAAGAATCTTGCACCAGCTGTTTCATTTTTGAAGTGTAGTCAAAAGAACTGTTTGGCTCTTTTTTTCTTTTCTTTTCTATTTTCCCCTTAAATTGCTCCACTCAATCCTGGACTTCAAGAATCAACTAGTAGTGGCCTGTTGTCGGATCTATTCTAATTCTGCTTCACCGAGTTTAAGATTGGTGGGTTTTGCATGCCAATCAGTAGTTCCCTTCAAGTGCTGCACTGTTACATTGATATGCTGAACTTTTAAAGCAATTGATGTGTGACCAGACTGCTAGACTATTGGTTGTGCTTCATATTGAAGTTCTGTGGAATATATTTATTTGTTATATTACATATTTAGGAGCAATTCGTATACTTGTTCCCCTTTGATTGTACAGAACATAATTCAAAGCTTAATATGCTTATAATGACTTATTGTGGTGACTTGTAGGAACTATAATCTTATAGTGTGTTTGCTTGTCAAAAAACAAACTATCTGTAACTTGATATTTTTCCACATGCAAAGAGCTCCAATTTCTGCGGCGTAGTAAGATAGATACTAAACCTCCGTAAAGCACATGCATCGCTTTTGTTCACATTTTTATTTTTCCCAAACAAAAGTTTAAATCGCATGGAAGAATGGAAATATAGATCATGTAAATCTACCTCACGAAATTCCAGCAACTTTTTAGGTTGTAGGTGTTTACTTACTCGTCAGATAACGAAACCACATACTCATTTATGCCAAATGTGCAAAAAAAAATTACGTAAAAAGGAGAAAGTTGCTGAAATGGAAGCCAAACAATGTTGACAAAGCTAAAGTTGCTGAAGCGGAAGTCAAGCATCAATCCACTACAAACTACCCCACAGCTTTACAATGGTAAATCTAGAGATAAAGAACCATGTAGAAATAATGTCACATTAAGATTACAAAAAGTGCGGGATTTTCAAGTAAATCCTAAAAAAATTTAGGTTCAGTTTAAAACTTGGATAACAATAAAAAAAGATCAAATGTGACATCCAAGTGTGAACATAACACCATTATCTCATCATCACAATAGCTTTCTATTATGGTATGATTTGCTTCACAAATGAAGGGAAATTAAATTCTCTCACTAGTAGCAGCAAAAACAAAAAAAAAAAATGTTGCTTTAAAAATCCAAGCAAATGGGGGAGAGAAAGACAAGAAAAACAACAATGTGAGCAGTGCTGCCAAATAAACCTTCGAGCTTGAATCATGTTTGCCATTAAAAATTTTTGAATGAAAAATGAAAAAACCTACACACTATAAAATACCATTAAACTAATGGAACACATACTTGAGTTTCAGTGGCATAAATCTGTCTCATAAACCATCATCAGGAGTGGCCGAACCATTTTAGGCTTTGTTCTAATTCCCAGCAGTCTCAACACAAATCTAGCAAGCTCTCCATATAGTAATCCCGATCGATCCAACAACTGCACATGATAACTCCACGAGTTATTTAATTAAACATACCTATCAGATTATAACGACCAGACTCAACAATTTCATCTTGCAAATAATCAAATGGGGACACAAGGAAATTAAAGCACTTGAAGAAGGGCAGTAATGAACATGTGGAATGTCTGTGTATTCTGGTCTATCAGTATTGCAACCCGGCCAAAGAAGGTTACCACACCTTCCAACTGCAATCATTGTAGAAAAAAATAAATATACATTATGGCCAAGAGAAATGGCATCAGTTCCACAAGTTTGTTAGCTGATGGTTGTAGCAGTGTTTTTAAAGGCTCAAGGCGCACTAAGGCGCTGAAGGTCTCTCGGGGCTTAGGCGCAAGGCGAGGCGAGGGCTTTATTGAAGTAAGGCGCACAGTCTTCGTAAAAAATAGAAAAATAAATATAGACTATTTTTTATGTAATGTATGAATCAATTAATGTATGTAATGTAATTGATGTATGAATCAATTAATGTATGTAATGTAATGTATGAATCAATTAATGTATATAAAATTAATATAGACTATTTTTTATGTAATGTATGAATCAATTAATGTATGTAATGTATACTATGAATCAATTTTCTATTTTTTTAATTAATGATGGATTAATTAATTAATGTACATTACATTCATTCCTATGTTACATTCAATTTTCTATTAATGTATGAATTAATTAATGTATGTAATGTAATGTATGAATTAATTAATGTTATGAATCAATTTTCTATTTTTTTAATTAATGATGAATTAATTAATTTCAGTATAATGATGAATCAATTTCAGTATAATCATAATGAATGTAATGTATTTATTTTTTTTATTTATGTATGTATGAATTAATTAATTAATTTATTTATTTATGTAATAATCATAATGATTATTACTTTCCGATGTCATTTTCTACTAGTACTTACTACACAACACAAAAAGTAAATAACAGAAAAAAAACAATTTCAGTATAATGATTATTACATAAATAAATAAAAAAACAATTTCATACATACAATTTCAGTATAATGATTATTACATAAATAAAAAAAAAAAATTCATACATACAATTTCAGTATAATGTTTAAATTAAATAACAATTTCAGTATAATTAATTAATTCATACATACATAAATAAAAAAAATAGATACATAAATTAATTAATTATTATGATTATTACATACATAAATTAATTAATTAATTCATACATACATACATACATAAATAAAAAAATAATTAATTCATAAATAAAAATTATTATGATTATATGATTATATAATTAATTCAAAAAATAAAAATAATTAATTCATAATTAATTCATAAATTAATTATTATGATTATAACAATTTCAGTATAATGTTTAAATTAAATAACAATTTTAGTATAATGATGAATCAATTTCAGTATAATCATAATGAATGTAATGTATCTATTTTTTTTATTTATGTATGTATGAATTAATTAATTTATTTATTTATGTATGTATAATCATAATGAATGTAATGTATGTATGAATTAATTAATTAATTAATTTATGTAATGTAGCTAATTTATTTATTTCAATATAATCTATTTATGTATGAATTAACTAATTAATTTAATTTAATTTAATTCATGTATGTATGTATTATTATTTTTTTTAACAGAGACAGAGTCAACACAAAGGAAAGAGGTTCGCAAAGAAGAAGTAGCTTCGTCGAAGGAGGTTCGACGGAGGTTCGAAGGAAGGAGGTTCGACAGAGGTTCGCGAAGAAGAAGAAGAAGAAGAAGAAGAAGAAGAGGAGGAGGAGGAGGAGTACCTGGTTCGAGAGAGAGAGAGACGAGCACAGTCGGAAGGAGTCGAAGGAGCTTCGTCGAAGGAGAACACAGATTAGGGCTTCGATCAGGTTCGATTTGAGTCCTCTTCTCTTTTTAGATGTATTGTATTGCATCTGAGTTGTAATCGTATGTGTTGGGAGGCAAGAGCTTCACAATTTTCAGCTGTCAGATATGAATTAAGCACAAACCGAAGAAGCCCGACTCGCCTCTCTGCGCCTCTTCCAGGCGCACCCAAGGCGCGCAACTGTTATACCTCGCCTCGCCTGGGCCTCCTCAAGTCGCGCCGGCTGCGCCTCGCCTCGCCTGGCGCCTAGGCGCGCCTTTGACAACACTGGGTTGTAGTATACCTTCAGGGAAGAATCTATCTTAAAGAGGTATTTTGACAATAATTCTCAAACAATCAATCATATTCCTTCTACCCAAATGATAAATATGACTAAATAAAATAGAATAAAGATTGCCCAAAGGTATATTGGTTGATAATAGCCCAAATTAGGGTGGATAAATTAATGCAAATGATGAGTATTCCTCGGAATTATCTATCACATGCCCAACAAATTGCCTGGGTATTATATTCATATTAGAAGCAAATTCAATACCATAACAGTAGCTGTCAAGAGCTGAAACTATGAGGACCAAACTTCACAATGACAAGAATGTATCAGACTATTAGTAGTATGTTGAGTGTGATAACAAGTCATTATTACATGCCAATATTAAGAAAGCACCTTTATGCAGCAGCAACTGTTCTTGGGACCAATTGACCAAATTCTAAGCTCAATTACCCTCAATGCTTTCTGGAGGTGGTACCAACGTACCACAGGTAATTCCATTAACTCATCAAAGAAAGTTTGTAAATAATTCATGGACTGTTAATTTGTTCTCATAGTAGAAAATCTAATCCACATCATGAGGAATGTGTATTTTTATTCCAACTATGACCCGTTTAGTAGCACTGAATGAACTTTCCTTTATCTTTCATATTAAATTAAAACATAATTCTGCGAAAAAAGATCCCTACAAGCTCAGTTTCTCCCCGTATTCCACCAGTCAGGCAATTTCCTATCAGTGCTATAATTTTGATTTCGAACTGAATTCTTCATTTAATTGAATTGAATTAATTGATTCCTTAATCCAGTGAGTTTAACAAGTGCTAAGTACATATAAATCACATGGGATTTCATTATATTTTCTTAAAATTTTCTGGTTTAGCAGAAATTGAAGAACATAAAAGATACACTACTAGAAAACAAAGAGTTTTTTTTTTTTTTTTTTTCACTAGAGCATATGGTAAACATCAACTACACAATACATTAATTAAATATATTCTTAATCAAAATTATTCTATCCATTGAACCAATGAGGAGAGCAGAGGAAAACTATACATAGATGCCCGAGGAAGAACTGGTGACGAAGTTGAAGCTGTTCCTGCTACAGACAATCTGTGAGGGTAACGCGAGAGCGAGAGAGAGATTGTGAGGGCCTGCACGAGCGAGAGAAGGATTACCTGGACGAGCCCACGCTGGTGTTGTTGTTGCTTCTGCAAGAGAGAGAAAGAGAGAGAGAGAGAGAGAGAGTGACAACAGGGATTATACTTTAAGTTGAATTTATCAAAACAATGAAAGGTGCTCTTGTCGGCGTGAACATCTAAAAGGTCAACATTCAAGTCATACTTGTTTGAATAATTGCAAAATAAAAATTATTCCACGAATCTCACAAAAGGCAAAATACATGACAACAACAGCAACCAAAAAAAAAAAAGGGGGGAGAGAGAACTTGATGATAATGATGATATAGTGGATGATGAAATTAAAAATTCTAGAGGACTACTTCATTACCCAGTTAAATCCAAGCTCTCAAAAACCTCGTTCAAGGTCAGGTATCTTCCATCTCGAAATATTACAACCTGAAAAAAGAAGCAGAAGAAAGCTTCAAATTTAGGAGTTGTTTGGGGTGTCCTAAATAAGTGCACTTTTTGTCTTTTTGGACTAAAAATTTGAGGAATAAAATATGGATATTTGGGTTAACTTTTTGACTTTTTATGAAAAAATGTGTAATAAAAAATTGTAAAAATTGATTTGTAGGAAAAAATTAGGATTGGGAGTTGTGCAGCCGTAATTGTTGACTTTTGATGAATAATGTTAACTTTTTAACTTTTGGAGTAACTTTTTGACTTTTTGGCTTTTTTGCAATATGCCAAACTTGGCCTTAAGTGAAATTGCAATAAATATCAACTTCACAAATGAAATTCTTATCATTAGTTAGTTAAGCAAGGATTCGTTTACGTTTAATAGGTGTCAAGTTTGACTTTGCTATGTGGCTAGAAACTGACCATAGAAAGCACAAGCAGCCCAAAATTCCCAGATCAAATCTCATAGTGGAAACAAGCAGGGAAACCAAAAAAATAAAATTAAAAATAAAAATGTAGCCATTACCTCATCAGGCTCCTTCCTCAACTTTGACTTTATAAACCTCAAAGGATGTTTCTGGTTCATGCATGCCAAGTGATGAACATGTATGTCAACTTTCCTGACATTACAAAAGTCACAATATGGTGCACTTTTCTGAGCTAGGAACTCCCTATCCGCATTAAGCATCAAATGACGACTGGATTTCTGAATAGATATCCAGATAAGCATTACATCAAACATCATATCATTATTTCTCAACATAATAAAATTAGCATACTTTCAGTTTATAAAGAAAGGGAAGGGGATGGATCTACTTGTTCCAAAAGAACCAGTTGATGATGACATATTGTTCGGATATTCCTAGCTGCTATTACTTTAAGAATGTGATGCAGGTCAATGAAAAAGGTTATGGCATCAGCAACAAGAAAAGCTTCTCTTTTGCTGTGGAAGGGGACAAGAATCAGGAAACAGACATACAGAATTAGTCTCAATCAAACAGAAATGAACAATTCACACTAAACAAGAAGCATAAAGCAATCAAAATTTTGGCAGTTTACAATCTTGATTGGCGTAAACATGAACTACTCCATCTTCCATCTTAAAATAATGCTGCAAAAGAACTTAGAATGTCAATGACTAGAAAACTAATCATTAAAAACAAGCCTCAGTAAGTTGAAGCCCAGAATTCAAGAAACACTGACAACAAAGAAGCAAAAGTAGAAACTCACATTAGATTTCCCCTCAGGAGTGTAATCAAATGGACTTGGATTAGGTTTTGGCGTACTCGGATCAGATATAACTTCTTTCTCCCATGGAGTAGTAGCTTCTCTAAATACGTAACTTTGTTGGAGTTCAAGGCAAGCTTGCACATTCCTATAGACATCCGCTTCTTCAGGTGATGGTATCTCTAATAATAATTAGAGGAAAAAATAAAAATAATTAGAACATTGCCCTCAAGATGCAATTCCATCCAGGACAATACCTTAAAGTTTTGTTCAAAGCATTGTAATATCAAATTTTATTTTTCAAAAGAGTCTTAATTGCATATCAACAACAATATGCCAAAACAATGATGAGAGTAAGATTGCTCGTAGGACTTAGCAAATCTGATCACATGGTGTTAATGAATTTTCAAATTTTTGCTTCTCATTACAAAATCAATTTCAATTGACAAATTCCTTGAGCTCTCATCAAAGCTGCCCTCACCCCTATCTCGAAATGGGCAAAAGCACTCTGGTTCGTAAGCCCAGAGATGATGAAATATGACATTCCCTTGCAGTAAAATTTCAGTAGGCATCCCATAATCACCTAAAATCATAACTTCATCAATTTTCCTCAAGGGAGAAAACCATGTTTTGATGCAATCTACAACAAGAGCAAGGAAAACTAAAATTAAGGAAGCATTTGGAAATTGCTTGGTTTCGAGCCGAACTCAAATTGGGATCAATTAGAACCATCTATAATTATATTTCTACTACAAAATGGACTACTTGCTCAGGGCCATCATTCAGTCAAATGATTCTAAAAGAGCCAAGCAATCAACAAATCAATTGGACAATTCAACAATAGTTAACTGCAAAAAGCACACATGGACTGCTAGCCATTACTCCACCCTCAAACAACACTCAAACTCCACAACAAAGCAATTAACTACAGAATATAAATAAACACAAAAAACTATTCAACAAATATATGCCTCATTCACTCAACCCACAAAGAATAACTCCCCTAAATTAGACCAGCTGAGAACCTGCACCAAAAACAAACAGTTAAGTATAGGTTCTCACCAAACTCAACCCTCAACAGCACAGATAATCCCTCCTCACACACAGTCCTACTATAGGGGCTCACCATCACTAAACCCACCTTCCCAAAAAAAATAGTTGCAAGCTAAGAACCTGCATTAACATAGTGTGAGATAAAATAAATGATAGTGCTCCAGTCACTCAACCCACAAGCTCACCCTCACTCAATATTTATGGAATAGCCTCACATAACTCAACCCATATCCCCACAAATTGGCCAACTCACAAATCAGGGTAATCTGCAAATTAACACCAAATCAGTATCCACACAAAAATTCCATACCACCACCAACCAACCTTGGCCTGACAAAACAGAGCTAGGAAGTGACCACTTCAACAAGAACCAGGCATTTGTCACATCCTCCTTGAAGCTTGAGATGGACATTATCCTAATTCTCACAAGGTAAAAACAACAATCCAACTCTAGTCCTGAACAAATTAATAATAATAAATATAAATTCAAGAAATTAATTCGATAAAGTATATTTTTATACTAATGGAGTTCTTGTAGGATTCTCTAGTTTTAGATTCCATAAATTAAATTTTTTTTTTTATAGAATCACAACTATAGGACCCTAATTTTTGTAATAGAACCCAATTTCTTTATCATCTAGCGTTAATTACTCCAAGACCCCCTCAGCTATTAGCACTTTACCCTCTCATCTATCAAACCAGACATTTGATCCCTTCAATTATAAAAATGTATCACTTTCCCTCCTCCGGACACCTTTCTGGGGTGTATTTGTACGATTTTCATAATTAAAGGGATCAATATGTACGTTTTCATAGATAGCTTATATATATATATATTACTTTCAGTTCTTCATCCATAGCGGCAGAGTTAGCAAGTAGTCCATGGCAATGAGGCCATCAACACAGATTAGCGAACAAAGCAAGACTGAGGATTTGTTTGAGACTTTGAGAATTTGTTTGTTGATGGAGATGAAATGAAATGAACGGGAAAAATAACCGGCATAACAATAAAAAAATTGACTTTTAAAGAATTACTAAATTTTTTCCAACTTCCTTGTAATCAGAAGTTGGCTTGCTGCCTTCATCCTAATACTTCCATAATTTAATCTCTTACTACATATTTTTTTCAAATTTAAGTTTAACCATAGTTTTTTTGCATTGTGTTTTAGGTATCTATTTGTTGGTACATTGCAAAAATCAAAAACTTGCAAGTGGTTGAATCTTGTTCTGCCCTTTGGTTACTTTTGGAAATCAAAATATATATAAAAAAAAAAAGAAAAAAAAAGAAAGTAACAATGAAGAAGGGAAGGAGTACTAGTAATAGTTGCGGAATTTCTGCTTGTTCATTGCCTGAAGAAATGTTGGTGGACATTCTAACAAGACTACCAGCAAAGGTGGTAGTCCAATGCAAGTGCATCTCCAAGCATTGGCGCTCTCTGATTGAGGATCCCTCTTTTGTGGATTTACACCATACCCGTGCCCAATCTAGGCCCTACCTTGTTATCTCCTTAATCACCTACTCGTTCACCAAGATACATTTTTTCTCAGCAGATTATGAAGGAGGACCGGCCCAGTACTTGCTCACTGATTTCCTCTCAGGACTTTATCATATTAAACAATCTGTCAATGGCTTAATATGCGGGTACCTTAGAAAGTCTAAACCCATTTTCATCGTGAACTACCTCTCGACAATTTGTTACCCTTTCCTCCAACACGTTTACTTACTTATGATGCTAATTCTACTTGAGAACTAGATTTGTCATTTGGGTTTGATCCTTCTACCAAGCAATACAAAGTGTTGCTCACAACTTTTATACACATCGAGGTGGAGGGGGAGTGTTATGACTACTTAGATTACAAGTGTGAAATTTTCACTTTGGGGCCACATTCATGGAGAGAGATTGATTGTCTTTCTATTCCTTGGCACTATGAATTTGGTAGGGGTGGTCGTTGTGTTAATGGAGTCATACACTGGAGAAATAGGAGTTATTATATACCGAAACCTTCTCCTCCTATGAGTGCAGATGTCATAGTAACATTTGAAATGAAAAATGAGAGATTTCAAATGATTCCACTCCCTAGGGGACCTTCACGCATGCGTCGTCTACGAGAACTTGGTGGCCATTTGGTAGCATGTGGTGAATACACAGAACATGGTTGGGAGGAGCTTTGGATTTTGTAGGACTATGAGAATTGGATTTGGGTCCAAGAGATAATGATGCCTACTCTTGATTGGGATCGAGAGGGAGATCCTTATATTGTCGGTGCAATTCAGCCAGGTGAAATACTTCTACAACCTTCACGGATACATGACCTCTGGAATATTTACAATTATGATCGGAATAGGAAATCTTTTAGAAAGATTAAGATCACAGGACTTCCTGATTCAAAGTTCTTCGGCAGGAGCCGTAGGAATGCCTTACATGTCACTAATTATGTCGAAAATCTATTTTCCTTGAGGGATATTTGAAATTTGAATGAATTCCTTTTTTCCTAATTTGTTTGGCGGGCCTCCCCCCAAAGGGAAGCGGGTTCAGGGGCGCCTAATTCTATACTTATAAATGGATGAAGGAGACGCATCTTTTATGTTAGGAAGAGTTAATTCCTAACAAAACCATCATGCATGACTCACTTCTCCCCTTCTCCACACTCTTTATCCACAGCCAAAGTCTGCTCCATGTCCGTGGCAGCAAAATTGGCTTTTTTGGGAATCAGCAAAATGGGCTTTCTGGGAATCATCTAAACAATATTAGTACTTGCATCACCATTCTTAAAAATAATTTGGTTCCTTCTCAAGCTCCTTGCTAAACCCTCTATCGATCTTGTTCCAAAATTCAACAAACTTAATAGCAATGTTGGCAGGGTGGCGATCAAGAAGGTGATCTAAATTGGGTTGTTCATGATTAATAACTTGACATGTGAAGTTGCCTGCTTACTTGACTGGATATTCCTTGGAATTTAATGCAACATACCCACCTTGAGATCCTTAGCAGCAAAATTCTTCACATTGAACCTCACATTGTTGTCATAAGGAAGAACCTTGCTGGAGAGCCTCATGATGCATCTGCTGCGGCTTGACTTCAGTTGTTAGGCTAGAGGGGCTTGAGGATGTTACTCTCCACATGTTGCACAGGGACAGTTCAAATGCCTCAAATCTTTTACACATCCTGAATCATGTCAAAGGCCCCAAGCAAAGTTTGGGCCTTTGTTCCAATAAGGAAGGTAGACCTCTTAATCATGTTGTCACTTTCAAATCCAGAGATGGGTACGAAAGGGATCTTATCAGGGCTGCATCTCACCTTCTTCAAGTAGGATGAGACCTTAACAATGTCATCATTCCTTGCCTTGGAATACTAAGGTTGTGGCATCCATCTACAATATTGAGAGGATATATATATATTTATTTATTTACATCCCACTTGCAATAATCTGAGAAGGAAAATGATATGCAAGCCCATTTTTTTTAGACCCAATAATATGTAAAAGATATGATTGGCTAATAATTTGAGAAAACATGAGAAAGAGAGAGAGAGAAGGAGTTGCCTCAGTTATTCTAATAGATTGTCACATCATTAGATTTAAACAGTGGCTCTAATTTTTTGGTCTGAATAACACTACTCATCTCATAAATACTATACTACCCTTCAAATAGAGGACCTAACCAAGTGTAATGGTGGGATGAATGATTGACAATGAATTCCCAAACATTCAAATATTCATGAAGTACTAAAAAATGGAATCATCATCTTAAATTTACCATTAATGTTTCGTCATCATTTCAAATGCTAAAATAGATTTCAAAATTTAAAATAAGGGGAAATAGGATTCAGTGGTTGTAGGGGAAGTACATTATTGGACAGTGGGAGATTTTCTAAAATTACAAGACATGTGCGAAGATTGGTTTAATTTACAAAAGGATAGGAATGATGCTTCTAGGCCCCAACTCCAACTTCTCTCACTCTCTTGTGTGGATTTATACCATACCTGTGCCCAATCTAGGCCTTGCCTTGTCATCTCCTTAATCAACCACCAAGATAAGTTTTTTCTCAGCAAATTATGAAGGAGGACCGGCCCAGTACTTGCTCACTCATTCCCTCTCAAGACTTTATCATATCAAACAATCTGTCAATGGCTTAATATGCAGGTACCTTAGAAAGTCTAAATCCATTTTCATCGTGAATCCTACCACTCAACAAATTGTTGCCCTTCCTCCACGAGGTTTACTTACTGATGATGCTAATTCTACTTGCGACCCAGATTTGTCATTTGGGTTTGATCCTTCTACCAAGCAATACAAAGTGTTGCTCATAAACTTTGTACACATCGAGGTGGAGGGGGAGTGTTATGACTACTTAGATTACAAGTGTGAAATTTTCACTTTGGGCAGACATTCATGGAGAGGATTGATTGTCTTTCTGCTCCTTGGCACTATGAATTTAGTATGGTGGTCGTTGTGTTAATGGAGTCATACGTTCTTTATCGGTCATTGTAGTTTTGAAGAATTACATGTCACTAATTATGTCGAAAATTTGTTTTCCTTGATTGACATTTGAAATTTGAATGAATTCCTTCACTCCCTTTTTTTTTCTTCTACATGTCAAAACTATGAGGCTAACTGTAATTTGGTAGGGAATGTCAGTGTAATTTATACCAAAAAAATAAATCTACTATTCACATGACCATTTCAAGTCATTTTTGGCGTATTCAAAGCAAACACATGCTTGCTCAAGCTTTTTATTTTTATTTTTATCATTTTTAAATTTCAGTGTTTACTTTTGGGTTTAAAGAACATAGGCAAACTTCACGTTACCTCGTTTTGCCCATGTGTTACTTAACCCTTCTCATTTGAAAATAATCACATAATTCTTTTGTGATTCATTAAATATTTCATCGAAAACTTGAAAAGTGAAAAGACGTAACAGGATTATATGCTCATTTTCAAATTTCAATGGAATAAATCACACATGAAATAAAACAAAAAGATCCATAATTTTCACACTTAAGTTACTTATGTATAGTAGTATTTTAATCTTTTTTATTAAATCATTAACGGGCCTAACAATCCACAAAACACAAGAGGATTGTGTGGTTATTTCCAAATGAAAGGGAAGTAATCTGCACATGAGCCAAACCACAAGAGAGTAGACTAAAATTTGCCATGTAAAAATCTGAAACTAATTTTACATTTAAGTTAAAAATTTCAATTTAATCTATGTTTAATCTCAAGGACTTCGTTTCAAGTAATGAGACACTGCTTGTTCAAAAAAAAGTAATGAGAGAGTGATTGGACTTCCACTATATTAAGAGAGCATATATCATTCCCAAGTGAAATGAAAAAATGTATATATGTTTTACATACTGCAATGCCTAGCTTGCATCATCATTGACATCTCTAACGATGAGATACAACCTACTCTCACCAGCTATGTCCTCCTAGTAATACGTAACCCTAACTACATCTGGAAACTCAAACAAGAAATCCCTCCAGTGAATCAAGGGAATCCTGCTTATATCTTGTGACATGACTACATCTCGAACCCCCACAGCCGTGTGCAGTGAAAAGATGAATCCATGAGTCCCAATGTTTACGTGGCACCTCTCATGAATCTCTCTGATGATATCGCTAGCATGCTCCACTTGAACCGACAAAGCTTCCAACAAAACTGAAATAGTCAACTTCATCACAAATAACAAGCGTCTTACTGGTCCTGCAATTTATAGAAAGTTAATATTCCAAGGTGTTAGAAATTGGGCGCCCATGTGGCATAACCCTTTGAACCTTTTGAACCTTATCCATGTAAGTTTGAATTTGAATTCAAAACTTATTTGGATAACCACTCAGGATATCTATGTCTATCATATCAACTGATATGGATAGATGAGATATTATCCTATATATCTGATATGATATATGGGATATTGGCATCAGAAAAACAACGCATGTTTTATGTTTTTCCCATACTGACTCTCTCCCATAAAACAACGATCAAGCCATTTTGCACTGTGACTTGTGTGGGTGATATTCATTTTGTAGTATCCCTCCACTACTGGGTTGGTCGTTCACTTTCTGGAAGCACGTGATTTACCCACGAGATCCTTCACTTCAGACTCTGCTAAAAGGTATGACTATGAAATTTTTCATCCACTGCGTTTTATCTCGCTTTACATTGGTATCAGAGCATGTATGGGTATTTTCATGTTTTCTTTAATCATGTGTATAATTTTATATATATATATATGTACACATTATATACATGAATATTTATAAAAGAGGAAGATGTCCACTCTCATTAGATTAAGAGTATAAAATACCTCATTTTTATGTTTATTATGTCATTTTTAAGACCATAAATAATTTTATTTTGGAAAATGGAGTCTGGCAGTATCGAAATTGGACCAGAAAACACCCTGGAAGGCAGCGCGTGGGCCGCACGCGCCATCTGACGCCGTGAGCGGCTTCCACGCGCCATCTGACACTGTGAGCGGCTTCCACGCGCTGACACGTGCCAGACGCACTCCACACCCGCCTACATTAAAGACTATCCTAGAGCGATTCCAGATGCAGAGTTGCAAACCCATTGACACTCCTGTTGCGAAAGGCGAGAGCCTAAGCCTTGATTTGGGTCCTAAGACTCGAGAAGAGAATGAAAAGATGGCCCGTGTTCCCTATGCAAATGTCGTTGGAAGCTTGATGTATGCTATGATGTGTACACGCCCTAACATTTGTTATGCAGTCGGATTGGTGAGTCGTTACCAATCCAACCCAGGACCAGCTCATTGGAAAGCAGTTAAGAAGATATTACGATATCATAGAGGAACTGCAGATTACACACTTTGCTACCAAAGTTCAAATCTACATCTAGTTGGCTATTGTGATGCTGACTGGGGAGGAGACTTAGATGAGCGTAAGTCTACTTCAGTATATGCTTTCATGCTTAGCGATGGTGCTATTTCTTGGAGCAGTAAGAAGCAATCCTATATCGCCTTATCGACTATGGAGGCTGAGTTTGTGGCTTGTTCATCTGCCGTTCAGGAGGCCGTTTGGTTGAGGAGATTCCTTTAGCATTTTGATGTTGTCACACACACTTCAGACCCTGTGACTATCCATTGTGACAGCATGGCTGCACTCACCTACGCTAAGGATCCTAAATACCACGGCAGAACCAAACACATTGATGTGAGGTTCAACTTTATCAGAGACATTGTGGCGCAAAAAGAAGTGATCCTGGAGCACATCCCTACGAGTCGCACGGTTGCGGACCCTTTGACTAAGCCCATTGCTAGAGATGTTTATCTTACTCATGCTAGGGCTTTAGGACTACATAGGTGGTGATATATTTATGTGTATTCAGTTGAACTCATATTTTTTGGGATATTTATGCCATTAGTATTCATATTGTTTCTATTACACATTTATGTTTACTACTTTTTGCAATGGTTGGTGAATTAGCATACACAAAATAAATTAAATTGATGTTAGCAAGCAAGATTGGCTCACTCACACGAGCAATCGCCCTTAGCGCTAGGTAGCGAGTAAGGATGAGACGAGTGGCTTATTGTACTTAGAGCAAATAGAGAAGCTAAAATTATCTACTAGCTATGTCGCCTTGGTTGGAGCCAAGATGAGGTCTTGTTAGAGACCGACCATGGATATGAGAGTACCCACTTTTCCATGATGTGCCTGTTATGGATAGCCAGATACGAGATCTCATTTGATGCCTGAGAGGCAAGCAAATAGAGAATTCGAGTTAAACACTAGGAAGCGACTTGTGCGCTTAAGAGCGACTAGACTAAGATCTGTATGGTGTGTGAGTTTAACATCACTCTTTGGAAGAGTTACTCCACTATAACATGCATTTGTACTGCATGTGCTTATCGACCCGTTAGCGAGGTGAAAGAATGGATCCCTGCTTCTTCACCGTGTGAGTCCTAAAAGTCATTTTTCCCTAAATGACTTCACTTTGTGCCTTTTGTGACCTTTGACTATGTCATAAGATGAGGAGTTGATGTTCAGCTACTTTGGTATGTTGCCTGCGGTCATGTATGATTCGACTTTAAGGGACATTACTGGGAAAGAGGTCAATTTCAAATTGAATGATATGAGGGTGAAGGGAAGATCATCTAGTTCTACATCTCTGCTCTATATTTACTGTCGACAACTCACATCGCTCTCTATGGGAAGCTAACTGGGTGTGAATATAATGCGGGACCTAGAAGAGTCAAACATGCTCTATGAGGGATTAGAGATGTTTTTGGACCGATGTAGCTAGATGGGTCTGGGTACATGAGACACTATTTCTGTTCATTTTGGGTTGATGTCTCTATGCTGACTCATATTGAGTTTCTAGTATAAAGCTCCCACATGTAGGTTGTTCTCAGCGGTCGCACGGTGGCATTGGCTAGTATAAGATTGTTCATTTTTGGGAGATTGAGATAGAGATGTGGCAGTGTCATGCCAATTCATGTGCGAGTGGGAGATGTTAGAAATTGGGGTGCCCATGTGACATGACCCTTTGAACCTTTTTTTTTTGATCGGCAATGACCCTTTGAACCTTATCCATGTAAGTTTGAATTTGAATTCAAAACTTATTGGGATAACTACTCAGGATATCTATATCTATCATATCAACTGATATGGATAGATGAGATATTATCCTATATATCTGATATGATATATGGGATATTGGCGACTCTTCTATAAAACAACGATCAAGCCATTTTGCACTGTGACTTGTGTGGGGTGATATTCATTTTGTAGTATCACTTCCACTGCTGGGTTGGCTGTTCACTTTCTGGAAGCACGTGATTTACCCACGAGATCCTTCACTTCAGACTCTGCTAAAAGGTATGACTATGAAATTTTTCATCCGCTGCGTTTTACCTCACTTTACACCAAGTAATACGAAACTAGAAAACAAAATGAAAAAGTAGATATTGTTAGGGGTGTTTATGAGGCAGTTTGGTTCAAGTTAGCACTGAATTAAAATAAATTCAATCAAAACAAATCAAACCAATCTAATGTAGTTCCGATGAAAATCACAGTTCTATTATACTAAACAAACATAAAGGAATCAATCAACAATACATTATTAAAAACAAGTCTTGATGATGATTTAACATAACAAAAATAAAAAACAATGAAAGAGAGAGAGAGAGGAGGGGGGGGGGGGAAGGGGGTTGCCAGAGTAGGGGACGACATTGATGACGGTCCCAACTGGAGCTAGTGGGGTACGGGTGGGGCTAAGGTTAGGTAGGGTTAGAGATATGCATGGGGTAAAGATGGAATTTTATGTCTAGGGTAAAATTGCAATAAAAAGGAAAGAAAAGAGGTGGGGTCCAAAGAATAAAGATAGGGGGTAGATAGCAACAATTTGAGTTGACTGGATGAAGATAAGAAATGAACTCTAATGAGCCCTAACTTTTGTCTTATATATAAAACAATCAGATGCATTCAAGTCCCACCTTCTTAATTTTCAAAAAAGAAAGAACGAAAGAAAGACAGAAAAAATATCAAGTCCACCTTAGTGTTTACAACAAACCAAATACATGAAGATACGTGAAACTACCTGTGCTTGCTTTCAATTGTGGTTAAGTCAATTATTTCAGAACTTGTAACTAATTGACTACAACTTAAAAAAAAAAGTAAGTTCTTACCGGGCACTGGGGACCAATAGGCGCGACGAGCAGGGCAGCATTTGCGCCTGCCTCTAGAGAAAAGAAAAAAAGAAAGACTCCATAAAAAATAAAAAATAAAAAAAATTGTTTCCATCTAGTAAACCACAAGTTGTGAGGGGAGGTGCAATAATTCATGTTTTGCTCGTCATTCAAAAATATTTGTGTCATTGCAAAATGTTATATGGAAGGAAACTACAAGTATAATTATTTAATTTTGTAGATCTAGCTATCTCCGCTTTCTTCCAATGATGGCAACTTCTGAAATAATATTTTCCACCAAAAGGCAATTGTTAAAAAATACAACTTCAACCCATTCATCATAACTTGAAACCCATTAACTACAACTTACAAAATTTCAAATCTTACCAAAAGCCAGTGAATCAATTGGTACATCCGGTAGGCCAGCACCGTGTCACGGACTGGGCGCTTGGTGCTGGCCTACCGGACGTACCGATGGATCCACTAGCTTTCAGTAAGATTTGAAATTTTATAAGTTGTAATCAATGGGTTTCTAGAGAAATATTATTAATCATTGACTTAACCACAGAACAATGAGGAAAAATATTATTAACAAGTGGGCATCATTGAAAGCAAGCACAGCTAGTTTGACAAAATTAAATAATTACAGTTGTAATTTCTTTTCATATAACGCTTTGCGTTGACATGAATTTTTTTTGAATGTCAACAAGCAAAACTTGAATTATTTGACCTCTCCTCACAAATAGTAGTGTACTGGGTAGAAATTGATTATTTTTTCAACACAATCTCTTTTTGTTTCGTTTGGTTTTGTTTTGTTTTTTCCAGTGGCAGAGATAGATGGTGGCTTGCTCAACCCGATTGGGACACTAGGATTCGGTATAGATCGGAAATTTTACAAGTTTTTTTGAATTATGGGTTACAAGTTCTTATGTTTTTGAATATGACAAGCAAAACTTGAATTATCTGACATCACTCAAAAATAGTGGTTTACGAGACAGAAACTGATTTTTTTTTTTAACGCTGTCTTTTGTTTTTTCCAATTGTAGGCATATATGCTAATCTGCTCCGCCCTCCGATTGACGGTAAGAACTGAAATTTTGTCAGTTGTAGTGAACAGATTGCAAGTTTTGATAAATGGGTTGAAGTTCTAATAATTGCATTTCCGCACAAAAATAGCAAAAAAATAATATTAAGAATAGGAAATTATGGGATGCAAGTTGAGATACTATATTGACAAAATTAAATAATTACATAGCTGTAATATCTGTTCATATAACATTATGCAATGACATGAATTTCTTTGAATGTCAAGTAGCAAAAGATAAATTATCTGTCCTCCCCTCATGAATAGGGCTTTGTAGAACATAAATTGATTATTTTTTCTGCACTATCTTTTTTTTTCCTCAAGGCAGGCGTATATCCTGGCATGATCGTTGCACCTATTAGCAGGCCAGAGCTAGGTATGAACTGGAATTTTTTAAGTTGTAGTCAATGAGTTGCATGTTTTGATCAATTGGTTCAAGTTATAATTTTTAATAATTGACTTGCCATACAAAAATGGGGGAAAATGTTATTAAGAATAGGGTATTATGTGAAGGAAACGGAGATACATAGAATCTCAAAATTAAATAATCTCACCGCCGTAAATTCTTTTCATGTAATGTTATGCAATGACACGAATTTTTTTGAACGTCAAGAAACAAAACTTGAATTATTTGACCTCCCCTTACAAATAATTGTATACTGGGTTGAAACTGATTATTTTTCGACACTATCTTTTTTTCTTTTCTTTTTTTTCCCTTCCCAATGGCGTGCGTAGATTTTGGCTTGCTCGATGCACCAAATAATTCACCAGCATTTAGTAATGGCTGAAATTAAATAAGTTGTAGTCATTTGGTTACAAGTTTTGATCATTAAGTTGGATTTTACTTTACAAAAATTAAAGAAAAAATTATGAAGAATTGGCCATTATCGAAAGCAAGTGAAGACACCAGGTTTGACAAAATCAAATAATTGCACATCTAATCTCATTTTTCATAAGATTATGCAATAACAAAAATATTGAAAAATGTTATCAAGCAAAACTTGAATTATTTGACCTCTCCTCAGAACAAGCTCTTTACTGGATAAGAAAATGATTTTTTTTGTGTAAACATTATCTTTTTTTTACAATGGCAGGAGCTGGTGCTGGCCTACCGAATATACCGATTGATCCACCAGCTTTCAGTAAGATTTGAAAATTTTATAAGTTGTAGTCAATGGGTTTCAAGTTATGACAAACAAGTTGAAGTTGTATTTTTTAACAATTGCCTTTTCCACAAGAAAATGGTGAAAATATTATTTCAGAAGTAGCCATCATCGGAAGAAAGTAGAGATAGCTAGATCTACAAAATTAAATAATTACGCCTATAATTTCGTTCCACATAACATTATGCAATAACACAAATATTTTTGAATGTCAAGCAAAACATGAATTATTGCACCTCCCCTCACAACTTGTGGTTTACTAGATGGAAACATTTTTTTTTTTTTTCCAACTGAATCGTTCTTTTTTTCTTTTCTTTAGAGGCAAGCACAAATGTTGGACCGCTCGTCACGCCTGCCTCCAGAGAAATATTATTAATTATTGACTTAACCATAGAACAATGAGGAAAAATATTATTAACAAGTGGTCATCACTGAAAGCAAGCACAATTAGTCTGACAAAATTAAAAAATTAGACTTGTAATTTCTTTTCATATAACGCTACGCATTGACATGAATTTTTTTGAATGACAACAAGAAAAACTTGAATTATTTGACCTCCCCTCACAAATAGTTGTGTACTGGGTAGAAATTGATTATTTTTTCAACACAATCACTTTTTGTTTCGTTTTGTTTCGCTTTTTCCAATGGCATAGATAGATGGAGGCTTGCTCGGCCCGATTGGGCTACTAGGATTCGGTATCGACCTGAAATTTTAAAGTTTTTTTGAATTATGGATTAGAAGTTCTTATGTTTTTTAACATGACAAGCAAAACTTGAATTATTTAACATCGCTCAAAAAAAGTGGTTTACGGGACAGAAACTGATTTTTTTTTCAACGTTGTCTTTTGTTTTTTCCAATTGTAGACATAAATGCTTATTTGCTCCGCCCTCCGATTGATGGTAAGAAATGAAATTTTGTCAGTTGTAGTGAATGGGTTGCAAGTTTTGATAAATTAGTAGAAATTGTAATTTTTAATAATTGCATTTCCGCACAAAAATGGCAAAAAATATTATTAAAAATAGGGCATTATGGGATGCAAGTGGAGATACTATATTCATAAAATTAAATAATTACATAGCTATAATATCTGTTCATATAACATTATGCAATGACATGAATTTTTTGAATGTCAAGTAGCAAAAGATTGATTATTTGTCCTCCCTTCATGAATAGTGTTTTGCATAACATAAACTGATTATTTTTTCTGCACTATCTTTTTTTTCCTAATGGTAGGCGTATATCTTGGCCTGCTCGTTGCACCTATTAGCCCACTAGAGTTTTGTATGAACTGGAATTTTTTAAGTTGTAGTCAATGGGTTGCAAGTTTGGATCAATGGGTTGAAGTTATAATTTTTAATAATTGACTTCCATACAAAAATGAGATAAAAAGTTATTAAGAATAGGGTATTATGTGAAGGAAACGGAGATACATAGAATCTAAAAATTAAATAATTTCACCGCCATAAATTCTTTTCATGTTACGTTATGCAATGACATGAATTTTTTTGAACGTCAAGAAATAAAACTTGAATTATTAGACCTCCCCTTACAAATAGTAGTATATTGGGTAGAAACTGATTATTTTTTCAGCACTATCTTCTTTTCTCTTCTTTTTTTTCCCTTCCCAATGGCACGCGTAGATTTTGGCCTGCTCAATGCACCAAATGATCCACCAGCATTCGGCAATGGCTGAAATTTAATAAGTTCTAGTCATTTGGTTACAAGTTTTGATCATTAAGTTGGAGTACTACTCTATAAAAAATGGCGAAAAAATTATGAAGAATTGGGCATTATCGGAGGCAAGTGGATATACCAGGTTTGACAAAATCAAATTATTGCACATCTAATCTAATTTTTTGTAAGATTATGCAACGAAAAAAATATTTTTTGAATGTTATCAAGCAAAACTTGAATTATTTGACCTCTCCTCAGAACAAGTTCTTTATTGGATAGGAAATTCATATTTTTTTTTAACACTGTCTTTTTTTATAATGGCAGGAGTTGGTTGTCACAGACTGAGCGCTTGTCATCCTCCTGAGCAGTCAGCTCCACAAGTAGTACTGCGTACCCCATGCATTATGCCCAAGGACCAACCCAGGAGATGCGATAGGGATCTACCCTTCCACCCTTGCTGCTCACAAACTAATGCGCTTGCAAGGTGCTTAGTGTAAAAATCGCATCCCCAATGAGTCAGTACGTGACAACTAGCTCCAACCATTTTAAAAAAAGAGTGTTAAAAAAAAATCAATTTCTTATACAGCAAAGAGTTTGTCCTAAGGAGAGGTCAAATATTTCAAGTTTTGCTTGATAACATTCAAAAAATATTTTTGTCATTGCATAATCTTACAAAAAATGAGATCAGATGTGCAATAATTCAATTTTGTCAAACCTGGTATCTTCACTTGCTTCCGATAATGCCCAATTCTTCATAATTTTTTCGGCAATTTTTATAAACTAGAACTCCAACTTGATGATAGAAACTTATAACCAAATGACTACAACTTATTAAATTTCAACCATGACCGAATGCTGGTGGATAATTTGGTGCATTTAGCAGGCCAAAATCTAAGCATGCCATTGGAAAGGGAAAAGAAAAGAAAAGAAGATGGTGTTGAAAACATAATTAGTTTCTACCCAGTATATAACTATCTGTAAAGGGAGGTCAAATAATTCAAGTTTTGTTTGTTGACGTTCAAAAAAATTCATGTCATTGCAAAACGTTACATGAAAAGAATTTACGACAGTGAAATTATTTATTTTGAGACTCTATGTATCTCCATTTCCTTCACATAATACCCTATTCTTAATAACTTTTTTCCTCATTTTTGTATGGCAAGCCAATTATTAAAAATTATAACTTCAACCCATTGATCCAAACTTGCAACCCATTGACTACAACTTAAAAAATTCCAATTCACACCAAACTCTGGTGGGCTAATAGGTGCAACGAGCAGGCCAGGATATACGCCTAATATTAGGAAAAAAAGATACTGCAGAAAAAATAATCAGTTTATGTTCTGCAAAGCACTATTCATGAGGGGAGGACAAATAATTCATCTTTTGCTACTTGATATTCAAAGAAATTCATGCCATTGCATAATGTTATATCTGTGTAATTATTTAATTTTGTCAATAAACTATCTCCACTTGCATCCCATAATGCCCTATTCTTAATAATATTTTTTGTCATTTTTGTGCGGAAATGCAATTATTAAAAATTAGAACTTCAACCCATTTATCAAAACTCACAACCCGTTCACTACAACAAACAAAATTTCAGTTCTTACCGTCAATCGGAGGGCTGAGCAGATCAGCATATATGCCTACAATTGGAAAAAAACAAAAGACAGCATTCAAAAAAAAAATCATTTTTTGTCCCATAAACCACTATTTTTGAACGATGTCACATAATTCAAGTTTTGCATGTCACATTCAAAAACATAAGAACTTGTAACCCATAATTCAAAAAAACTTGTAAAATTTCACGTCTATACCGAATCCTAGTGGCCCAATCCGGCCGAGCAAGCCACCATCAATCTCTGCCACTGGAAAAAAGAAAACAAAACAAAACAAAAAAGGATTGTGTTGAAAAAATAATCAATTTCTACCTAGTACACAACTATTTGTGAGGGGAGGTCAAATAATTCAAGTTTTGCTTGTTGACATTCAAAAAAATTCAAGTCAACGCGTAGCGTTATATGAAAAAAATTACAAGTGTAACTATTTAATTTTGTCAAACTAGCTGTGCTTGCTTTCAATGATGCCCACTTGCTAATAATATTTTTCCTCATTGTTTTGTGGTTAAGTCAATTGTTAATAATATTTCTCTAGAGGCAGGCGCGACGAGCGGGCCAGCATTTGCGCCTGCCTCTAGAGAAAAGAAAAAAAGAAAGATTCAATTAGAAAAAAAAAAAAAAAAAAAAAAAAATCTATTTCCGTCCAGTAAAACACAAGTTGTGAGGGGAGGTGCAATAATTCATGTTTTGCTCGTCATTCAAAAATATGTGTCATTGCATCATGTTATATGGAACAAAATTATAGTCATAATTATTTAATTTTGTAGATCTAGCTATCTACGCTTTCTTTCGATGATGGCTACTTCTGAAATAATATTGTCCACCATTTTCTTGTGGAAAAGGCAATTGTTAAAAAATACAACTTCTACCTGTCCGTCATAACTTGAAACCCATTGACTACAACTTATAAAATTTTCAAATCTTACCGAAAGCTGGTGGATCAATCGGTATGTCCGGTAAGCCAGTACCAGCTCCTGCCAATGTAAAATAAAGATAGTGTTAAAAAAAAAAATCAATTTCTTATCCAGTAAAGACCTTATTCTGAGGAGAGGTCAATAATTCAAGTTTTGTTTGATAAAATTCAAAAAATATTTTTATCATTGCATAATCTTACAAAAATGAGATTAGATGTGCAATTATTCGATTTCGTCAAACCTGGTGTCTTCACTTGCTTCCGACAATGCCCAATTCTTCATAATTTTTTCGGCAATTTTTATAAAGTAAAATCCAACTTATTAAATTTCAGCCATTACCGAATGCTGGTGGATCATTTGGCACATCAAGCAAGCCAAAATCTACGCACGCCATTGGGAAGGGAAAAAAAAGAAAAAAAAAAAAGAAAAAAGAAAAAAGAAAAGATAAGTGTTGAAAAATAATCTGTTTCAACCTAGTATACAACTATTTGTAAGGGGAGGTCGAATAATTCAAGTTTTGCTTCTTGATGTTCAAAAAAATTCATGTCATTGCATAACGTTACATGAAAAGAATTTATGGCGGTGAGATTATTTAATTTTGAGATTCTAAGTATCTCCTTTTCCTTCACATAATACCCTATTCTTAATAACATTTTCCAACATTTTTGTATGGTAAGTCAATTATTAAAAACAATTAACTTCAACCCACTGATCAAAACTTGCAATCCATTGACTACAACTTAAAAAATTCCAATTCATACTAAGCTCTGGTGGGCTAATAGGTGCAACGAGCTGGACAGGATATACGTCTCCCATTAGGAAAAAAAAGATAGTACAGAAAAAATAATCATTTTATGTTCTGCAAATCACTTTTCTTGAGGGGAGGACAGATAATTCAACTCTTGCTACTTGACATTCAAAGAAATTCATGTCATTGCATAATGTTATATGCACAGATATTACAGGTGTGTAATTATTTAATCTTGTCAATATAGTATCTCCACTTGCATCCCATAATGCCCTATTCTTAATAATATTTTTTGCCATTTTTGTGCGGAAATGCAATTATTAAAAATCAGAACTTCAACCCATTTATCAAAACTTGCAAACCGTTCACTACAACTGACAAAATTTCAGTTCTTACCGTCAATCGGAGGGCCAAGCAGATCAGCATATATGCCTACAATTGGAAAAAACAAAAGACAGCGTTCAAAAAAAAATCAGTTTCTGTCCCGTAAACCACTATTTTTTAGCGATGTCAGATAATTCAAATTTTGCTCGTCATATTAAAAAACATAAGAACTTGTAACCCATAATTCAAAAAAACTGGTAAAATTTCAAGTCTATACCGAATCCTAGTGGCCCAATCGGGCCGAGCAAACCACCATCTATCTCTGCCACCGAAAAAAACAAAGCAAAACAAAACGAAACAATTAGAGATCGTGTTGAAAAAGTAATCAATTTCTATCCAGATCAATTTTTAAAAATTACAACTTCATCCCATTGATCAGAACTTGTAACCAATTGACTACAATTGACAAAATTTCAGTTCTTACCGGCAATCGGATGGCCGAGCAGACCAGCATATATGCCTACAATTGGAAAAAAAACAAAAGACTGTGTTGAAAAAAAATCAGTTTTTGTCCCGTAAACCACTATTTTTGAGCGATGTCAAATATTTCGTGTTTTGCTTGTCATATGCAAAAACATAAGAACTTGTTACCCATAATTCAATAAACCTTATAAAATTTAAGCTCTATACCTAATCCTAGTGGCCCAATCGGGCTGAGCATGCCACCATCTATGCCAGCCATTGGAAAAAAAACAAAACAAAATAAAACTAAACAAAAAGAGATTCTGTTGAAAAAATAATCAATTTCTACCTAGTACACAACTATTTCTGAGGGGATGTCAAATAATTCAAGTTTTGCTTCTTGACATTCAAAAAAATTCATGTCATTGCGTAGTGTTATATGAAAAAAATTACAAGTGTAATTATTTAATTTTGTCAAACTAGCTGCGCTTGCTTTCAATGATGCCCACTTGTTAATAATATTTTTCCTCATTGTTCTGTGGGTAAGTCAATTATTAAAAATTACAACTTCGTCCCATTGATCAGAACTTGTAACCAATTGACTACAACTTGAAAATTTCAGTTCTTACCGAGGACTGGGGGACCAACAGGCGCGTTGAGTGGGCCAGCATCTGCGCCTGCCTCTGGAGAAAAGAAAAAAAAGGATTCTGTTAAGCAAATAATCAGTTTCGATCTAGCAAACCACAAGTTGTGAGGGGAGGTGAGATAATTCATGTTTTGCTCGTCATTCAAAAATATTCGTGTCATTGCATAATGTTATATGGAAGGAAATTAAAGGTGTAATTATTTAATTTTGTCGATCTAGCTATCTCCACATTGATTAAAACTTGTACCCAATTGACTACAACTTAAAAAGAAGACAAGTTTAATTTAGGGGAAATAACCAATCAGCGTATGGTTGAATTTTTTTTGCAAATTCATAATTTTTAATTATTAAAATCATAATTTTTAAATGCATATTTAATTATTTTTGAAAATTACATATGATTTGTAAATTTTCCTTTAATTTGTCCTTAAGATTTTTATATATGATTCTAAATCATGGTGTTGAAATATGTAAGAGTATCGATCGCGAAGTACCAGTATCAGGTGATATGTATTAGGAATTGAATTTCGTGGTTATGAAATTTTAAAAATCATTAACAGAGTATAATGGGGTATATCTATTTATAACCAGATATCACGGCCTGTATCAAGATGTAACAATTTACTATAACGATTACGAATTAATATGTCATGAGAACTGACTAATAAAAATAAAAAATAAAAATTGGCCGATACGAAGGGGGAAATCGATTCACACGAAATGTATCTCATTCGGCACCTCAAAAAGCTGTTGAGTACCTGCTGTACAGTATATATGGCATCTAAAACCATGATGGCAAACACATGTAACCAACCAACAATTGCCACACACCACTCTCATGGGGTTGGTGCTGTGCTAGAAACTTTGATATAAAAAAAAAAAAAAAAATAGAAATTGTCTTATAAACCCCTCACACTACAGAATTCAATTCAATAGCATTCCAAAACCAAACACACATAACAATCACGCAAGAGAGAGAGAAAGTATGTGTGTGTTTGGTTTTGAAATGCTTTTGAATGATAAACTCATAATATCACATCATAACAATCTAACAGATCCATATAGCATTACCTTGAAGTTGTTGTGTTTTGGTTTTGAGAGAGAGAGAGTATTGTGTGTTTGGTTTTAAAATGCTATTGAATTGAATTCTGAAGCGCGAGGGGTTTATAAGCCAGTTTCTATTTTTTTTTTTTTTATCAAAGTTTCTAGCACAGCACCAACCCCATGGGAGTGGTGTGTGACAGCTGTTGGTTGGTTATGTGTTTGCCATCATGTGGTTTTAGATGCCATATATACTATACAGCAGGTACTCAACAGCTTTTTGAGGTGTCGAATGGGATACATTTCGTATAAACCGATTTCCCCATTCGTATCGGCCAATTTTTATTTTTTATTTTTTATTTTTATCAGTCAATTCTCATTACATATTAATTCGTAATCGTTACAGTAAATTGTTACATCTTGATACAGGCCGTGATATCTCGTTATAAACAGATATCCCATTATACTCTATTAATGATTTTTAAAATTTCATAACCACAACATTCAATTCCTAATACATATCACCTGATACTTGTACTTCGCGATCGATACTCTTACATATTTCAACACCATGATTTAGAATCATATATAAAAATCTTGATAAATTAAAAGAAAATTTACAAATCATATGTAATTTTCAAAAATAATTAAATATGCATTTAAAAAATTATGACTTTAATAATTAAAAATTATGAATTTGCAAAAAATATTTAACCATACACTGATTGGTTATTTCCCCTAAATTAAACTTATCTTCTTTTTAAGTTTGGAAAATTTAGCTTAAAATCCCTTAACATAATTGCATATCCATTAAGGACCTTTCTTAGGTGTGTCTTGCATATCATATGCAAGAACAGGACTCTAGTGTTAAGAGGACAAGTAAATTTTTTCTAATACATAAAGTCTTTCAAAATTTATTTATCATGGATTAAGGAAATGAAAAATGCCTTTTTATTTTAGACTAATTTTCCCTTTTATTTTTCATTACTTCTCTCTTCTTATTCAATGAATTTCATGGCCAACATAAATCTTGTTTAATAGATCTTGACGAATGGATTCAAAAAAATACTAAATTTATTAAAAAGTGACAGTTAGATCAAAAGTTGCATCATTTTAAAATATTAAATTACTTGCTAAAGATATTTTTATAATATTGATATGTGCTAGACTTTTGAAGGAAAAAAAAAATTATACCTATCCTTAATGCATGAAAATTTAAGGACAATAGTTGAAAGTTTAAAAATACTAATTTTATCATGAAAATTACTCACTAAGAATATTTGAAAAGTTTATCATGAAATTCTTTTATACTAGTATGAAAATTTATAAATACTTTGGTTTCAATTTTTTGAATTCAATTTTTTAGAAATTGAGTTTTTTGTTTTTGGTATTTTTCTTATTTTTAGTGAATATTTTTGAAATTTTAAGCAATTTTTTACTTTTTCAGATGCACATTACTTAAATGTATCTAAAAAGTAAAATTTAGATATTTTTGCTTTTATAGGAAGAATAAACAATCAAGTCAATCATTTCTTCACTGTCTACAAATTGAGTCAACACAAGAGTCAATTTCTAATGTTGCTCCATTTAATGCATCTACGTTAATCTAGTTGTCCAATGATTTTAGGGATGACCACTCTAAAGTTTTTCGATATTTAGAATTCATTTTGGGGGTCAGATCCTATGAATTCCGAGTCTAAGATTATGATCGACAATAGACAAATTTGGGAGAATCAATTGGAAGATCAACCGTAAGATCATATCCAATCAACATAAAATTTTAGTAGGATGATCATGAAGTTAAGACGAACATACATATCCAATGGTCAAAATAATAAACTGAGACAGTTCAACTAAGAAGTCCGACAATAAATTATTAATAACTTAACCGAACTAAGAACATTTTAACCCTTCTTTTTCCCTCTTTTCGTTCTATCTTATCTTATTCTTTTACTCTAGGTGTGTTTGATTGGACGGACTGGATAAAGGAGAATTAGAATCCATCGTACTTGAGTTCTGGGACTGTGAATCCCCGAACTATTTGGTTGGATTGGATATGTATCCTGTGTTTGTTTTTTCATGGGATTAGAAGTCTGAAAAAGACTATTTTTAGTGAATCCAACGTTTGGTTCGACGGACTGGATAGGATAAATGAACAAAAAACTATTTTACCATTTTTCAATTGTTTACTAAGTAATAGCAATATTAAACATATCTTTAATATTTTAATTATTTTTAGCTAGATTAAATAAAAATTTATTTTATTTTATTTTTCACACAATTAAATAAATTTATTTTTAAAAATAAAATAAATAAAATATCAATAAAAATATATTAAACAAAATGACAAAGCTTCTTGGAACTACTTTCACTGCAGAGTAACTAAAATTTGAAAATAGCAGCACCACTTGACAGCTTGGAAGCAAAAACATAAAGACCAAGATCACTCCCATTGATCACCCCTTTCTCCATTCTTGATTTATAAAATTGCTTCTGAGAAATACATGGAACCCTGTTAATACCTTTTGCCGGAACAGAATCTGGAGCAGAAGATTGGAGTTTTTGTTTTGGGTGAATAAGAGAAGATTGGAGTTGGTAAAACAGAAACTAACCTCTAAGTTGAGGATGAATTCTGATACAATAGACTCTTTCACCAAACAGACAGCACAACCACCCCATCCAGCTCCTGTAAGCCTCTGCACCAAGAGCACCATTATCGCGACAAACCTTTACAAGTTCTTCCAATTCTGGGCAGCTAATTACAAGAACAATAGAAACAAATAAGATACACAGGTCAAATTTGTTTAATTAATTTGGTTTAGCTTTCAGAACCTGTTTTTTAAAATACTATTTTGGCAAAAGGAAACACCACACTAGTTTGAAACGATAGGAAAACGATGAGTTCTTTTTTTTTTTAAAAAAAATCATAAAATAGATTTGAAAACTTAAAGTAAGCAGAGATATTTGAAGGATGTAAAAGACGGTCCTCAAGCGGCATCTGAAGAATCAAATCAAAGGATTCCAATCAAGAGTAACATAGGCACACACTGTCATGTTGACATACCATTTTCTCATTGCATAACAACACAATAATGAAGTAAGAGTTTTCCAGCATAGGTTTGTTCATTATCTTTGGTTTTCGCTGTCAAACTAGAAAACTTGTATAGGTTGTGCTTATATCCCGAGGCAAAATGTGAGGGGAGAAAAGGGAAAACAAAGACAATTATAAAGAGCCTCATTACGCTACAAATGTAAAGGCAATCTTTTGTGAGGAATTTACTTGTTCAGCATCATATGTTATACACATCATACACTGCTTATTAATGTAGCATAACCAGATCTCTCATATCTGAGGGTATATCACATTCAAATTCTCCCTTGCCACTATTGTCGGCGACCCTAAGTGTCATTTAGTGCATACAAATTTGGAAAGCTGGAATAGTACCTGCACTCATAGAGAATGCTGCAACTATAATGGCTTTCATTCATAAGGTCACCAAGCTTCTTCAGCATGCCCTCTTCACTGCAATAACAATTTCCTAGAAGTTAGATCAAGGAAACTTGAAAATGGTAACTATCTTCACTTGGTTCATTAACCACAGTAATGGCAGGTTCATAAAGCGTTGAGGTTTGATTTGTGCAAAATAAAAGGTTGCATGTAGAACCAGATGGAAGTGACCTAACATTTTAAGTTCCACTATTTCGGCTGTTGAGGAAATACATTCAAATATATCTTAGGATGGATAACCCAATTGGAACACTTACCAAAAAAAAAAAAAAAAAAATGAAAGAAGAAGAAGCTAATATGGGGGTGCTGGGAGAGGTGGACTCAAACCATTAGTATTACTTGTACAAAGTACCATTGTACCTTTTTTATTATTACACATCAAATAGGGTTACATAAACAAATATGTTAAAGAGAAAGTTTCAACCACATTCAACTCAAGTCTGCAATTTTTTTAGGAGTATGTGTGTTGGGATGACGGCAAAGTAAGGAGTGAGAGGGTGTGGGCAAACTGGAGAGGAACACTACTAGAAATATGACTTTTTCCTTCTATTTTTTTGCGATTGATTATTTAACCGTCGCAAAAAATCATTTTTTACATCAAAATTTCATTTTACTTGACCCAATCGTGTTATTAGCTTCTTTAAAAATAAAAAAATAAAAAAAAATTAGTAAAACTTTACCTACGTCCCCTTTTTTTTTCTTATTTCTCAAATCTGAACTCTCTCTCTCTCTCTCAAAATCTGTCTCTCGCTCAACTCTCACTCGAATCTCACGTTGATGAAGACTTGAAGATTTTGATCGATTGTTGATGAAGATTTCAATCGCTTCATAATCGAGAGTCATAATCAATAAGCCTAAACACTTCTCTCTGTCTCTCTTTGTAATGATCCGAGTTATGTACTTCTCTGTAATGGAATCCGTCTCAAGAAGAATTTGTAATCTGAGTTATGTACTTCTCTGTAATCGATTCAAAAGAATCTCTCTGTAATGGAATCTATCTTCTCTATAATATACATAACTTGAATGGAACCCAATACTTGGTGCAGCGCTTTACACGAAGCTCTTTCGGACTGCTCATTAGCTAATTTGGGCTTTTCCGGACCTTGCTTTACGTGGTGCAATAACCACCCATCTGGGTTGGTGCGTGAACGACTAGACCGTGGGGTGGCCAATGCTGCTTGGTTAGGCCTGTTTCCAAATGCTAGGGTGGTTCATCTCACTTGTACGACGTCGGACCACATGCCCATTATGGTTGAGTTGATGGGGCCGAACCTGTGTCAAAGTGGGCAACGGTAGAAACAGCGCATTTATCGCTTCGAGGCGATGTGGCTTCATGATGGGCGATGCGAGTACGTGGTCAAAAATAATTGGGCTTCTGATCAAGAAGGAAGTATGGTTGGCTTACGGCTCTTGGCAGAGAAGATGGGTTCTTGCTTAACCCAGTGGGGAAAGCACACGTTTGGTCACGTCCAAAAGTTACTTCGGTCTGAGCTGGGTGAAGTGAGGCGATTGGAGGGTCTGTCTGTGCTATCTAGGGAGGAGTTTGGACAGCGCATGCAGTTGTGTCGTGATATTGATGAACTCTTGGAGAGAGAAGAGACGTTGTGGTGCCAAAGAGCGAGAGCGAATTGGTTGAAAGACGGCGACCGGAATACTTCTTTCTTCCATTCCAAAGCTTCGCAGAGGAATAAGAAGAGGATTGATGGGATTCAAGATGATAATGATAGATGGTAGTCGTCACCGGAAGATTTGGAGAGGATTGCCGTGGGCTATTTTGAGGAGCTGTTTGGGTCGGGGCCACAGCATGGTATGGGGGCAGTTTTGGATTCTATTCAGGTGTTTGTTCCTCCCGAGAGGAATGTAGTGCTAGCTAGACCTTTTACCGCAGAGGAGGTGTCCTACGCTTTATTTCAGATGCATCCTACGAAAGCCCCGGGCCCGGATGGCAAACCCGCACTATTCTATCAACGATTCTGGCCGACAGTTGGGCCACAAGTTACAAGGGCGGTGTTGGGTATTCTTAATGAAGGAAAGGAGGTAACGGCTATGAACGACACATTTATTGTGTTAATTCCAAAAGTGCCCAAACCAAAACGGATGTCTCAATTTCGGCCGATAAGCCTTTGTAATGTGGTCTACAAAATTGTGAGTAAGGTATTAGCCAATCGGATGTGGAAAATCCTACCCGAGATCATATCGATTAATCAAAGTGCCTTTGTGGCTGGGAGACTAATTAGTGATAATGTACTTACTTCTTTTGAGATATTCCATTTTTTGAAGAATAAAAGGCATGGCAAAGAGGGACATTTCGCCTTAAAACTTGATATGAGCAAAGCACATGATCGGGTTGAATAGAGGTTCTTACGGGCTGTGTTACATGGACTCGCCATTTTGGGGCGAAGTACCCGTGTCGACACGACATGGGTGCGGGTGTGGGATCTGTGTCGGATTCGCGTGTTCTCTCTCGGACACGGCTTTTTACAGACAGAAAAAGACATGAAAGAGGGAGAGAAAGAGAAAACCTGGTCACCTGGACATCAATCGCTGCTTCGACATGCTCGATTTCCATCTCCTGCTCTGTCTTCTCTCTCGTCTCTCGATCTCCTTCTCAGTCTTCTCTCTCGTCTCTCGTCTCTCGATCTGTCGATCTCTCTTCCTCTCCTCTCGTCTCTCGATCTCGATCTCCCTTCTCTCTCTCGGTCGCCGACTAACTTGTTCGCTTCTCTGTTCTTTCTTCGTTTCTTTGTTCTGTCCATCTCCCCCTATTAGATTAGTATATAATATAATAATATAATATATTAGTAGATAATAATATAATAATATATTGGTATATAATAATAATAATAGTAATAATAATAATAATATATTTATTAGTAGATAATATAAATCTCATAATATAATAATATAATATATAATATTATTTTTTTATTCAAATATAATATTATTCATATCATATAATATCATATAATAGTATTCATCTATTATTCATATTACATTTATATTAACATATAGTATAAATTACATTAATATAATAATATATAATATTATTCATCCAAAAAAATTATATAATACAATATATCATAAATAATATAATTTATTTTATATCTAAAATAATTTTTATTTGTTATTTATATAATATAACTCATCTTCATATAACAAATATATTTTTTTTAAAACAAACTATTTAACGTATCCCCGTACCCGTATCCAAATTTGGATACATATCCACTTATCCTTAATTTTTAATTTTGAAGTGTCCGACCCTTAGATACGCACCCGCACCCGACACCCGTACCCGCGTCCGTGTAACATAGCTTACGGGGGGTTATGGAGAGGATGGGTTTCAATCAACATTTTGTGGATACAATTTTACATTGTATCTCTTCCGTGTCATATTCTGTTCTTGTGAATGGCCGTCCGATGAAGAAATTTGTTCCTTCTAGGGGGCTGCGTCAAGGGGACCCGCTATCTCCGTATTTGTTTGTGTTGTGCGCAGAAGCTCTTTCTTCATTAATTAAAAGAGCTGAAGGAGTAGGGAAGCTCACGGGGGTGGCGGTGTGTCGAGGTAGTCCACGGGTGTCTCATCTTTTCTTTGCGGATGATAGCTTGTTGTTTGGAGCTGCGACCTAGCAAGAACTGTCGGTGGTTCAAGATATTTTAGGACACTATGAGATAGTTTCAGGCCAAAAAATCAATCTTGAGAAATCGGCTATCTGCTTTAGTAAAAATGTGGGTGTGGAGGTTCAGATGGGCTTACGGAATGTGATGGGAGTTGGCAATTTGGTGGATTCTGGAAAATATCTTGGCCTACCTTACATTGTAGGCCGATGTAAAAGGGCCATTTTTAACTCTGTTAAGGATCGAGTCTGGACAAGGTTGAATGGGTGGAAGGAAAAAATTTTATCTGTGGCTGGTAGGGAAATATTACTTAAAGCGGTTGCACAAGCTATTCCAACGTATTGTGTCTTGTTTCCAGTTGCCTGATGGGATTTGTGAGGACATTGATTCTATGGTGCGCAATTCTTGGTGGGGTGAGCGTGAGAACAAGAGGAAAATTCATTGGAAAAATTGGCGAGCTTTGTGTGATCCAAAATGGGTGGGTGGAATGGGGTTTCGTAGCTTGAAGGCTTTTAACAAAGCATTGTTGGCCAAACAAGGGTGGAGGTTGGTTTCGACGCCGGATTCGTTGTTGGCCCGAATTTTGAAGGCTAAGTATTTTCCACATACAACTTTTTTTCGAGCTACTGTTGGGTCGAATCCATCGTTCACATGGAGGAGCATTTTTAATGCTAGACCACTTTTGGAAGCAGGTGTGCGATGGCGAGTGGGGGATGGTCGCTCAATTCAGATCTGGGGTGATAAGTGGGTGCCGCGGCCTCACTCTTTTCGGGTTTGTTCGCCCCCTACAACTCAGTTACAGGGTGCTACGGTTAGCGAATTAATCGATGTGGATAGGCATTGTTGGGACGTCACTGTCTTGCATGAGAATTTCTTGGAGATGGATGTGGTGGCTATCCAGCAAATCCCTCTTTGCTGTTACGGCATTCCCGACAAGGTGGTTTGGCATTATACGAGGAATGGACTGTTTTTGGTCCGATCGGCTTATCACTTGCAAATGAACATTAGTGGACGGGAGGCGCACGGGTCTAGGTCTGATATGGAAAATGTTAGCTGGTTTTGGAAGCAAGTTTGGAGCCTTCGTCTTCCTAACAAGATTAAGGTCTTTGCGTGGAAGTGTTGTTCCAATATTCTACCGGTTAAAGCAGTTCTTCGGCATCAGCATATTTTGACGGAGGATAGGTGTGAGGGATGTGGGGATGATGCAGAAACGGTCATGCACTGCTTATGGGGTTGCATGAGGGCAAGGGAGGTCTGGAATCAAAGCCCAATTTCGTTTGTGCTGGATCACGGTGTGGGTGGGGATTTCATGGAATGGGCTTATGGGGTTGGACGTCGAACGGATAGAGAGTCTGGGATTGTTTTTCGCCTTTTGTTGGGGTTTGTGGTCATCCAGGAATAAAGCCATTTTTAGTAATGTCACTCATTCGGCTGCTGAGACAGTTCAATTGGTGTGTGATTTAGTGCGTGACTTTGAGCAGGCTCAGTCCAATGTGCGTGGTATTCCAGTGGCTCATGGACCTGCGAAGTGGAGACCGCCATCTGGGGAGATTATTAAAGTGAACTTCGACGGGGCCATGTTCAAGCGGCAGAAGGCCGATGGGATTGGAGTTGTGATTCGTGATCAAAAGGGTGTCCCAATTGCCGCTCTATCGGAACAAATTCCACAATGGATGGAGGTTGATTGTATTGAAGCTATGGCTGCTGTTAAGGCTCTGGATTTTGCAGCAGAGTTGGGCTTAACAAATATTCAATTGGAAGGTGATTCCCTTACCGTGGTCAAGGCAATGCGAGAGGGTGGTTATCTTAATGCTTCTTTTGGTCATTTCATTCAATATGCCATCGAGCGTAGTAAGCAATTTCTGAGTTTCTGTGTCTCGCACACGCGTCGGAGTGGCAATGGTCTGGCTCATCATTTGGCTGGAATGGCTAAGGAGGATCAAGAGAAGAGAGTTTGGTTGGCCGGGGTTCCTACGCAGCTAGTGCAGCTTTTGTTATCTGATGTTCCTATTTTGTAAGGGTCATGCCCTCCACCTTCTAAAAAAAAAAAAAAAAAAAAGGTACCCACGACAGTCATGAATTGTGTTCTGACAAGTTAACAAGTTCATCATTAAAGTTCTACATGACTAATGACGATGATACAATAACAGGCTTATCATTGCCATAGTTGTCAAATCGAGATTTGTATCGTGAATCGAAATGACCTTGTACCGAATCGCGAATCGAATCGAATCAAATCGCGAATCATAAAGATTCAGTTACTTTTTTAAAATTACTTAAAAATATATAATTACACATTTAGATGTTAAATATATCTTCTGAATATGAAATATTTAGACTTAAATCAATGAAAATGTTATTTTGAGTGATAATCACGTAGTTTAATAGGTAAGAAGTTAACAAAGATTCTTATGTAAGATCACTATCTTACTTTTTGTTTTTTTAGACATTTCTTATCAACCATTCTTAATAAAGATAATAACCAAATAGACAAATTATCAATTTTCAAAATAACAATAATTAACAACGATATTGATATTTGGACAATAAACATACATACTTTTCTAAGTAACAATGAGCAAATAATAAGAAAAAATTATTTAGAATATTTTATTTTAAAGCCAAAAACATTTTCAAAGGTATAACTGACCTCACATATGTAATATTCAATTATATCAATTTAATAAAATAGCAATAGATAATTCATAGTGTAACTTTAATCTTAAACATCTTTAGAAGATATATTATGATTTTTTTAAGGGAAAAAAAATGAGAAGAAATGTTAAAAATATGTTGGGTCTGACTGAATCTGATTGGATTCTATTAAAAACTTCATGATCACTAAAATAACAACAAATTATGTATATATGTTGGTTATTTTGGTATTAAACGCTATTAAAAGTTGTATTATGTCATTTTCACTAAAAACATGGAGAAAAAAATAGTTGAAAATATGTTGGACACAATAATTTAAAAAATTACATGAATTATAGAAAGTGAATTGAATCGTGAATCGATTGTGAATCGTGCGATTCACTAGAGATTTACTTCCAAAATAGATTCATCCATAGATTCGTATCGATTTTGCAAAAAATTTGAATCGAATCGCGAATCGTAAGATTCTGATAAAAGAGAGATTCACCCATAGATTCGTATCGATTTTTCAAAAATTGTGAATCGAATCGTAAATCGAATCGCGAATCGTAAGATTCTGATAACAGAGATCATTGCCGATTAGATACCCTAACTAAACAAACGAACAAACAAAATTATGCAAAAAAGATGGACTGTTAAGGGTACATGAAGAGCCTAATGAAACATCAACAGCTAACCTGAGGGGCCTTAGGCTCGTGGGGTGCTTCCTTGCAACTCATTGAATGATTCTCCACAGCTTTTCCCACCTCTCGGTCTCGGTTTTTCGTGTCGCTCTTGTCTGATTCATCTGCCTCCACTTTGTCCACTTTCTCAGTTGGTGTCTCTTTGTTGTGTAGCTCTTTTTTTACAATTTTTGCATCTTGCTGAGGTGGCACAGTCTCATTGGGCACCGGTGGTTGGGACAGTGCATCAGGCCCTGCCAGCTCAAGATCTGACATCAACAGTGATTTATGCCCTACATCATCACTCTCTGGTTTCTCCTCGCTTATCTCATCAATCTCGAGATCCGGCTTCTTTTGCTTGTGCTGATTTTCATGATTATATGCTACCAACTGAAACACTGCACAAATTAGTCTATAGATGTAAGTAATGCAATTGACTCTTGTGCAGTTGTACCATTCCTCACAAAGAGGCTGCACTTAAGTGCTGTGATGAGGTTGGGCCTGTTGCAAAGGTAGTTGATGATCTCATAGTTTTAATATTGTGGTTATGGACCCAAGGTTTTATTTCTGTGTTTTTGATAGCTATTTTTCAGTCCTCTGCTGTTTCATGGTTCTTTAATGTATAGAGCCAGAGCAGTGAAAGTTTTTTTTTTTTGAGTATTTTCAATTTTAGCAGTTCATATTTTAGCATTTACTTTTAATTTGTTAGTTTCCTTAATTTGATTGGACCCTAGACTACATTTAGCAGCATGGTCTGGACAGGCACAGGTGGTAAGCTATCTGTGCAAGAACAAGGCAGATGTTGGTACCGCTGCTATGGATGACATGGTCGCTTCAAGAGAGTAAGCGTGAAATGACCAATGCGACCAGAGGTGGTAAGCTATATAAAATTGATGAATTTTACATTTTATCAAATTTATATATATACATATGGAAATTATTAACACATTATACTAACATATTGTAGGTGTTGGATGCATCTAGTGGGTAACAAGCTTCAAAAGAAGATGAGGTGTTTCTCTAACTTTATTAGTTCATTTGATGAATAGAGATATTGTTACAATTGACTATGGTATTTGCCTCTAAGTCTGTCCGTATACGAAGTTATCAAATATATATATATATATTGGATTTCAAATTTCAATAGCTTTAGTTCCAAGCCTTTATTTATCTCTTTACTGTTTCTGGTATTATAATGTTTAGAGTCTAAATGCTTGAACATGTGCTTACGTGTTTCACTTCCTTTATCAATATACTTACACATCTTTGTGTGACATCTTCCTTCTTTCTTTCTTTTTCTTTGGATCAAACAGCTCAATTCACTACAAAGTTTTGCTCAGCAGCTCCATTCATTTTATGCAATTGTATGGCTTTATGATCACTGTATTGTTCAGCAATCTTTCATACCACTCACTGCAATACTGGTTTAACTATTTCTCTTGGTGTGCTCTTAATTATTTTGGCACTTAATTGAGTCCAACAAGCACTATACAAGCCATACTACTATGCCCCATATTCATATATTCATATTTATGTCACTATGTTGTTCTGGTGATAAGAGTCCAAGTTTTAAGTAATCATTTTTTCATTCTATTATTTTATTTTATTTTGTGTTTCTTAAGTGTTAATTAACTTTCTTTTCTCTCTTTTTATCATGTCCCCTTGCCCCCCCTTTTATTCGAGGTCTAGAACAGAAAGAAATCTTATTCAAAAGTGCAGAAAACATGTTAAAAATAAATATGTACAGAAACATTTTACCCTCAATTAAAGGAAAACTGTTGTTGGCTAATTATTTGTATGGTGGCTACTCAACTTTAGATAGAAGTGTAAAATTTTGTCAAGGCAACTGGTAGGCCTTTATAAATATATTAATAGACTTTCATATCATTAAAGAAATTGAGGTGACGGTGGCCTAGATGCACATGTATATGCTATTTTTGCACAATCTTACAAGGTGAGAAGTCCTTCATATTTTTAACAGATCACACATGCAATTAATGTATTTTCTTCTTAATGCCCTACCAGTTAGTATTTTATGGTAAATATTTTTATTTTGGGGTTCACAATGTTCATATGTAAGATTATTAAGGGTATGATTCTGTTTGTAAAGTTTGTTTATTTAGAACATGCTATTTATATTTTATATGATTTATACTTGTCTATCAAAATATTTGCTTGGGACTTCTTCCTTTGTTTTCAAACTTATGTGTATCAGGTATTGGCATGAGTTCAATAATTTTCAGTTTCAGTTAATTTCACATCAGGTGTGCTGCCGTTAACCTTCTTCTTTAGGACTTCGTTTCCTCCAGTTATTACATGAATTTACATTATACTGGAGTTTGGAGTTGTCAACTGGTGATAATTTCTACTTGTTAAGTGCCATTGAAGTTATTTAAATTGTTCTTATGCAAATCTCCTGGTGTGGCAACTACAGTGTTGTAGTGAACCTGTTAATGTTGAAGTGAACTGTGGTTTTCTTTTCTTTTTATTTATTTATTTATTTTTGAATACTCCTGAAATGTGGATATATATATATATATTAATGTTTTCATAAAATTGCCATTTGAGGAGAATCTTTTTCTTTTTTATATTGTGCATGAAGTACATATTAGTACCACCCACATTTTACCTTGATGTGGTAGTCCTAGCTAGATCTCTCATTCTCATCCATCCACCATTCTGACTATCTTCATTGAAGTTCTTTATTTTTTCCTTGATTGCTTTGTTTTTTATTTGCAAATGTTTTGCTTGTGTTGTCAAAACATGTCTTTGAAATGTTAACTTGGTTTTGGTCAACAGGAAGAGAGAGATGCAATTTTGGCCAAAATTGAAGTTTCACAAGCACATTTAGAGTCATTTAGAGGCATGGGCTTGTATCATGGCTTATGAAAGGCATATTATGTAAATCTAGTTATATTATCTAGATTTTTTAAAGAACTTTGTTTGGTGCTTGTACTTTTTTTTTGGAACTCGTTAGGTGCTTGTACTTGAAAGAAATGATGCACGATGTTTATAATAAAAAAATTATTTGCGCCAACAAAAAATTCGTTGTTAAAAAGCTATTATTGTACTATTTATAAATGTCATTGAAAACTATTTGCGACGGTAACAAAATGGTCGCCAAAAAACCTATTAGTATTTTTTCTTTATTTTTTGCGACGGCAAAATAGCAGTCGCCATAAGTAGTCGCAAAAAGTATTTGCCACCCCCACATTCGCGTCCCCCATTTGCGGTTGCATGAGCCGTCGCAAAAGGTCTTTTGCAACTGTATTTTTATTATTTGTGACGGTTTGTGATGATCGCAAAAAGTACTTTTTCTAGTAGTGGAAGGAGATGGTGAGGACCACACGTGAGAAGAAGGCAGTGGTGCTATGATGGTGGAAAGAGAGATGAGTTCTCAGTTTGAAGAGAGGGAGAGGGCTTGAAATTTTGTCACTTCCCCAGGAAAATTTTGGACCAGAGAGGAGGGGGCGGGGGGGAATTGTTTGGTCACAAAGATGGGGGAAATAACTGCAGTTAGCCACTGACATGGGAGTTCAGTTTTATTTCAAAATTTTCTTGGGAAGTCGGTGTAATTATCCCAATTTTTTATTAGTCAGACCTCTTTAGGCTACTCAACAAGCCTCCCATTTTTATCAAACAGTAAGAGAATGAGTGCTTAATAAACAAGTATTAGGATACATCATGAGCTTTCAAAGCAAGTGTCAGGGCTCATCTGAAAGCTTGGTAAGGGTTAATCTGATGTTGAAAATCTACTGCAAATCATAAGCATAGATAGCATAAATGAAATAATAGCTTGTGGTACTGATTCAATTGAATATGTAACTCACCTTAAGTTTGATGAAACAGTGTCCTTGAAAGCATGTACACGCTTGGCTTCAAAATACACGTGAGAAGCTCTTTGAAAATCAAATGTTAAACCAAGTTTAGTAGTACACTGACATTTAAAAGGACGAAATGGTATGGGCAAAAGTTTTATATCAACCAGAACGCCAACAAGCCATTGGTAAGTTTCATGCTTGCTCACAAGGTATTAACACAAAATTACATATGATTGGAAACTATTTGCAGGTAATTTATACAGATATAAGCCCCGATGCATTAAGATAGAGAGCCAGACCTAGGTAATTATTTCTAAATCCCTACTCAAATCCATGATCTCCAAACACAACCCAAAAGAAACACAAATCAATATAACCAAAACTTCATCCCAAAAATACATCAAAAAAAATGCAGGTACATATATGGAAGAAAATTTTCCATAAATGGCTCCTTCTACCTACCACATTTAATCCAGGATTTGAAGGAAGAAAAATTACCAAACATTCACCCTTATGAATCCAGATGAAATTTTAATAATAATTCATAACTAACAAAAACAGAGATGATGGATAACAGCATTCTGTGTTCACAAATTCAAATCATAACTCAATCTTGATGTTGGAATAAAAGCTAGTGTAAAAAAAAGTTACCTGGAATAACTTATATTGTCAGGCCACTTTTAGCATATCCAAAGAAGTTGGAGAATCGGCAAAGATTGATTGCAGGTTTTCCTCAGTGATTTTCTCAATATTTTCTGCTCTATATGGTTCTTCACTCAAAAGTTCCTGTGGCAATGACACAAGCTACTATAACCCGATACATACAGGTGGATAAAAATGTTTATGTTTACTTGGAAAGAACAATAAGTCACACAAATCCATAATCTAATGAGCCTCTAATGGTGTTATACAGGTACACAAAACCCATGATCACAACCACCTCTAATGGTGTTGCACAAAGTAGAGGCATCATTAAAAACAAAAACAAATGATTAAAACAGCCTTGCTGCAGAAAATAAATAAATAGATACCTTCACAGCAATGGCGGGATCAGAAGATCCACGACTGCTAGCAAATGATACACACAACCCTTCAACATCAGAAAGAGTTTTCACTGTGGATATTGCCTCTAGAGGTTCCATTCCAAGCTTTATAGCGAGAACAATCTGCAGAAGCCTCCAATATCAAGAGTACAATACATGTTTAACAGTAAAAAGTTAAAAGCATTTGGAAGTCTAGAAACTATGGCATTGGAGTACAATTTAGATAATAGACCCTGTAGATTTTAAAATTAGGAGCCTTCACAATGGCTATTGAATCCATAGACTAATGCTTTAGGTCATTTTGATAGAAAATGCAATATAAAGTGTTTTTTTTTTTTTTTTGATAAATAACAAACAACCAAATTGCAATATAAAGTAAAATATACACCAACTATCAAAAAACAAAATGAAACAAAATAAAACTTACGCAGCTAAACGGCATTCAACAACCCGATTATGGTAATTTATAGCAGCAGTGACCGCTTTCTGGGATTCGGCCAATGAATGCGCTATTACAAAAGAACCACCAGCAGGAAGTTGCACATCAGTTGCGAGAATCGTATTGAAATCAATCAGCTCCGCAAACCCAGATTGAGCCACGATAGAGATAGCCCGCAAGGTGAATCAAATTATGGACTGATAGGTTGTGGCCAATCTGACCCAAACAAAAATAATATGAATATGTTTGATAGTCATTAAAATAAGCTGATTTGAGACAAGGACCTGACTAAAATCCTACCTAGACTTGTCAATGACAAAAGTAACACTAGCCACCAACTTAACAAAGGACTTCTTCCTTCGAATGAATTGAAAATTAGCAAGTTGCAATATACAAGAGAAATATGTTTTGTAAGAGTTGGAGTATGTTTGGATGATGTCAAACTATTGAGAGTAAAGCCCTGAAGATTCAAGAAAACTATAATAAAATTCAAGAGCATGTAATGGAGGTTATGTGACCTGGTCCATGCCACCAGATTGTGTCCCAATATGCAGTTCACATTCACATGTAAGCTGCGCAATTTCTTTCTGTAAAATAAACAATGACATTAGAATCAGTAAAAAATAAATAAAAAATAAAGTTTTCACAATATTATGGACATTTTACTGTCAATTACTCTTCATCTACCAGACTGTAGAATGGAAGTGTCTCAGTTGTACAGAGCAAATGTGGAATTGAAATCTTAAAGAAGTGTAATTATAACAAATTCATAGTATTCAGTTTTCCAAATCTAAAGGAAGATTAGTGTAATTTATCCATTTTTAAAATTAAAAAAAAAAGATTTAGGGGCCTTTTGGGAACACACTAAAAAAGCTATCTTTTTGGCTTTTCAGCTTTTTTACCCAAAACAACCCAGCTTTTTACCAAAAAAGCTAAAAAACTTTTTACCAACTTCACAAAACACTGACAAGTCCTATTTTATAAACTTATTTAAGTTTAGATCTTTTTATAATCCCCACATTTTTTCTTTATAGTTACCTACACCAAAATTGCTCTGCATTATTTTTTATTTATTTTTTCTTTATTTGAGCACCCACTATAGTCCTAAGTGTACCTTTTCTTTGGGCCCCCAACTCTACAACGTCGTTTATCCAACAGTCCTCCCACCCCCCATTATCCTTCTAATGAACCCTTCCCTTATTACAACCCTTCCCCAGCCCCCCTCCTTAGGAATGGCAACGGGGTGGGGCGGGGCCGGGGATCGCACTCTCCGTCCCCGATGGTGGAAACAACCCCGTCCCCGGCCCCGATCCCCAACGGAGAACCTGTCACTGCCTCCGCCCCCGCCTCCCAACAGAATCGGGTTTCCCCGACCCCGAAAAGTCCCCGGCCAAAAAAAAAAATCAGCTTCAGATCAGATATTCAATAACAGATTTAACAACAGATTTAATACTCATGAACAACAACAACAACAGATTTAAGAATAGATTTAACAACAACAACAGATTTAACATATATATTCAGCTCCAGATCTGAGGATCATCAACAATAACACACCCAAATTCGTGTCTTCACTCCTAGCTTATATATTCGACAGATTCAACAGTAGAAATTCCAGATCTGAAGAACAAAATCAAAAAATAGAGAGAGAGAGAGTAACTAGAGAGGAGATACCGTGAGAGAGGAGGAGGAGATACCGTGAGAGAGCGAGAGAGGACATACCGTGAGAGAGAGAGGAGCTGCCGCCAGTGAGAGAGAGGAGAGGAGAGGAGCCGCCGCCGTGACGCCGGTGAGAAAGAGAGGAGGAGCCGCCGACGCCGTGAGCACTGCAGCATAGAGAGAGAGGGAGAGAGTCTGAGTGAGAGACGCCGTGAGCACCGCAGCATACAGAGAGAGAGAAGGAGAGAGGGGGAGAGAGTCCGACAGAAGAGAGGTGGAGTGTGAGTGGAGAAGAGAGGTTTGTAAAGGGAAATTCTATTTCCAACCCACTGATATACTCAGTCAACACACTTAATGAAAAAATAAATTAATGACAATTATATCCTACTTATAATTTACTATAATAGTCATTGATCAACCCCCTATTATTATATATATAAATTCTCTGTACACATCCTTTAAAAATTAAAATATCTCAATGTACACTGTTTGAAATAAAAAAATTAAACCCTAATTTCTTTTTGAAGTCACTTTGTTTGTTATACACTCTGTACTCCTCTCTCTTATTTGCAAACAAAACATCTTCTCTATTGCTTTAATCTTTAAATTTATACTAAATTATTAACATCGTTTAATTATTAGTTCAATATTTTGTATTTGATTTTGATATGGAAGAGTTGCAAACCTATGTCAGTTCAAACTCAAGCAATGGTGACAGCAGAATCAGTGTTGAAAAGGTAAAATCGTGGAGTTTTTTTTTTTTTTTTTTTGCGTTTTTTAGTTGGTGATCCAGGGCCGAATTTATTAAATTAATTCGGTAATTAGATGCCGAAGTAATATAAGTATTTCGTCATTAATATTCCGATTTTTTAAATTGTTTTCGGTATTTGTGTGCCGAACAAAATAAATAAATTCGGTTGTAGGATGTAGAATTTTATTTTTATTTTCGGCAGTTAGTTTCCGAATTTTTTTTTTATTTCGGATCTGTAGAACCGAATTACAGTTTTTCCCCTCCTATTTAGATGGCATGCACTGAAGAACCTGAGATTCGATCGGATATTATGGTGGATTGTACTAGTCATTTTACAGCTAAACAGGTAATTTTGAATATAAAATTTGTAAGTTCATAAATTTGCATTAGTTAGTTTGTTTTAGTTTGTTATTATGAAAGTTATGTGACATCATATATAGGTTTTTGACAGTAAAGATGAATTACTCACTTGGGTACGAGACATTGGAAGGATAAATGGCTTTGTTATTATTATAAGGGCGTCGGACTATGGTGGCGGTCGTAAGAGACCAAGAATTTATCTTGCTTGTGAGCGGAGTGGGAAGTATAGATTGCGTAAAAAGCTGAAAAATGGCCCAAAAGACTTATTGAGACAAACTGGTACGAAGAAGTGCGAATGTCCATTTGATTTAAGGGCATTCAAGTTGAAAACAAACGATGAATGGATATTGAATGTAGTTTGCGGGCTGCATAATCATCCAGCGGCGGAGCATCTCCAAGGACATTCATATGCAGGGAGATTATCAGCTAATGAAAAGTCGCTATTAGTTGATATGTCGAAGAGCCTAGTAAGACCAAAAGAGATACTCATTACACTCAAACAGAGGGATGCCCTTAATATGAGCACAATGAAGACAGTTTACAATGTACGACATCGATGTAGGGTTCTACAGAAAGCTGGTAGATCCCAGATGCAACAACTACTGGGTGAATTAGCGAAACATAAGTACATTGAGCGTCATCGATGTGAGGAAGGCTCTATGACTATCACGGACTTGTTTTGGGCACATCCAGTGAGTTTGGATTTGCTTCGTACATTCCCTCGTGTGTTGATTATGGATTGCACATATAAGACGAATAGATATCGGCTTCCTCTTCTTGAAATTGTGGGAGTAACATCAACTCATATGACATTCTCCGTGGCTATCGCATACTTGCAAACTGAGCGGGTTGATAATTATGCATGGGCGTTACAAGCATTGCGTGATCTTATGGACGACAGTGTTTTACCTGAAGTCATTGTCACAGACAGAGAGCTTGCTTTGATGAATGCCATTGACAACACCTTCCCGAATGCTCGACATTTGTTATGTCGTTGGCATATTAATAAAAATGTATTGACAAAATGCAAGAAAATGTTTGAGACAAAAGAAAAATGGGACAAGTTTAACACTGCATGGAACTATTTGATATTGTCATCCACTGAAGAGGAATACAATGATCACCTTGCAACACTACATAAGGATTTCAGTAACTATCCGGAGGCAATCAAATATGTTACTGTGAAGAAAAATTCATTGCGGTACATACAGACATGTGTATGCATTTTGGCAATGTTACAACCAATCGGTAAGATTTGTTTTTTTCATTTTTTATTTTTAATAAATCATATTGTTATTTTTAATTATTATGCTTGACTATTTTGGTTTACATCCATATGAACAGGGTTGAGAGTGCTCATGCTAGATTGAAGAGGCAATTAGGTTCAAGTCAAATGACATTTGAGGTTTCATTTGAAAAAATACATTGTCTACTTGAGTTGCAGCACATTCAAATTAAAGCATCATTCGAGAAGAGTTTGACAACTGTACAACATCAATTCAAACCTTCTCAATTCAAAGAGCTCCGGGGTAATGTGTCTATTTGTGCGTTGGAGTATGTGTTAGCAGAGAGCAAGAGATCCAATTCAGTTGGAATTGATGTTGCATCATGTGGGTGTGTTCTTAGGCGCACACATGGTTTACCTTGTGCTCAGGAGATTGCAGATTACACAAGACAAGGCCGTCCTATTCCACTCAGTAGCATACATGTACATTGGACGCGCCTTACTATATGTGTGCATAATCCGAAGGAACAGAAGTTGGAATTGACTTGAATCCCAGAACTTGAGTTGATTTTAAAGCGGTTCGAAGATTCTGATATTGCCACGCAATTGGATATGTTGAAGAAGTTGAGGGAAATTGCAAATCCAGCCAGCACTTTTCTTATTGAGCCCGATGTGAAACCTAATCCACGTCGAGGACATAAGAAAATTGATATATCTTGTCGTCGTAACCCGTGTGCATTTGAGTTGGTTGATGATGAGCATGATAGCCAAAGCACATTAGCTTCCAGTCAGTCAAAGAAAAAGAGAGCTTCAAAAGTGCATGAGAAGAAGCGGAATGTGAAAACAAAGACATATCGTACAAGAATAAGTTTACCGAGTGCATATGCTGCTGACTTCCCTCCTATGTTAATACCATTCATAAAGTTGATAAAGGATGTAGACGGTGATGGGAATTGTGGATTTCGAGCTATTGCAGGTTTACTTGGTCTTGGAGAGAATGACTGGGTGCAAGTTAGGCGTGATCTGCTACTTGAATTGAATAATCACAGAGATGAATACGTCATACTATTTGGGTCGCATGAGAGGGTTAAGGAGCTGACACACATCCTTTCATATTTTGAAAATAGCGCAGGCTTTGATCGTTGGATGACTATGCCTGACATGGGCCATCTTATTGCATCATTTTATAATGTAGTATTGTACCACTTGTCATTGCAACAGTGTCTCACTTTCTTACCTTTGAGATCACCGCCAGTAACCGTAGCTGATCGTCGCGAGATTGCCATTGGATTTGTCAATGGAAATCATTTTGTGCAGGTATAAGTTATGAAAATAACCAAACATTGTTGTCTAATATTTGTGTAATTGCAAATTTTATGTATTTGGTAAAGATATGTAATTTTTTCGATGTATGTGCAGCTATTTTTGGAAACCGGTCATCCAGTTCCTCCCATTGCCGTGCTTTGGCGAGTTCACCATCACCCTTGTGCGTCAGAATGGGAGAATGCATATATTAGCCGGGTTCAAAAACTCAAAGACAACATAGGACCTAATGTAGCTACTCGAGACACATTTGATGTAGTTCACATAGATTGAGGTATTACAGAGTAGTAATGAGAGGGTTAGGACATTAGTTTTTATGATTTACTAGTTTACAGTAATGAGGTAGATAGCATTTTGCCATTGGATTTTGTAATGGTCAGTTTTGTTTTGCAAAATAGAATATTATAGTTCTCCAATTTTTGGAATGGATGTCATATTATTTTTACATTGTCTGAACACAAAACGTGATGATAATAATATTAACCAAGTGCAATTGCAAAATGCCATTGGATTCAACAAGTATGTAAATGAAATATATATATATACTAAATAGTAGTTCAATCCATCTGCACCATCACAAACGACATGGCTGCTTGTACGTAATCCAAAACATACAAAATTCGAAGATAATAATAATATTTGTCCCCTTATATATCTACCAACATCATCAGAAACTACTTGTGCTAACATTATGAACTACTACTAACTACGTGACCGGCGAGTGTAATGTGCTCCAAAACGATGTGCAGTGGAAGAGCTAGGTGCAGACCGACCCTGAGTGGATGTGCTGGGCCCAGCTTCACTAATGTGCTGATCTTGAAGAAGTTGTTCGATTGCATCAATTGCGTAGTACAGCCTATCAGGATGTTGAACACTGTCCTCATAGCCAGTCTCAATGAAAGGATGAGTAATCTGATGTATCTGTGACATACGCTGCATTACGAGAACAAATATAACATTATGTACAAACTTGTAACAGTTTACATAAATAATTTGCAATGTAAAAGAAAAAAAAGGATACCTGTGCGTCTTGGCTAGGAAACTGATAATGATGGATATTCGGATCCACTTGAGAACGACGCGATGGGTTTTGTACGTACATATGGGTAATGGTTTAGTACCAATCCATGTAACCAGGAGCACAATCCCAAGGTTGCCGTACCGGTGTACTCCTCCTCCGATCAGATAACACATGGTTGTCCCATGCCTCCCAAATGATGTCCAAGTATGCATACATAACATTGTAGCGTGGTGTTGTGGCTCCTTGAGAAGCACGCATAGGGCCAAGTGGTGGATTAGGGATTGTCTGCACTCTGCCAAACTGTCTCAACACTCTATCAGGGTGATATGGTTCAACTACTTCCAAACACTTTAGGCAACCGTGGTAGAATGTAACTGGATGACATGGATGGACATCTCTGCAACTCTGGTACGGGTCCCAAATAACCTACAAACAATAAAAACTGTAAGATATGACAACTGTAAATTTTGTATGATATAGAATTTCAAATTTTGAAAGACTTTTCAACTTACATCATGTACACCCAACCTATCAAGCTCCTCTCGAAAAGCCTGCAACTGTGTCTCTTCACCACACTCTCTCCGAGAAGTCCAACGGTAAATATGTGGCATGTCTCGAGTGTAATTCATATTCAAGTGTGGTCGGAATCCACGAAAGTGCTCATAAATCCATCCCTCAAGGAGTGTCATGTAACCGGCTATTTGTTTCACGCCGGACCTGCTAGCGTACCCCAACTGTCTATATAAGTATGCCAATGCAGCAGCACCCCAAGCATATGAAGATACAGTCGTCAAATCGGACAACAAACTCAAATAAACAACGGGGACCCTAGTACATGTCTTGTCACTAAAAAGTGTACAACCCAACAAAAATAACAAGTATGCTCTACCTGCACATGCAATTCTTTCCATTGAATCATTGTCCGTGACATTATGAAAGTGTGCCCTCAACTACTCAAGCCTCACTGAATTGCCTCCAGCAGTAGACATCTCATCTCTGACTTCTTGCTCATCAATTTCCAAGGTATTAACTACTAATGTAACAGCCCGCCTTTCTGATAACTTACGCACGCTAATAGATTTGCCTACAATGGGAAGCCCTAGGATAGTTGCGACATCGTCCAATGTGATAGTCATCTCTCCAACAGTCAAATGGAAGGTGTTTGTCTCCGGTTGCCATCTCTCGACAAAACTAGACACTACAATTTTATTGACAAAGCGGTATGTGCAACGAGCTAATTGTGCAAGTCCTGACATCTCCACAATGTTTACAAATGTACCGTTGTTTCCTTGTTTCCACCATGGCCACGAACGAATCTTAGATGAGTGATTATGACACTTTAAGGGCCCCCTTTCATCAGCACCATTCCAAATAGCTGCGGCAACATGACTTTTAAAACTTTTAAGGATTGATGGATCAGTTGGACCTCCCGGAAATGGCTGAGTAAGGATATCTTCATTAACAATATCAGCATCATCACCAATAGGGTCATTATCCATAGCAATATCATCCATAACTGGTGCCCCATGTATAGGAACATCATCCATGGCAATGTGCATGTCATCATCATGAACTCGAGCACGTCCACGTCCACGTCCACGTCCACATCCACGTCCACGTCCACGTCTCTCTAATTCACCGAGTCTTCTGTTCGAAGCTGTTACTGATCGACGTTCACTAGGACCGACATCCATCTGCATAAGAAAAGTTGTTTTTATCAACCAATATAATGAAACATAATAAGCACTCTCATAAAAGGATCACTAAGTAGCCTAACCATGCCACCTTAATGAAATCTAATACACAATTATAGACCATTAAATTCACAATTTCGATGTGAAATTAACTCAAGCTTTTAATACTCTATATAATGCAATTGTTTTGTTCACCTATTTAACTAACAAAATTTATGAAGACTAAACTACTAAGCTAACAATATCATGTGAACATACCAATACTGCACAGTTTTTTGTTTCTATTGTTATGCATTCAATTTGGGAAAAAAAAATAAATATATAAGCATACCCATAAAATAAAATTGAACCTAAAGCAAAACAAATATTGGTGGCCTATGTAACCTAGTTCTATATTAACAAAAAAAAAAAAAACCCATTCGGCACTTCAGAGCCGAACTTAAAATAATATTTCATCAACCAACTTCCGAAATTATTGCATTTATTCGGTATAAAAAAACCGAAAATACAGAATATACTCGGCAGTAGAAGACCGAAGTAATCTATTTGTTTCGGAATTCAATAGACGAAATTATTTATAATATTCGGAAGACTACAGCCGAACTAAAGATACCTAATCGGTAACCCAGTGCCGAGCACCTCCAGTCGCAAATCTAAGGTACTTTCATGCCAATGGAGTGAAGAGAGATCCGAAAATTGTCAATCTAATAACAAAATGAGAAATGTAATAATAAAATTGAAAGATTTCTTACCTTAAAGAAGGTTTTCCACAGTGTTTACTTGAATGGAGCTCTTCAAATCTTCAATGGAGGTGAGGAAAAAGTGCAGATTTTTTTTTTTTTTTTTTTTTGTTTTGTTTATTGTTTTAACTTGTTCTTCTTCCTTCCCGTTTGCAGTAGAGATGTAAATTGGGGCACTTTGGTCTTCACGGGATATGCAAATGGATTTGAGGGAAGGTAAAGTGTGTGTACATAAAGGGTTTCTTTTGTAATTTTAAAGATGTGGGTTGAGATAATTATGTAATAATTAAATTGATAGGGATGTGTATTGAGAAAAGATTTGCCCTGAGTTTATTAGGGTGTTGGAAATAGAATTTCCCGTGTGTAAAGTCTCAAATTCCCGTCCTCCCCAATGCCCCTTGTACTTTACCCCTATCTTTGGCGTACTTTCGTGGATGTATGAGAAGTGAGTTTTTATGTAAATTTTTTTAATTGTAAAATATTATTGGATAAAAAATTTTTGGTGTTTGTGAAGTTAATTAAGTTTTTTTGTGGTTGAATGTGATGTTGGTGAGAGAAAAAATGAAATAATTATGAGGTTAGATGTGATATTTTGTTTAGATTTGTTTTTTTTAATTTTGTAAAAACTTTGTCTTTTAGTGAAAAAAATCAAAAAAAAAAACCAACTCCCCCTGCCAAACACCGCCAATATTTGGTTATGGTATTTGAGAAGGAATTTGGAAGGAAAAATAAAAAAAATAGATGAAATGTGAATAAAAACATATATTTCATGTTTCACATACTTTTTTTCCTTTCCATTTCTAAACCCTTTCCCAAATTTTCAAAAAAAAACACAGCGTTAGTGTCTTGTCTCTTTGTTACACACCTCTACCACACGTTTTTCTCTCACTTGCACAACCCCAATAGCTCCTTGTCTCCCTACGATGTTGCTTTTATGAAACCCTATAACTGCATGAAGAAGAGATATGCTTTAGCGATACCTTTAGGGTGTGTTTGATTAGACGAACTAGATCAGGAAGATTAGAATTCATCGGACTTGAGTCTTGGGACTGTAAATCCCTCGGACTATTTGATTAAATTGGATATGTATCCTGTGTTTATTTTTTCATGGGATTAGATGTCTGGAAATGACTATTTTTAGTTAATCAACGTTTGGTTGGACGGACTAGATAGGATAAATGAACAAAAAACTATTTTACCATTTTCGATTGTTTATTAAGTAATAGCAATATTAAACATATCTTTAATATTTTAATTATTTTTAGCTAGATTAAATAAAAATTTATTTTATTTCATTTTTTACACAATTCAATAAATTTATTTTTTTTTAAAATTAAATAAATAAAATATCAATAAAAATATATGTTATTTTTTAAATTAAAATTTTAAATAAATTTGTTTTTAAAAATAATAATAATTAAACAATGAAATTAAATAAAACATCTATTAAATTTAAATAATAAAATTAAATAAAATATAAACAAAATTTTAAAATAAAACATTAATAAAATATCTATAAAAAATTATTTAAAAAAATTAAATAAATAAAACATCAATAAAAAGTTAAATAAAATTATTTTATTTTTAAATTGAGACATTTAAATTTTATTGAATTTTATTAAATATAATACATAATTAAATAGTAGATGGTCAAAATGGTCATTTTACCACCTAATCCCAATAGTGGATAGTCCCCCAAAAATTGTCCCATACCCCCCTAGGATACAATAGTCCCCCATATGGGGGATAAGGAATCCGACTGGACTCCATGTCTGGCGGACTAAAAAAAACAAATGGCGGATTGGATGCTTCCCCTGGATTACAATCCGCACAGTAAATAGTCCCCCCCTTATCTCCTAATCAAACACACTCTTAGTGTCTTATCTCTTTGTTATGCACCACCACCACACGTGTTTCTCTCACTTGCATAACCCCAATAGCTTCTTGTCTCTCCTACGATGTTGCTTTTATGAAACCCTGTAATTATATGAAGGAGAGAGAGAGAGAGATCTCGAAGAATAAGAAGAAAAAGAATAAGCCAGAAGGTGAGGGTTGCGATGGTCGTAGAGTAGGGGTCGCGAAGGGGGAATGTATGTGCCGGAGGTCACGAGTATAAAGGGCAGCAAAGAGAGGCTAAAGAAAGGGCTTGGAGAGGTGATTGGATTAGTTGGTAGTGGATGACTTTACTATTAGGACTAGGACTAAAAAGGTTAAGAATAAATGTAAAATTACAATTTTATATTAAAATAAAATTGTAATTGAAAAAATGAATGGTTTAAAGAAAAAATGTAGCGACACTCACATTTTGTCCCATCTAGCCCCTTTAATTTGCATATTCCAAAAATAAATTTTATAGTATAATAAAAAATTAGAAAAAATTGTTGAAAATTTCAATATAACAATTGTTTAAGGTATTAGATTTAGTGGATATTTTTTTGTTGGTGAGAGGTCCATCTATAGTTTGGTGAGAAGTTCATTTATTATTTTGAAAGACATTTTGTTTTCAATTTTATCTCTTAATCTATATGTTTAATTTTTTTTAACTATCTGTTTAAATATTTTATCTGATTAATTTTTTTGACTATCTGTTTAAATATTTTTATCTGTTTAATTTTTGACTATCTTTCAAATTTGTATCTATCTTTTGAAATATCTATCAGTTGAAATTCCTTATTTGTTCAAATATCTGTCCAAATTTTATTCTATGTTCAATTTTTTCACCTATCTATTTAAATCTATCTATTCAAATATTTTATCTCTATAAAAAAAAAAATCATCTGTTAAAATTTTTTTATTTGTTTAATTTTTTCTCTATTCAAAAAATTTATCTAGTGAATTTTTTTTCCATCTATTCAAATTTTTATCTTTTTTTGTTCAAATTCTCATACATATATATAGAGAGAGAGAGAGGGGGGAGGGGCCTTATAATTTTATTTATTCAAAATGCTTCATAACTATATGAAGCTCTCATGCACACACACTTATAGATATATAAACAAATGTTATTCGACTAAAAAAAAAATTATTTGTTAACAACAACAAAGAAAATTATCTGTTCAAAATTAAACACATACACATCAAAATAATAAAATTAATAACAATAATAATAACAAACACAGATCTGTTGTTTTTCAACAGATGGTGCCTCAACCACATCATCACCTCCATCTTCAATACTATTCTTGTAGATCTTCCACAGAATTGATTTCAAAAACTCGATTTCTAGTGCCAAGTGCAGAGGACCTTTATCTGTGATTTTGAGATAGATTTGAGAGAGATCTGAAAGAGAGTTCACATCAACAATTTTTTAAAACTCAAATCCATACATCAATATACGACACACAAATCAGTAGCGGAGTACATACATCAATTCTAACAATACAATATATATAAATATATCACTCTATAAAAAGTTCACCAATTCTAACAACACACAAATATGAGAATACATACATCAATATATATAAATACACAAATACGGAGAGGGGGACAAAAAGAGAGAGACAGAGACAGAGATGGGGTACAGCGAGATGGCAGTGTTGCAGTAGCGATAATCGGTGGTGAAGTAAGCTAGGTTTTTGTCGAGAGATAGAGAGAGACAAAGACGACGACGCTAACGACGACAACCGAATATACTCCACCACTACTGCACTTCTATGACCGGTAACAAATTCAATGGACAATTGGTGAAGATCAATGACAAATCTATTCATATCAACAGCGATGACGATGGTGGTGGTAGTCAATTAGTGGCGACGGAGATGAAATGAAGATAAGAAGAAAAAGAAAGGGCGACAATGGAGGTGGTGATGGTCAATCGGCAAAGACGGAGGTGGTGGAAGCGATGGTCACGACAGTAGAAGAGAAAGACGATGAGGCGACGACAAAAGAGAGAAAATGAGAGAGAGAGAAGTTTGGTTTTGTTTAAACTTTTCACTGTTTATAATATATAAATATATGGGTAGTTTGGTCATTTTACAAGAGCTTATCCTTATGGACAAAGTATTTTAGAGTACAGACCTTTAAGAAAAAAAAAATTAATTGAATTTATAGATCGAGTGCCCTAAAAATTATAATATTTTAAAATAAAAAGAAAAAAGAAAGAATATAATAATATGCCACATCTTAACGTTGAAGGCACTTACTCCTTATTTTTGCTAAGGTTTTTTTAGCGTTCTTGTCTCCATAAGGTTTAAGTAAATTTCAATGCTAAAAAAAATATAAGGGATAAAATAAAAAATAAAAAAAATTAATAAATGCCAACCAAACTATCTATCATAAATTCATAACTATCTAATACCTCAAACATTAAAGTAGCAACAACTAGTCAAAAAAACTTAAATAATATAAAGTTGGAAAATAACCCACAATGCCAACTTATCAAAATAGTAAGGTCATAAAAAAATAATAAATACATAAACTAATATCAATCCTAAGCTCAAGAAAACAAAAGAAGTCCAAACGACATATCCAGCAACTATAATTATTTCTCGTCACCACCCAACTACTCCGGTAAAGGAAGCTCGGTTGCGCTCAAATAGAACGCACCCGAGATGCCAAGAAATAAAACGGGTTAGCATACAAGTATATTGGTATGAGTGCAAGATTTGACACCCACGTGTCCACCAGATACAAACAAAAATACATTTAATTCTTGTTACAGGACAAGACAATTAGTTCCACTCGCACCGAAACGAAGGAGTAGTTTCTCGAGATACGGTGGCATTTAGTTTCTTATCCGTACACAACAAAAATATAAATTAGTATAAAATAAACATAAAAATTATGGAGAATCAGCTCAGCATAAAAAGTTAGTAAGACCCACCATTCTGCAAAAAATAAAATTAGTATAATTTAATCATAAGTAAATTGCTGAAGAAGTATAAAAAAACACACTGTTTCATGCTTAAATAATTCGAATTGACCAAAACCCAAACAACAAAAATTATACATAATCAAATTTTATAAAAGGCATCCTGAACGAATTTAGTAGAAACTGAACATGTTGAGAGAAAAACTTAATAGAAAAACCTAGACGGAATTCAACCAAAAAATCTAAAGCTGAAAACGAAAAAAACTGCCCTAAGATGATTTATTTCGAAAAAGTTTAAAACATGAAAAGCGTTTAGAATAATGTTTCACTTCATTTTACACGAAACCAATAAAAAATGAGCTTATTTCGTGAGTTAAAATAGCATCTAAAATCTATAATACTAAAATGAATAAAAACTATTGTAACCAAGATAATTCGATTACAAGTTCTAATCGATCTTTTTAATAAAAAGTTAAAATACAAAAGTTGTCTAGAATTATGTATACATGTCTCTGCCCAAACTTCGTAATTTATTGAGGTTGCTTACTTTTTTTCAAGATGTACAAATTAATACAATTCAAACTATACCAATAAGTTCATATTTAATTATTTGTACCTTAACTTTTCCACTTCGACCCTTCACTTCCGGCGTACACATATATCCCATGTGTCTCCCGTATACCTAACACCACTCTGAAGCCAAACTTGCACGAGGATATCGTCTCGAGTTTGACCCACACTCCCCGGATGGTTAGCATTTACATACGCCCGTAAATCAAAGCACTCGTCTACTCATAAGAACGAGACAACAATATATATATATACACAATCTCTTATCTACTCATGAGAACAAACATAACAATGCGAAACCTAAGGCATTCAAATAAATCTCATAATCCTCACCTTTTTTTTTTTTATACACTCTTTGTCACCAACACTCAAATAAAATAACAATCCATTGAGTCATAGTGAAGTATAAAGAATTTATCTATAGGTTCTAAATTTATTCTAATTTCATATATCTATTTGTGTGATTATATCCATAAAATAAATACATATAAAAACCCTAAACCTTGCACACACAACTAATCAAAATAATTAAAATCAATCAATCATCTTCATGTAAATACAATATCAAACCAACATCAAATAAATAAAAATTAAACATAAATCAAGGGAAGTAGGTTTTGCACTCACAATATTTTTTTGAAGATCAAAGAATTACTTGAAGAATTAATGAAACTCCCAAAATAAAACCCTAATATTTTCTTTTTCTCTCTACCTCTCCTTTTCTTTTTTTCTCTCTCTCTTTTTCGGCTCTCTTTCTTTGATAAATCTCTCTCTCTCTCTCTCTCTCTCTCCCCCGGTTTCCACAAAGCCCTCTATTTTTTCTTTGTTTTCTTATTACCTTAGTGAGCCTCTAAACCTAATAACTATTCTAACCTAATTGACAACCCCCTCATGATATAACACCTTTTTGTTTTTTTTGTTATTTTATTTTATATTATATTATATTACAAATACAATATATATAAATATGCTATATATGATCAATACACACACACATATATATAACAACTTTTATATACATATATAAAATATATATAAATATTCAAATTAATTATATATAATGAAATATCACATTAAATTTATTAAATATCACATTAAATTCTCATATATCCATGCAATTAATAAAGCCAAAAATAAAATAAGATCATGATAATAATAAAAAATAAATAAATAAAGACTTACGAAAAATCAGGGTCGCTACACAGTCTCTGACAGCTTCTTCTACTATGGAGGCAGAGTACATAGTATGTTATGAAGCCACATGCTATGCAGTATGGCTAAAGAATTTCATATCTAGATTACAACTTGTCGATTCAATTTCGAGGCCCTTACAGATTTACTGTGATAATGATGCTGTTGTTCTGTTCTCCGATAATAACAAAACTTCAAGAGGATCAAAGCATATTGATATCAAGTATCTAGTTGTTAAAGAAATGGTTCTGAATTAGACTATTTCCATCTCTCATATTGGCACTACACTCATGTTAGCAAATCCTTTAACTAAAGGTCTCACACCTAAGCTCTTTTAAGAACATGTTGTGCGTATGGGTGTGGACACCCCATTTTTGACCGTCTTTAAGACTTGGGCGCTACTGATTGTTTACTTGGTGATGAAAAATGTGCAGTGCAAAGGTTCAATTTCTTCGGCAATGAGAGTTTCAAATCCCAACCTCACACCCCATTTGTTGACCAAAACCATTTTGACCAAAGGATTTTAGACCTCAAAACCCTATCTTTCAAAATAGTTTTTGAAAATGATTCTACGATGCTCCGAGACTCACATTTCGTTAAATGTTGCGCTTTTTGATAAACCAAGCAAGGACAAAGTGGAAATGAATGAAAGGGAGGTGAAATCGCTGAAAAATCGTTCAAAACACCTTATTTAGGGGTTTGGGGTTGAAGAAAAGAGGAGAGGAGGGAAGAAACCAAGTTGGGGAAGAAGTTGGGCATGAATTGTTAAAAGAGAGTCGAGCAACTATTGCTGAATCAGGCCTATCCTTTTGTATGCTTGGATTTCATCTATGAGGCCACCACTGTTGAAAATAAGACTTATGGGGCTTCATTTTACACTCAAGAATCTCCTAAAGTTGAGTCTGGATGAGAGAGATATGGCTGGTTGAAGTTAGGCATCAATCCGATTGGACCGAAACTGAGCAGTCTTCACTAAAAGAGGGATATCTCTTAGCACACTTGGAATTTTGATGTGAGTCTACCACCGTTGGAAACAAGACTTCCGGGGCTACAATTCAGACTCAAGAATGACTTGAAAAGGCATCCAGATGAAGGATGTATGCTTGGTTGAAGTCGGGGCTAGGGACTAGTTTTTGTTGTCGGCCACTAGGGGAGGGTGCCGACCACAAATGGAGCTTTCCGGCCATAGGTCAGCCAAAAGTGGTTCTTTTCGGCCACCATTAGTGGCTGGTCGGCCGCCAATGTGGCCGATCGGCCAAAAATGTCCAGGAAACTCAGAATTTGCAGATATTTTGCTCCAGCTGTCTTCCAAATGCTCCAGCTGTCTCTAAATCAGATATTTCCGACCCAAGGCTCATATATTGCTATATACGGAGGCCATATCTATCATTTTGCAAGGTTAGAAAGTTTGGGAGCGTCTCTCTCTAAAATCTCTCTCTCTCTCTTTACATTTCTCTCTCTAGAATCCTCTCTCTCTTGCCATTTTGTGCATAGAAGTAGAGATACACCTCTTCTTCGCCTAGACATCCTTCATCAAAGTTGCATATCTTTGGGCTGGGGTCCTTTGGAACCTATCTTGGGCTGGTGGAAGGTGTTTTAAGCTCAGAATTTTGGCTATTTTGCTGTTGTGCTTCAAAGGTAAACACTTACCCCTTTTAAAGCTTATTTTTGCACACTTGTTTTGCCACATTTGCAAACTATTTTTGGCCTGGTTATCAACTACAAAAACCTCTATTTTTCATGGCTGGAGGCTCCTCCTCTCTGCCCCATGGTGTATAAATAGAGACCAACCTCTTTGGTTGTCAATACAGATTTTTGCCTTCCAGAATTATACAATCAGTTTGTTTACTCCTATAATTTTTCTTCATGTGTGAGAGAGTGTTGTCATTATCAGTTCGCCAAAGCTAACAAAAGGTGCTTCTGCATTAGTTGGTCTAAACCATCGTATCCTGGGAGACAGAAGTCGACGTACCTCCAGCCCCCATGGTGAGGCGGCTAATCTATTTTAAAGAGACTGTGATACCACGCAGGTTTTGGTTTGATTCCTCATCTTTCAATATATTATGTGACATATATTTCTGTTTCGTGTTCTACAATGTAATTTATCAAATATAGATTTATTTGATGTTTTATAATTTAATTTATCAAATATAAATTTATATGTTTTATTTAATCACGCAATTTGTATAACCGAATTTCTACATAATTTAAAGCGGAATCAATTTATTCCAAGTGTTGTATTGAGTAATACTTCTACCCATTATTAGCTTTTTCACATAGTAAGTATTTTTCTGCTTATTTAATTTTTAGGGTGGTGCATGAGACTACGGGTGTGTTTGATTTGTGTTTTGAAATATGTTTTTGAAAGAAAATTTTCAAAAACATGTTTGGTTACAAATTTTTTCAAAAAAATTTCAAAATTACTTCACTCTCTATTACACATCAATCAATCACTTTTTCTCTCTCCTCTCTCCTTTTCAATCATTTTTTCTCTCACACACATCTACTCAATTATAACAAAATATCAAATCAACCTAAACTCCTAAACTCCAAAACTATTTTCAAAATATACAACCAAACAAATCAAAAAAAATTCTAAACTCTCTCTAATTTTTTTTTTTAAATTTATCTCAAAACACGAACCAAACACCCCTACATGTTTCAAACAAATGGTGTGCTTTCTTGGGGACTAATCTACTTTTGTGAAGAACTTGTCTTTACATTCACTGTGTATTTTACAACTATTTTTTTTAATTTTTAATTTTTTTATGTTTGTTGCTTTTGGTAAGTGATCTTCGCAAAGCAATCAAATCAAATCAAAGTGTTGGAAGCAAATTTGGAGGTCTTAGTAAATCTTATGATAATTAATGGTATTTTTTTTATCAAATATTATTGAAAAACGTCACTAAATGTTAATTTTCAACAACTTAAAAATTGTCACAAAAAAGGTCACTAATTATAAGTTTTAATGACAATTTTAAAAATTCATCACAATTTTTTTTTTTTAATCTTTGAGCGATAGTTTAAAAAATTCATCATAGGAAAACATCACTAATTGTAAATTTTAGTGACAATTTATAAAAATCATGAAATAAAGTTATTAATTGTCAATTTTTAATGACATAAGCAAAAAATTGTTACAAAAAATACTAAAACTTGATGAAAATTAAATCTAATTATTAGAATCTATTAATAATTTATTCTTAATTTAACAGGCTTAAAATATGA
>CM069907.1:84565252-84721167 GCA_036172215.1 Camellia granthamiana | reverse complement strand
CCTAGACCTTGGAGGTCCTAGCATCCACGTTCTGACTGATGGCCAGAAATCCATGCTACACCTTGCTGATCAAATCAAAGATCTCGAAATGAAGATCAAATTTTTAGAAATTTGTTATCAACACCAGAAAGCCATTAAAGAACCCCCATTAATTCTAGTAGATTCTTATAGTATCAAAAGATGTTTGAAACGGGATTCAATCTACATCAACTATTGAAAAACCAGTAACTATTCAAGATTTAAAAATGGAAATTAATGTTCTCAAAACAGAAGTTAAGCCTCTCCAAAATTTTCAATTGGTTTGCCCTGGTTAGGGTTCTGTTTTAATTTCTGTGGCTTGGATTTCGATTCTTTGATTTTTTTAATGATGGGTTGTTGTTTTTTGGGTTGCGAGAAGGGTTTATTGGATGATCAGTTTAGGCAGCTTCAGAAACTGCAAGGTGAGAGCAACCCAGAGTTTGTTGTTGAAATAGTATCACTCTGCTTTCAAGATTCTGAGAACCTTCTCAACAATTTGACATCTTCTCTATGAGAATCTTTTGTCTATCTTTGTCTTCTTGTATTTCTAATATATGGGAATTGAATATAGAGACCTAGGATTAATGGGTTCTTTTTGGATTATACAGACATCAATAGAATGTAGATTATAAACAGGTGGTTTTATTGTCAGGAACAGGAATATTCTAAAGATGAAAAAAAAAAAAATAAAAAAAAAAAAAAATAAAAAAAAAATTAAAAAAAAAAAAAATTAAAATTAAAAAAAAAAAAAAAAAACTAAGAGATGGGTTAGAGAGAGAAGCTCTGACATCTCTCTAGAAAACACCTCTGTTTTCTAGGGTTCAATATCTCATTGATTGCCGATGTCTGGAGTTATTGCTACCCTTGGTAAGAGTAATGAGAGAGTTAATGCTCCGTTTAATACTGAGGGTTCATCAACGCTGAAAGAGGGTTTCCGTTTGGGTGATTCAGTGCTAGCAAAAAGGGGGTACTAGTTTTGTCAACAACAAATTTGAGGTTCTGAGCGAGATTTCGATGGATGCGACTAACCCATCGATGGTGAATGAAAATATTGCTGATATTAGGGCTGTAAGCCCAAAACAAGGTGATCCCAGCGTTGAATCTGGTGCGAGTCTTCTGATGGCTAACGTATCCGATGTGGTGATCCAAACGCCGATTGCTGCAGATCGTGGGGATTCTGTGGCAGATCTGGTAGCGAAGGATGCTGTCTCTGCGTTATCTATCGTTCCAACAGTCGGCGTGGGTCAGATCCTTGCACCCACCTCTGAGAAACTGAAGGATCCGATGTTTCCTGTAGCGAGTGGTGAGCCTTCGACTCCGATTGGAAACGCCATTCGCACGAGCTGGTCTGATATTGTGGAGGGAGAATATAATAGCTTCTTAAATCTTCCAGACAGTGTGGTTGTAGCGCGAAATCGAGGGGAAAACAAGAACACTGTTGAATCAGTAGATCCAGAAAGGGCTTTTGTTGCTGATGTACAAGTTCCGATTAGGGATTCCTCATCTTCCCAAGCTATTCGAGGGGGTAGCAGTTATCGTGGGGGGAGAGGAGGTCGGGGTGGTGCCGGTGGGAGTAGGTCCAACGAGCATGTGGGACCAGATCAACGTTCTTGGGCAAATATCACTGCTGCCTCAACCCGTTCAAACATCAAACTCAGGTATATTCCTCCTACCACTGTTGAGGATAGTGTTGTTGTGAATATGCCTTCGAGAACCGATCCGCTAGAGAAATGGGACTCTTGCCTTGTAGGTTATTTTGTTGATAAGGGAGTGGGTTACAACTATCTGCGTAATAGTGCTTTTGGGCTATGGAAAGACAAGGGGCTCAAGGAGGTTCTTACTAATGGGGATGGGTTCATGTTCTTCATTTTTGATTCCCCTGACTGTTGCAGTGAAGTTCTTGAAGGAGGTCCATGGTACATAGGTGGTTATCTCCTCATTTTGAAACAATGGAAAAGAATGATGAAATTAACTAAGGATAAATCAACCAAAATTCCTGTTTGGGTGAAATTCTTCAACATCCCTTTGGAATATTGGGATCCTGATGGTTTGAGTAGGATTGCCAATGCTATTGGTAACCCCCTCTTCATGGATCAGCTCACGGCTAGGGGGAGTAGGGTAGCTTTTGCTAGAGTCTGTGTGGAAATTGAGGCCACATCAAAACTGCCCACCTACTTTCAAATCAGACATGATGATGAAGCTGTCCTAATCCGAGCTGAATATCAGGGACTGCCATCGAGGTGTCAACACTGTCAAATATTTGGACATAGTACTGAAAAGTGTGTGTCTAAACAAGTGGCTCATTTGATTTCAATGCAGAAGCAATCTGAGGAAAATGTCAATACTCCGGAAGATGGATGGACAACTGTTCAAGCTAAGGGTAAGAGGAAGGTGGGTGAGCCGGTGCTGGAAACTATTCCAGAAGTGGAGGTCGACCCAGATCCAGCCCCAGTTTCTGAACCTTTAGCTGCTGTGGAGGAAATCCCAGCCCCAAGTCCTGAACCTGTAACTACTATGGTGGAATCTTCTGATCAATCTCTTGACTCTCAGGGGACTTCGGCTGACAAGAGTTCATCCGGGGAAGAGCATAGTTCTGAAAGCAGTGATGTGGATAAATTTCAAAAGAGGGTTTTCGAGATTGCCCAGCTAGTGGTTCCTGGCTCTGCTGAGGTATTGGATGAAGTGATTAAGGAAGCTAAGGCTGGGCAGATGTACCCTAGCACTGCTGCTCCAACCCAGCAGGTGAAAAGCAAGTCCTCTGGCAAAGGTACTAGCAGCCAGAGGAAGAAGAAGAGGTAAACCAGTTTTAGTTGGTTGTGGTTTTTTTGTCACTCTCTCTTTTTGTGTCCCTATGAATGTAAAAATTGCTTCCTGGAATGTTAGAGGTCTGAATGATCCCTCTAAACAAAAAGAAGTTAAAAACTTTGTGATTAAAGAAAATATTCATGTCATGGGGCTTTTGGAAACAAAAATAAAACAGGCTAATGAGAGCAGTATCTGTGTTAAATGTTTTGGTCAATGGTCTATGTTCTCTAACTCACAACCAACTAAAACTGGTAGAGTCTGGGTGTGCTGGAATACTGATTTTTGTGATGTTCAAATGCTTTCAAAGTCTAATCAGCATATTTTGTGTAAAGTGGTTGAACTGGCTTCTAATGAAATCTTTTTTGCAACTTTTGTCTATGCTGAAAATAAACACACCCTGAGAAAGGTTTTTTTTGAATCTATGTATGATATTTCCCGTGTTAAATCCAAAGATCCATGTGTCTTCCTGGGTGACTTTAATTCTATTAGATACCAGCAGGAAAAAATTGGGGGGAATCCTAATTGGTCTAGTGAAGATGAGGAATTTAATACTTATGTTAATGCATCTGAGTTGGCTGACCTATCTTATGGTGGTTGCCAATTTACCTGGGCTAACAAAAGGAGCGAGGGGGCTTACATAGCAACTAAAATTGATAGAGTCATGGTTAATGAGGTCTGGTTGGACACATTTCCGGAGGCTACTGCTAATTTTCTGCCTTCTGGTATCTCTGACCACTCCCCTGCTGTTGTCAACATTAGTGCTACCAAGAGCTCTTTCAAGAAACCTTTCAAATACTTTGATTTCTGGGCTCAACATCCAGATTTTCTGAGTACGGTTTCTAACACTTGGGACCAGTATATCCGGGGTGTTCCTATGTTCAGGGTCTGTCAAAAACTTAGGCAACTTAAAGTTAGCCTTAAGCTTTTGAACAAGAAGGATTTTAGTGACATATCTACTCGTGTTCAAATTGCTAAGGCTAATTTGGATCTCATTCAATATAAGCTGGATAAAGATCCTGTTAATAATGGTTTGCAAGTTCAGGAGAGAGAGGATTTGAAAAAATACATTGAGCTTAGTAAATTAGAAGAAAGTCTTGCTCTTCAAAAATCTAGAGTGCAATGGCTTGGGCTTGGGGACAGAAACAGCAAATTCTTTTTTCGGTCTGTTAAGAGTAATATTAATAGAGGGAAAATCTTGAGTGTTGACATGGGTGATGGTACCAGGTCTACAAATAGTGCTGATATTCACACCTCTTTCATCAAGTTTTATACCAATTTATTTGGTACTCCTTCTGTGGATCAATATAATGGTTTTGAGAGAATCCAATCTTTGGTGCATAGAAAAGTTTCTCTTTCTCAATCTGTCCTGATGTCCAAGCCTGTTTCTGAGACTGAAATTAAGGAGGTTTTTTGGTCTTTAAAGGCCAACAAAGCCCCAGGCCCAGATGGGTATTCAGCTGGTTTCTTTAAAAGTTCTTGGGATATAGTTGGTCAGGAGGTCATATTAGCCATCAAGTCTTTCTTTGATACTGGTAAACTTCTTTCTGAGGTCAATAGCACTATCATTGCTCTCATTCCAAAAGTTCCTAATCCTATGCATGTTGGTGACTATAGACCCATCTCTTGTTGTAACACCATCTACAAATGTATAGCTAAGATCATTGCTAATAGACTTAAAGTGGCTCTCCCTGATCTGATTGATCCTGTGCAATCTGCTTTTGTCCAAGGTAGGAGGATCTCGGACAATATCTTCCTGTCCCAAGAGCTTATGAGAGGTTATCACAGAAACTCTCTCAATCCTAAGTGTGCCATGAAAGTGGACATTATGAAGGCTTATGATACTGTGAGGTGGGACTTTATCATTGATATTCTGAGGGCTATGGCATTCCCTCCTTGCATGATTACCTAGATAAAGGCCTGTATCACTAGTCCCTCTTTCTCTATCTGTATTAATGGGAGCCTTCAGGGGTATTTTAAAGGGGCTCGGGGGTTAAGACAAGGGGACCCTATGTCCCCGTATCTTTTTGTGCTGGCTATGGAGGTCCTTGCTAGGATTTTGGCGGAGAAAGCTAGGAGTCCTTTGTTCAAATTCCATTGGAGATGTGAGAAACCCAAAATTGTCAATTTATGTTTTGCTGATGATCTGATGATCTTCAGTAAAGGGGACCCTGGTACTGTCAAGCTTATCATGCAGGGTTTGGATGAATTTAGGGAGTTGTCGGGCCTCACTCCTAACCCTAGTAAGAGTAACATTTTTTTCTCGGGGTGTAGTAGAGAGCTTAGAGAGGCTATCCTTAAAATTGCCAATTTCACTGAGGGCTCCCTCCCGGTGAGATATCTTGGTGTGCCTTTAATCACTTCTAAGCTTAAAGCGTCTGATTGTCATATTCTGGTTGAGAGAATTACCACGAGGATTAAAAGTTGGACCAATAAGCTGCTCTCTTATGCTGGAAGAGCCCAACTCATCCAGTCTGTCCTGTTTTCAATGCAGGTCTATTGGTCCTCCCTTTTTATCCTCCCTAAGAAGATCATTAGAGACATTGAAAGTATCCTTAGATCCTTTCTTTGGTCTGGTGTTGAGCTGAAAAAACATAGTGCTAAGATTGCTTGGAAGTATATCTGCAGAAATAAAAATGAAGGTGGGCTTGGCTTTAAGGACCTGGAAATCTGGAACAAGGCTGCTATAGCTAAACATGTCTGGTATTTATTCTCGGGAGGGGAGAGTTCTATGTGGTGCCAATGGGTTAAGTCTTACTTGCTCAAAGGCAAGAGTTTCTGGTCCGTTAAGATTCCTAGTGATCCTTCTTGGGTTTGGAGGAAAATCTTGTCACTTAGGAACTTAATCTATCCTCTCATCAAATTTAAGATTGGCAATGGTGAAAATGTGTTCCTTTGGCATGATAATTGGCATCCTCTTGGATCGCTTTTGCATAGATTTGGTCCTAGGATCCTTTATGATACTAATCTTCCTGGCAACTCTAAGGTTAGCTCTATAGTCTCTAATTGCTCTTGGAAGTGGCCTACTTCTAACTCTTGGGAGATTAAGGAGTGGATCTCTTCTACTCCCTTATCTCTCTTACCTTCCTCTGGCTCTTCTGACAATCCGGTGTGGAACCTGACTGCTGATGGTAATTTCTCTATTCAGTCTGCTTGGGACTGTTGGAGGGATAAGGGGCCCAAAGTCTCTTGGTCCAATCTTATATGGAAGCCCCCTTTAATCCCTAGGGTCAGCTTCATTGTTTGGTTGGCTATTCATGAGAGACTCAACACTGGTGACAGACTTCAAGCTTTTGGTCTTGTTCCTAATCCTTGCTGCCCCTTCTGTCAAGCCCCTGTGGAGAATCATTCTCATCTCTTCTTTAGGTGTGGTTTCTCTTCTAGGGTGTGGGGTGACATGCTTGCCAAGTGTAATGCTAATTGGCCCTCTTTGCCTTGGTTGGATACTGTTGAGTTTGCTACTAGATCTACCAGTGGTATTTCTTTGAAAGTGATGATTCTGAAGTTGTCTTTTCTTTGTACTGTCTACCACATTTGGATGGAGAGAAATAGTAGAATCTTTAGTAAGGTCCACAAACCTGAAGAGGTTGTTACTAACTCTATTATCCAAATGGTGAGGGGTAGGCTTCTTTCTATGGTTAACATCAAATCTTCTGCAGGTGATAATTGGTTTTTGGAGAGATGGAACCTGCCTTACACAATCATGCAGCAAGCCTATGCTAATGCGGATGGCAGAAGCATGAGTGTTGTGAGCTTACCTACAATGAGGGACGAGTGAAGGTGAGCATATACTGTGGGGTTTCACTAATTGGGTGTTCTTTCTGTGTAGGTGTTCACTCTCTTATCAGGTTATGATGCATTCTTCTCCCAAGTTGCAGTGGTTGTATGGAGGGTTGAGTGTTGTGAGCAAGCAAAATATATTATGTCATAGTGGGTTGAGTGATGAGAGACAGTACATATGTTTTGGTCTAACATTTATTATTATATATTATATATGGTTTGTGCAGGTTTATGGAGCTCCCAAGTATTCTGGCAATATTGTTATCCTGAGGAATCATGTGAGGTGTGAGCCTAGTGATGTGAGTTTATATATGGAGTGGAGTGCCAAGCTCTATTGTGGGCCGAGTGTGGGGAGGTCCTATACTGTGTGCTTGTTATTTCTTCTTCTGTATGATTTTCGCTATGGTGTAGGCAATTTAGATGGCAATCTGTATGGCACCTTCTGTGGTTGGCTGGCTCGGGTTTCCGTAATGGTGTGGATGTGTGTTGCTTCTCTACTTCGCAGCTTCATTATGCTGCTGCTTGTGTATTTACATCTTTGTATTGTGGGATGGCGGCTGCTTGCTGCTCAGATTTCGGTGGCAGTTGACAGTGTGTGGGTGTACCGTGGCGATGGCTGCTTCCAGCGCCTTGCTAGGCTACATGAGAGAGAAAATCAGTTGTCTTCTTTATTATATTTATATAGTTTTTGTGGTATCTCGCCTACCCCTACGGGCTGTGTAGGAGGTTTTTGTACTTTCTGGTATACCATGTAATAGGTTGAGCATCTTCGGAAATCTGGGTCTGGATTGGCTTATTCCTAAGGTCAATTTGGACTGTTATTTTTGTATGCTTTTAATTGGTATAGGTGCCTATCCCTATGGGTTGTATAGGGAAACTTCTTGTTGGGTTGATGCTTGTTTGGCAGCTGGCTTTGTCACCTGTACAAAGTCCCTATCCATCATCGGATATGGCCTTTGTACAGGCCGAATAGCTAGTTTATCAAATATGCTCCCTTCTCTCAGTTGTAATTTCCTAGGCTTGCTGTAGTGGTTTTTTTCTTCTTTTGGTTGTTGTTTTCTTGGGCTTCGGGGTCTCTGTCCCGCGGTTCTTAGTGTTGCTGCGTTAGGGCCTGGGGTTTGCCCCTTGTAGTTTTGTAAATCTTTCTGTTTTATTTATTTCTTATTCACCCAAAAAAAAAAAATACATTTGCTCTACTGGCTGGTGAGTCCCAAGCAAGCACCATAAGAAGTTGACCCCGAAACCAGCTCTGAGTCTGACGGACTTGTTGAGCTTTACCCTCCATCAACTTCGAGTGAGGTTACCTACTTACCCAAAAACACTTCGAGTGAGGAAGTTGAAGAAAAAGAACCAACCTGTTCCTGCTCCTGTTCCACAAACCTAAATCAGATTTTCGAAATTAATTACTGGAAATCAATTGTTGAAATGAATGGCCTAGACCTTGGAGGTCCTAGAATCCATGTTCTGACTGATGGCCAGAAATCCATGCTAGACCTTGCTGATCAAATCAAAGATCTAGAAATGAAGACCAAATTTTTAGAAATTTGGTATCAACACCAGCAAGCCGTTAAAGAACCCCATTAATTCTAGTAGATTCTTATGGTATCAAAAGATGTTTTAAACGGGATTCAATGTACATCAACTATTGAAAAACCGGTAACTATTCAAGATTATAAAATGGAAATCAATGTTCTCAAAACAGAAGTTAAGCATCTCCAAAATTTTCAATTGGTTTGCCCTGTTAGGGTTCTTTTTTTTTTATTTCTGTGGCTTTGATTTCGATTCTTTGATTTTTTTAATGATGGGTTGTTGTTTTTGGGTTGCGAGAAGGGTTTATTGGATGATCAGTTTAGGCAGCTTCAGAAACTACAAGGTGAGAGGAACCCAGAGTTTGTTGTTGAAATAGTATCACTCTGCTTCTCAAAGCTTCTCAACAACTTGACTTCTTCTCTGTGAGAATCTCTTGTCTATCTTGTCTTCTTGTATTTCTAATATATGGGAATTGAATGTGGAGACCTAGGATTAATGGGTTGTTTTTGGATTATACAGACAGCAATAGATTGTAGATTATAAACAGGTGGTTTTATTGTCAGGAATAGGAATATTCTTAAGATGAAGGTGCTAATGCATTTGCTCTATTGGCTGGTGAGTCCCAAGCAAGCACCAAAAGAAGATGACCCCGAAACCAGCTCTGAGTCTGATGGACTTGTTGAGCTTTACCCTTCATCAACTTCGAGTGAGGTTACTTACTTACCCAAAAAAACTTCGAGTGAGGAAGTTGAAGAAAAAGAACCAACCTGTTAATGCCCCTGTTCCACAAACCTAAATCAGATTTTTGAAATTAATTATTGGAAATCAATTGTTGAAATGAATGGCCTAGACCTTGGAGGCCCTGGCATCCACGTTCTGACTGATTGCCAGAAATCCATGCTACACCTTGCTGATCAAATCAAAGATCTCGAAATGAAGATCAAATTTTTAGAAATTTGTTATCAACACCAGAAAGCCATTAAAGAACCCCCGTTAATTCTAGTAGATTCTTATAGCATCAAAAGATGTTTGAAACGGGATTCAATCTACATCAACTATTGAAAAACCAGTAACTATTCAAGATTTAAAAATGGAAATTAATGTTCTCAAAACAGAAGTTAAGCCTCTCCAAAATTTTCAATTGGTTTGCCCTGGTTAGGGTTCTGTTTTAATTTCTGTGGCTTGGATTTCGATTCTTTGATTTTTTTAATGATGGGTTGTTGTTTTTTGGGTTGCGAGAAGGGTTTATTGGATGATCAGTTTAGGCAGCTTCAGAAACTGCAAGGTAAGAGCAACCCAGAGTTTGTTGTTGAAATAGTATCACTCTGCTTTCAAGATTCTGAGAACCTTCTCAACAATTTGACATCTTCTCTATGAGAATCTTTTGTCTATCTTTGTCTTCTTGTATTTCTAATATATGGGAATTGAATATAGAGACCTAGGATTAATGGGTTCTTTTTGGATTATACAGACATCAATAGAATGTAGATTATAAACAGGTGGTTTTGTTGTCAGGAACAGGAATATTCTAAAGATGAAGGTGCTAATACATTTGCTCTACTGGCTGGTGAGTCCCAAGCAAGCACGATAAGAAGTTGACCCCGAAACCAGCTCTGAGTCTGACGGACTTGTTGAGCTTTACCCTCCATCAACTTCGAGTGAGGTTACTTACTTACCCAAAAAAACTTCGAGTGAGGAAGTTGAAGAAAAAGAACCAACCTGTTCCTGCTCCTGTTCCACAAACCTAAATCAGATTTTCGAAATTAATTATTGGAAATCAATTGTTGAAATGAATGGCCTAGACCTTGGAGGTCCTAGCATCCATGTTCTGACTGATGGCCAGAAATCCATGCTAGACCTTGCTGATCAAATCAAAGATCTAGAAATGAAGACCAAATTTTTAGAAATTTGTTATCAACACCAGCAAGCCATTAAAGAACCCCATTAATTCTAGTAGATTCTTATGGTATCAAAAGATGTTTTAAACGGGATTCAATGTACATCAACTATTGAAAAACCGGTAACTATTCAAGATTATAAAATGGAAATCAATGTTCTCAAAACAGAAGTTAAGCATCTCCAAAATTTTCAATTGGTTTGCCCTGTTATGGTTCTTTTTTTTTTATTTCTGTGGCTTTGATTTCGATTCTTTGATTTTTTTAATGATGGGTTGTTGTTTTTGGGTTGCGAGAAGGGTTTATTGGATGATCAGTTTAGGCAGCTTCAAAAACTACAAGGTGAGAGGAACCCAGAGTTTGTTGTTGAAATAGTATCACTCTGCTTCTCAAAGCTTCTCAACAACTTGACTTCTTCTCTGTGAGAATCTCTTGTCTATCTTGTCTTCTTGTATTTCTAATATATGGGAATTGAATGTGGAGACCTAGGATTAATGGGTTGTTTTTGGATTATACAGACAGCAATAGATTGTAGATTATAAACAGGTGGTTTTATTGTCAGGAACAGGAATATTCTTAAGATGAAGGTGCTAATGCATTTGCTCTATTGGCTGGTGAGTCCCAAGCAAGCACCAAAAGAAGATGACCCCGAAACCAGCTCTGAGTCTGATGGACTTGTTGAGCTTTACCCTTCATCAACTTCGAGTGAGGTTACTTACTTACCCAAAAAAACTTCGAGTGAGGAAGTTGAAGAAAAAGAACCAACCTGTTAATGCCCCTGTTCCACAAACCTAAATCAGATTTTTGAAATTAATTATTGGAAATCAATTGTTGAAATGAATGGCCTAGACCTTGGAGGTCCTAGCATCCACGTTCTGACTGATGGCCAGAAATCCATGCTACACCTTGCTGATCAAATCAAAGATCTCGAAATGAAGATCAAATTTTTAGAAATTTGTTATCAACACCAGAAAGCCATTAAAGAACCCCCATTAATTCTAGTAGATTCTTATAGCATCAAAAGATGTTTGAAACGGGATTCAATCTACATCAACTATTGAAAAACCAGTAACTATTCAAGATTTAAAAATGGAAATTAATGTTCTCAAAACAGAAGTTAAGCCTCTCCAAAATTTTCAATTGGTTTGCCCTGGTTAGGGTTCTGTTTTAATTTCTGTGGCTTGGATTTCGATTCTTTGATTTTTTTAATGATGGGTTGTTGTTTTTTGGGTTGCGAGAAGGGTTTATTGGATGATCAGTTTAGGCAGCTTCAGAAACTGCAAGGTAAGAGCAACCCAGAGTTTGTTGTTGAAATAGTATCACTCTGCTTTCAAGATTCTGAGAACCTTCTCAACAATTTGACATCTTCTCTATGAGAATCTTTTGTCTATCTTTGTCTTCTTGTATTTCTAATATATGGGAATTGAATATAGAGACCTAGGATTAATGGGTTCTTTTTGGATTATACAGACATCAATAGAATGTAGATTATAAACAGGTGGTTTTGTTGTCAGGAACAGGAATATTCTAAAGATGAAGGTGCTAATACATTTGCTCTACTGGCTGGTGAGTCCCAAGCAAGCACCATAAGAAGTTGACCCCGAAACCAGCTCTGAGTCTGACGGACTTGTTGAGCTTTACCCTCCATCAACTTCGAGTGAGGTTACTTACTTACCCAAAAAAACTTCGAGTGAGGAAGTTGAAGAAAAAGAACCAACCTGTTCCTGCTCCTGTTCCACAAACCTAAATCAGATTTTCGAAATTAATTATTGGAAATCAATTGTTGAAATGAATGGCCTAGACCTTGGAGGTCCTAGCATCCATGTTCTGACTGATGGCCAGAAATCCATGCTAGACCTTGCTGATCAAATCAAAGATCTAGAAATGAAGACCAAATTTTTAGAAATTTGTTATCAACACCAGCAAGCCATTAAAGAACCCCATTAATTCTAGTAGATTCTCATGGTATCAAAAGATGTTTTAAACGGGATTCAATGTACATCAACTATTGAAAAACCGGTAACTAGTCAAGATTATAAAATGGAAATCAATGTTCTCAAAACAGAAGTTAAGCATCTCCAAAATTTTCAATTGGTTTGCCCTGTTATGGTTCTTTTTTTTATTTCTGTGGCTTTGATTTCGATTCTTTGATTTTTTTAATGATGGGTTGTTGTTTTTGGGTTGCGAGAAGGGTTTCTTGGACGATCAGTTTAGGCAGCTTCAGAAACTACAAGGTGAGAGCAACCCAGAGTTTGTTGTTGAAATAGTATCACTCTGCTTCTCAAAACTTCTCAACAACTTGACTTCTTCTCTGTGAGAATCTCTTGTCTATCTTGTCTTCTTGTATTTCTAATATGTGGGAATTGAATGTGGAGACCTAGGATTAATGGGTTGTTTTTGGATTATACGGACAGCAATAGATTGTAGATTATAAACAGGTGGTTTTATTGTCAGGAACAGGAATATTCTTAAGATGAAGGTGCTAATGCATTTGCTCTATTGGCTGGTGAGTCCCAAGCAAGCACCAAAAGAAGATGACCCCGAAACCAGCTCTGAGTCTGATGGACTTGTTGAGCTTTACCCTTCATCAACTTCGAGTGAGGTTACTTACTTACCCAAAAAAACTTCGAGTGAGGAAGTTGAAGAAAAAGAACCAACCTGTTAATGCCCCTGTTCCACAAACCTAAATCAGATTTTTGAAATTAATTATCGGAAATCAATTGTTGAAATGAATGGCCTAGACCTTGGAGGTCCTAGCATCCACGTTCTGACTGATGGCCAGAAATCCATGCTACACCTTGCTGATCAAATCAAAGATCTCGAAATGAAGATCAAATTTTTAGAAATTTGTTATCAACACCAGAAAGCCATTAAAGAACCCCCATTAATTCTAGTAGATTCTTATAGCATCAAAAGATGTTTGAAACGGGATTCAATCTACATCAACTATTGAAAAACCAGTAACTATTCAAGATTTAAAAATGGAAATTAATGTTCTCAAAACAGAAGTTAAGCCTCTCCAAAATTTTCAATTGGTTTGCCCTGGTTAGGGTTCTGTTTTAATTTCTGTGGCTTGGATTTCGATTCTTTGATTTTTTTAATGATGGGTTGTTGTTTTTTGGGTTGCGAGAAGGGTTTATTGGATGATCAGTTTAGGCAGCTTCAGAAACTGCAAGGTGAGAGCAACCCAGAGTTTGTTGTTGAAATAGTATCACTCTGCTTTCAAGATTCTGAGAACCTTCTCAACAATTTGACATCTTCTCTATGAGAATCTTTTGTCTATCTTTGTCTTCTTGTATTTCTAATATATGGGAATTGAATATAGAGACCTAGGATTAATGGGTTCTTTTTGGATTATACAGACATCAATAGAATGTAGATTATAAACAGGTGGTTTTATTGTCAGGAACAGGAATATTCTAAAGATGAAGGTGCTAATACATTTGCTCTACTGGCTGGTGAGTCCCAAGCAAGCACCATAAGAAGTTGACCCTGAAACCAGCTCTGAGTCTGACGGACTTGTTGAGCTTTACCCTCCATCAACTTCGAGTGAGGTTACTTACTTACCCAAAAAAACTTCGAGTGAGGAAGTTGAAGAAAAAGAACCAACCTGTTCCTGCTCCTGTTCCACAAACCTAAATCAGATTTTCGAAATTAATTATTGGAAATCAATTGTTGAAATGAATGGCCTAGACCTTGGAGGTCCTAGCATCCATGTTCTGACTGATGGCCAGAAATCCATGCTAGACCTTGCTGACCAAATCAAAGATCTAGAAATGAAGACCAAATTTTTAGAAATTTGGTATCAACACAAGCAAGCCATTAAAGAACCCCATTAATTCTAGTAGATTCTTATGGTATCAAAAGATGTTTTAAACGGGATTCAATGTACATCAACTATTGAAAAACCGGTAACTATTCAAGATTATAAAATGGAAATCAATGTTCTCAAAACAGAAGTTAAGCACCTCCAAAATTTTCAATTGGTTTGCCCTGTTAGGGTTCTTTTTTTTTATTTCTGTGGCTTTGATTTCGATTCTTTGATTTTTTTAATGATGGGTTGTTGTTTTTTGGGTTGCGAGAAGGGTTTATTGGATGATCAGTTTAGGCAGCTTCAGAAACTACAAGGTGAGAGGAACCCAGAGTTTGTTGTTGAAATAGTATCACTCTGCTTCTCAAAGCTTCTCAACAACTTGACTTCTTCTCTGTGAGAATCTCTTGTCTATCTTGTCTTCTTGTATTTCGAATATATGGGAATTGAATGTGGAGACCTAGGATTAATGGGTTGTTTTTGGATTATACAGACAGCAATAGATTGTAGATTATAAACAGGTGGTTTTATTGTCAGGAACAGGAATATTCTTAAGATGAAGGTGCTAATGCATTTGCTTTATTGGCTGGTGAGTCCCAAGCAAGCACCAAAAGAAGATGACCCCGAAACCAGCTCTGAGTCTGATGGACTTGTTGAGCTTTACCCTTCATCAACTTCGAGTGAGGTTACTTACTTACCCAAAAAAACTTCGAGTGAGGAAGTTGAAGAAAAAGAACCAACCGGTTAATGCCCCTGTTCCACAAACCTAAATCAGATTTTTGAAATTAATTATTGGAAATCAATTGTTGAAATGAATGGCCTAGACCTTGGAGGTCCTAGCATCCACGTTCTGACTGATGGCCAGAAATCCATGCTACACCTTGCTGATCAAATCAAAGATCTCGAAATGAAGATCAAATTTTTAGAAATTTGTTATCAACACCAGAAAGCCATTAAAGAACCCCCATTAATTCTAGTAGATTCTTATAGTATCAAAAGATGTTTTAAACGGGATTCAATCTACATCAACTATTGAAAAACCAGTAACTATTCAAGATTTAAAAATGGAAATTAATGTTCTCAAAACAAAAGTTAAGCCTCTCCAAAATTTTCAATTGGTTTGCCCTGGTTAGGGTTCTTTTTTAATTTCTGTGGCTTGGATTTCGATTCTTTGATTTTTTTAATGATGGGTTGTTGTTTTTTGGGTTGCGAGAAGGGTTTATTGGATGATCAGTTTAGGTAGCTTCAGAAACTGCAAGGTGAGAGCAACCCAGAGTTTGTTGTTGAAATAGTATCACTCTGCTTTCAAGATTCTGAGAACCTTCTCAACAAGTTGACATCTTCTCTATGAGAATCTTTTGTCTATCTTTGTCTTCTTGTATTTCTAATATATGGGAATTGAATATAGAGACCTAGGATTAATGGGTTCTTTTTGGATTATACAAACATCAATAGAATGTAGATTATAAACAGGTGGTTTTATTGTCAGGAACAGGAATATTCTAAAGATGAAGGTGCTAATACATTTGCTCTACTGGCTGGTGAGTCCCAAGCAAGCACCATAAGAACTTGACCCCGAAACCAGCTCTGAGTCTGACGGACTTGTTGAGCTTTACCCTCCATCAACTTCGAGTGAGGTTACTTACTTACCCAAAAAAACTTCGAGTGAGGAAGTTGAAGAAAAAGAACCAACCTGTTCCTGCTCCTGTTCCACAAACCTAAATCAGATTTTCGAAATTAATTATTGGAAATCAATTGTTGAAATGAATGGCCTAGACCTTGGAGGTCCTAGCATCCATGTTCTGACTGATGGCCAGAAATCCGTGCTAGACCTTGCTGATCAAATCAAAGATCTAGAAATGAAGACCAAATTTTTAGAAATTTGTTATCAACACCAGCAAGCCATTAAAGAACCCCATTAATTCTAGTAGATTCTTATGGTAACAAAAGATGTTTTAAACGGGATTCAATGTACATCAACTATTGAAAAACCGGTAACTATTCAAGATTTAAAAATGGAAATCAATGTTCTCAAAACAGAAGTTAAGCATCTCCAAAATTTTCAATTGGTTTGCCCTGTTAGGGTTCTTTTTTATATTTCTGTGGCTTTGATTTCGATTCTTTGATTTTTTTAATGATGGGTTGTTGTTTTTTGGGTTGCGAGAAGGGTTTATTGGATGATCAGTTTAGGCAGCTTCAAAAACTACAAGGTGAGAGCAACCCAGAGTTTGTTGTTGAAATAGTATCACTCTGCTTCTCAAAGCTTCTCAACAACTTGACTTCTTCTCTGTGAGAATCTCTTGTCTATCTTGTCTTCTTGTATTTCTAATATATGGGAATTGAATGTGGAGACCTAGGATTAATGGGTTGTTTTTGGATTATACAGACAGCAATAGATTGTAGATTATAAACAGGTGGTTTTATTGTCAGGAACAGGAATATTCTTAAGATGAAGGTGCTACTGCATTTGCTCTATTGGCTGGTGAGTCCCAAGCAAGCACCAAAAGAAGATGACCCCGAAACCAGCTCTGAGTCTGATGGACTTGTTGAGCTTTACCCTTCATCAACTTCGAGTGAGGTTACTTACTTACCCAAAAAAACTTCGAGTGAGGAAGTTGAAGAAAAAGAACCAACCTGTTAATGCCCCTGTTGCACAAACCTAAATCAGATTTTTGAAATTAATTATTGGAAATCAATTGTTGAAATGAATGGCCTAGACCTTGGAAGTCCTAGCATCCACGTTCTGACTGATGGCCAGAAATCCATGCTAGACCTTGCTGATCAAATCAAAGATCTCGAAATGAAGATCAAATTTTTAGAAATTTGTTATCAACACCAGAAAGCCATTAAAGAACCCCCATTAATTCTAGTAGATTCTTATAGTATCAAAAGATGTTTTAAACGGGATTCAATCTACATCAACTATTGAAAAACTAGTAACTATTCAACATTTAAAAATGGAAATTAATGTTCTCAAAATAGAAGTTAAGCCTCTCAAAAATTTTCAATTGGTTTGCCCTGGTTAGGGTTCTTTTTTAATTTCTGTGGCTTGGATTTCGATTCTTTGATTTTTTTAATGATGGGTTGTTGTTTTTTGGGTTGCGAGAAGGGTTTATTGGATGATCAGTTTAGGCAGCTTCAGAAACTGCAAGGTGAGAGCAACCCAGAGTTTGTTGTTGAAATAGTATCACTCTGCGTTCAAGATTCTGAGAACCTTCTAAAAAATTTGACATCTTCTCTATGAGAATCTTTTGTCTATCTTTGTCTTCTTGTATTTCTAATATATGGGAATTGAATATAGAGACCTAGGATTAATGGGCTCTTTTTGGATTATACAGACATCAATAGAATGTAGATTATAAACAGGTGGTTTTGTTGTCAGGAACAGGAATATTCTAAAGATGAAGGTGCTAATACATTTGCTCTACTGGCTGGTGAGTCCCAAGCAAGCACCATAAGAAGTTGACCCCGAAACCAGCTCTGAGTCTGACGGACTTGTTGAGCTTTACCCTCCATCAACTTCGAGTGAGGTTACTTACTTACCCAAAAAAACTTCGAGTGAGGAAGTTGAAGAAAAAGAACCAACCTGTTCCTGCTCCTGTTCCACAAACCTAAATCAGATTTTCGAAATTAATTATTGGAAATCAATTGTTGAAATGAATGGCCTAGACCTTGGAGGTCCTAGCATCCATGTTCTGACTGATGGCCAGAAATCCATGCTAGACCTTGCTGATCAAATCAAAGATCTAGAAATGAAGACCAAATTTTTAGAAATTTGTTATCAACACCAGCAAGCCATTAAAGAACCCCATTAATTCTAGTAGATTCTTATGGTATCAAAAGATGTTTTAAACGGGATTCAATGTACATCAACATTTGAAAAACCGGTAACTATTCAAGATTTAAAAATGGAAATCAATGTTCTCAAAACAGAAGTTAAGCATCTCCAAAATTTTCAATTGGTTTGCCCTGTTAGGGTTCTTTTTTTTATTTCTGTGGCTTTGATTTCGATTCTTTGATTTTTTTAATGATGGGTTGTTGTTTTTTGGGTTGCGAGAAGGGTTTATTGGATGATCAGTTCAGGCAGCTTCAGAAACTACAAGGTGAGAGCAACCCAGAGTTTGTTGTTGAAATAGTATCACTCTGCTTCTCAAAGCTTCTCAACAACTTGACTTCTTCTCTGTGAGAATCTTTTGTCTATCTTGTCTTCTTGTATTTCTAATATATGGGAATTGAATGTGGAGACCTAGGATTAATGGGTTGTTTTTGGATTATACAGACAGCAATAGATTGTAGATTATAAACAGGTGGTTTTATTGTCAGGAACCGGAATATTCTTAAGATGAAGTCGCTAATGCATTTGCTCTATTGGCTGGTGAGTCCCAAGCAAGCACCAAAAGAAGATGACCCCGAAACCAGCTCTGAGTCTGATGGACTTGTTGAGCTTTACCCTTCATCAACTTCGAGTGAGGTTACTTACTTACCCAAAAAAACTTCGAGTAAGGAAGTTGAAGAAAAAGAACCAACCTGTTAATGCCCCTGTTCCACAAACCTAAATCAGATTTTTGAAATTAATTATTGGAAATCAATTGTTGAAATGAATGGCCTAGACCTTGGAGGTCCTAGCATCCACGTTCTGACTGATGGCCAGAAATCCATGCTACAACTTGCTGATCAAATCAAAGATCTCGAAATGAAGATCAAATTTTTAGAAATTTGTTATCAACACCAGAAAGCCATTAAGATTCTTATAGTATCAAAAGATGTTTTAAACGGGATTCAATCTACATCAATTATTGAAAAACCAGTAACTATTCAAGATTTAAAAATGGAAATTAATGTTCTCAAAACAGAAGTTAAGCCTCTCCAAAATTTTCAATTGGTTTGCCCTGGTTAGGGTTCTTTTTTAATTTCTGTGGCTTGGATTTCGATTCTTTGATTTTTTTAATGATGGGTTGTTGTTTTTTGGGTTGCGAGAAGGGTTTATTGGATGATCAGTTTAGGCATCTTCAGAAACTGCATGGTGAGAGCAACCTAGAGTTTGTTGTTGAAATAGTATCACTCTGCTTTCAAGATTCTGAGAACCTTCTCAACAATTTGACATCTTCTCTATGAGAATCTTTTTTCTATCTTTGTTTTCTTGTATTTCTAATATATGGGAATTGAATATAGAGACCTAGGATTAATGGGCTCTTTTTGGATTATACAGACATCAATAGAATGTAGATTATAAACAGGTGGTTTTATTGTCAGGAACAGGAATATTCTAAAGATGAAGGTGCTAATACATTTGCTCTACTGGCTGGTGAGTCCCAAGCAAGCACCATAAGAAGTTGACCCCGAAACCAGCTCTGAGTCTGACGGACTTGTTGAGCTTTACCCTCCATCAACTTCGAGTGAGGTTACTTACTTACCCAAAAAAACTTCGAGTTCGAGTGAGGAAGTTGAAGAAAAAGAACCAACCTGTTCCTGCTCCTGTTCCACAAACCTAAATCAGATTTTCGAAATTAATTATTGGAAATCAATTGTTGAAATGAATGGCCTAGACCTTGGAGGTCCTAGCATCCATGTTCTGACTGATGGCCAGAAATCCGTGCTAGACCTTGCTGATCAAATCAAAGATCTAGAAATGAAGACCAAATTTTTAGAAATTTGTTATCAACACCAGCAAGCCATTAAAGAACCCCATTAATTCTAGTAGATTCTTATGGTATCAAAAGATGTTTTAAACGGGATTCAATGTACATCAACTATTGAAAAACCGGTAACTATTCAAGATTTAAAAATGGAAATCAATGTTCTCAAAACAGAAGTTAAGCATCTCCAAAATTTTCAATTGGTTTGCCCTGTTAGGGTTCTTTTTTATATTTCTGTGGCTTTGATTTCGATTCTTTGATTTTTTTAATGATGGGTTGTTGTTTTTTGGGTTGCGAGAAGGGTTTATTGGATGATCAGTTTAGGCAGCTTCAAAAACTACAAGGTGAGAGCAACCCAGAGTTTGTTGTTGAAATAGTATCACTCTGCTTCTCAAAGCTTCTCAACAACTTGACTTCTTCTCTGTGAGAATCTCTTGTCTATCTTGTCTTCTTGTATTTCTAATATATGGGAATTGAATGTGGAGACCTAGGATTAATGGGTTGTTTTTGGATTATACAGACAGCAATAGATTGTAGATTATAAACAGGTGGTTTTATTGTCAGGAACAGGAATATTCTTAAGATGAAGGTGCTACTGCATTTGCTCTATTGGCTGGTGAGTCCCAAGCAAGCACCAAAAGAAGATGACCCCGAAACCAGCTCTGAGTCTGATGGACTTGTTGAGCTTTACCCTTCATCAACTTCGAGTGAGGTTACTTACTTACCCAAAAAAACTTCGAGTGAGGAAGTTGAAGAAAAAGAACCAACCTGTTAATGCCCCTGTTGCACAAACCTAAATCAGATTTTTGAAATTAATTATTGGAAATCAATTGTTGAAATGAATGGCCTAGACCTTGGAAGTCCTAGCATCCACGTTCTGACTGATGGCCAGAAATCCATGCTACACCTTGCTGATCAAATCAAAGATCTCGAAATGAAGATCAAATTTTTAGAAATTTGTTATCAACACCAGAAAGCCATTAAAGAACCCCCATTAATTCTAGTAGATTCTTATAGTATCAAAAGATGTTTTAAACGGGATTCAATCTACATCAACTATTGAAAAACTAGTAACTATTCAAGATTTAAAAATGGAAATTAATGTTCTCAAAATAGAAGTTAAGCCTCTCAAAAATTTTCAATTGGTTTGCCCTGGTTAGGGTTCTTTTTTAATTTCTGTGGCTTGGATTTCGATTCTTTGATTTTTTTAATGATGGGTTGTTGTTTTTTGGGTTGCGAGAAGGGTTTATTGGATGATCAGTTTAGGCAGCTTCAGAAACTGCAAGATGAGAGCAACCCAGAGTTTGTTGTTGAAATAGTATCACTCTGCGTTCAAGATTCTGAGAACCTTCTAAAAAATTTGACATCTTCTCTATGAGAATCTTTTGTCTATCTTTGTCTTCTTGTATTTCTAATATATGGGAATTGAATATAGAGACCTAGGATTAATGGGCTCTTTTTGGATTATACAGACATCAATAGAATGTAGGAATATTCTAAAGATGAAGGTGCTAATACATTTGCTCTACTGGCTGGTGAGTCCCAAGCAAGCACCATAAGAAGTTGACCCCGAAACCAGCTCTGAGTCTGACGGACTTGTTGAGCTTTACCCTCCATCAACTTCGAGTGAGGTTACTTACTTACCCAAAAAAACTTCGAGTGAGGAAGTTGAAGAAAAAGAACCAACCTGTTCCTGCTCCTGTTCCACAAACCTAAATCAGATTTTCGAAATTAATTATTGGAAATCAATTGTTGAAATGAATGGCCTAGACCTTGGAGGTCCTAGCATCCATGTTCTGACTGATGGCCAGAAATCCATGCTAGACCTTGCTGATCAAATCAAAGATCTAGAAATGAAGACCAAATTTTTAGAAATTTGTTATCAACACCAGCAAGCCATTAAAGAACCCCATTAATTCTAGTAGATTCTTATGGTATCAAAAGATGTTTTAAACGGGATTCAATGTACATCAACTATTGAAAAACCGGTAACTATTCAAGATTTAAAAATGGAAATCAATGTTCTCAAAACAGAAGTTAACCATCTCCAAAATTTTCAATTGGTTTGCCCTGTTAGGGTTCTTTTTTTTATTTCTGTGGCTTTGATTTCGATTCTTTGATTTTTTTAATGATGGGTTGTTGTTTTTTGGGTTGCGAGAAGGGTTTATTGGATGATCAGTTCAGGCAGCTTCAGAAACTACAAGGTGAGAGCAACCCAGAGTTTGTTGTTGAAATAGTATCACTCTGCTTCTCAAAGCTTCTCAACAACTTGACTTCTTCTCTGTGAGAATCTTTTGTCTATCTTGTCTTCTTGTATTTCTAATATATGGGAATTGAATGTGGAGACCTAGGATTAATGGGTTGTTTTTGGATTATACAGACAGCAATAGATTGTAGATTATAAACAGGTGGTTTTATTGTCAGGAACCGGAATATTCTTAAGATGAAGTCGCTAATGCATTTGCTCTATTGGCTGGTGAGTCCCAAGCAAGCACCAAAAGAAGATGACCCCGAAACCAGCTCTGAGTCTGATGGACTTGTTGAGCTTTACCCTTCATCAACTTCGAGTGAGGTTACTTACTTACCCAAAAAAACTTCGAGTAAGGAAGTTGAAGAAAAAGAACCAACCTGTTAATGCCCCTGTTCCACAAACCTAAATCAGATTTTTGAAATTAATTATTGGAAATCAATTGTTGAAATGAATGGCCTAGACCTTGGAGGTCCTAGCATCCACGTTCTGACTGATGGCCAGAAATCCATGCTACAACTTGCTGATCAAATCAAAGATCTCGAAATGAAGATCAAATTTTTAGAAATTTGTTATCAACACCAGAAAGCCATTAAGATTCTTATAGTATCAAAAGATGTTTTAAACGGGATTCAATCTACATCAATTATTGAAAAACCAGTAACTATTCAAGATTTAAAAATGGAAATTAATGTTCTCAAAACAGAAGTTAAGCCTCTCCAAAATTTTCAATTGGTTTGCCCTGGTTAGGGTTCTTTTTTAATTTCTGTGGCTTGGATTTCGATTCTTTGATTTTTTTAATGATGGGTTGTTGTTTTTTGGGTTGCGAGAAGGGTTTATTGGATGATCAGTTTAGGCATCTTCAGAAACTGCATGGTGAGAGCAACCCAGAGTTTGTTGTTGAAATAGTATCACTCTGCTTTCAAGATTCTGAGAACCTTCTCAACAATTTGACATCTTCTCTATGAGAATCTTTTTTCTATCTTTGTCTTCTTGTATTTCTAATATATGGGAATTGAATATAGAGACCTAGGATTAATGGGCTCTTTTTGGATTATACAGACATCAATAGAATGTAGATTATAAACAGGTGGTTTTATTGTCAGGAACAGGAATATTCTAAAGATGAAGGTGCTAATACATTTGCTCTACTGGCTGGTGAGTCCCAAGCAAGCACCATAAGAAGTTGACCCCGAAACCAGCTCTGAGTCTGACGGACTTGTTGAGCTTTACCCTCCATCAACTTCGAGTGAGGTTACTTACTTACCCAAAAAAACTTCGAGTTCGAGTGAGGAAGTTGAAGAAAAAGAACCAACCTGTTCCTGCTCCTGTTCCACAAACCTAAATCAGATTTTCGAAATTAATTATTGGAAATCAATTGTTGAAATGAATGGCCTAGACCTTGGAGGTCCTAGCATCCATGTTCTGACTGATGGCCAGAAATCTATGCTAGACCTTGCTGATCAAATCAAAGATCTAGAAATGAAGACCAAATTTTTAGAAATTTGTTATCAACACCAGCAAGACATTAAAGAACCCCATTAATTCTAGTAGATTCTTATGGTATCAAAAGATGTTTTAAACGGGATTCAATGTACATCAACTATTGAAAAACCGGTAACTATTCAAGATTTAAAAATGGAAATCAATGTTCTCAAAACAGAAGTTAAGCATCTCCAAAATTTTCAATTGGTTTGCCCTGTTAGGGTTCTTTTTTTTTTTTTTATTTCTGTGGCTTTGATTTCGATTCTTTGATTTTTTTTAATGATGGGTTGTTGTTTTTTGGGTTGCGAGAAGGGTTTATTGGATGTTCAGTTTAGGCAGCTTCAGAAACTACAAGGTGAGAGCAACCCAGAGTTTGTTGTTGAAATAGTATCACTCTGCTTCTCAAAGCTTCTCAACAACTTGACTTCTTCTCTGTGAGAATCTTTTGTCTATCTTGTCTTCTTGTATTTCTAATATATGGGAATTGAATGTGGAGACCTAGGATTAATGGGTTGTTTTTGGATTATACAGACAGCGATAGATTGTAGATTATAAACAGGTGGTTTTATTGTCAGGAACATGAATATTCTTAAGATGAAGGTGCTAATGCATTTGCTCTATTGGCTGGTGAGTCCCAAGCAAGCACCAAAAGAAGATGACCCCGAAACCAGCTCTGAGTCTGATGGACTTGTTGAGCTTTACCCTTCATCAACTTCGAGTGAGGTTACTTACTTACCCAAAAAAACTTCGAGTGAGGAAGTTGAAGAAAAAGAACCAACCTGTTAATGCCCCTGTTCCACAAACCTAAATCAGATTTTTGAAATTAATTATTGGAAATCAATTGTTGAAATGAATGGCCTAGACCTTGGAGGTCCTAGCATCCACGTTCTGACTGATGGCCAGAAATCCATGCTACACCTTGCTGATCAAATCAAAGATCTCGAAATGAAGATCAAATTTTTAGAAATTTGTTATCAACACCAGAAAGCCATTAAAGAACCCCCATTAATTCTAGTAGATTCTTATAGTATCAAAAGATGTTTTAAACGGGATTCAATCTACATCAACTATTGAAAAACCAGTAACTATTCAAGATTAAAAAATGGAAATTAATGTTCTCAAAACAGAAGTTAAGCCTCTCCAAAATTTTCAATTGGTTTGCCCTGGTTAGGGTTCTTTTTTAATTTCTGTGGCTTGGATTTCGATTCTTTGATTTTTTTAATGATGGGTTGTTGTTTTTTGGGTTGCGAGAAGGGTTTATTGGATGATCAGTTTAGGCAGCTTCAGAAACTGCAAGGTGAGAGCAACCCAGAGTTTGTTGTTGAAATAGTATCACTCTGCTTTCAAGATTCTGAGAACCTTCTCAACAATTTGACATCTTCTCTATGAGAATCTTTTGTCTATCTTTGTCTTCTTGTATTTCTAATATATGGGAATTGAATATAGAGACCTAGGATTAATGGGCTCTTTTTGGATTATACAGACATCAATAGAATGTAGATTATAAACAGGTGGTTTTGTTGTCAGGAACAGGAATATTCTAAAGATGAAGGTGCTAATACATTTGCTCTACTGGCTGGTGAGTCCCAAGCAAGCACCATAAGAAGTTGACCCCGAAACCAGCTTTGAGTCTGACGGACTTGTTGAGCTTTACCCTCCATCAACTTCGAGTGAGGTTACTTACTTACCCAAAAAAACTTCGAGTTCGAGTGAGGAAGTTGAAGAAAAAGAACCAACCTGTTCCTGCTCCTGTTCCACAAACCTAAATCAGATTTTCGAAATTAATTATTGGAAATCAATTGTTGAAATGAATGGCCTAGACCTTGGAGGTCCTAGCATCCATGTTCTGACTGATGGCCAGAAATCCATGCTAGACCTTGCTGATCAAATCAAAGATCTAGAAATGAAGACCAAATTTTTAGAAATTTGTTATCAACACCAGCAAGCCATTAAAGAACCCCATTAATTCTAGTAGATTCTTATGGTATCAAAAGATGTTTTAAACGGGATTCAATGTACATCAACTATTGAAAAACCGGGTAACTATTCAAGATTTAAAAATGGAAATGAATGTTGTCAAAACAGAAGTTAAGCATCTCCAAAATTTTCAATTGGTTTGCCCTGTTAGGGTTCTTTTTTTTTATTTCTGTGGCTTTGATTTCGATTCTTTGATTTTTTTTAATGATTGGTTGTTGTTTTTTGGGTTGCGAGAAGGGTTTATTGGATGATCAGTTTAGGCAGCTTCAGAAACTACAAGGTGAGAGCAACCCAGAGTTTGTTGTTGAAATAGTATCACTCTGCTTCTCAAAGCTTCTCAACAACTTGACTTCTTCTCTGTGAGAATCTTTTGTCTATCTTGTCTTCTTGTATTTCTGATATATGGGAATTGAATGTGGAGACCTAGGATTAATGGGTTGTTTTTGGATTATACAGACAACAATAGATTGTAGATTATAAACAGGTGGTTTTATTGTCAGGAACAGGAATATTCTTAAGATGAAGGTGCTAATGCATTCGCCCTATTGGCTGGTGAGTCCCAAGCAAGCACCAAAAGAAGATGACCCCGAAACCAGCTCTGAGTCTGATGGACTTGTTGAGCTTTACCCTTCATCAACTTCGAGTGAGGTTACTTACTTACCCAAAAAAACTTCGAGTGAGGAAGTTGAAGAAAAAGAACCAACCTGTTAATGCCCCTGTTCCACAAACCTAAATCAGATTTTTGAAATTAATTATTGGAAATCAATTGTTGAAATGAATGGCCTAGACCTTGGAGGTCCTAGCATCCACGTTCTGACTGATGGCCAGAAATCCATGCTACACCTTGCTGATCAAATCAAAGATCTCGAAATGAAGATCTAATTTTTAGAAATTTGTTATCAACACCAGAAAGCCATTAAAGAACCCCCATTAATTCTAGTAGATTCTTATAGTATCAAAAGATGTTTTAAACGGGATTCAATCTACATCAACTATTGAAAAACCAGTAACTATTCAAGATTTAAAAATGGAAATTAATGTTCTCAAAACAGAAGTTAAGCCTCTCCAAAATTTTCAATTGGTTTGCCCTGGTTAGGGTTCTTTTTTAATTTCTGTGGCTTGGATTTCGATTCTTTGATTTTTTTAATGATGGGTTGTTGTTTTTTGGGTTGCGAGAAGGGTTTATTGGATGATCAGTTTAGGCATCTTCAGAAACTGCAAGGTGAGAGCAACCCAGAGTTTGTTGTTGAAATAGTATCACTCTGCTTTCAAGATTCTGAGAACCTTCTCAACAATTTGACATCTTCTCTATGAGAATCTTTTGTCTATCTTTGTCTTCTTGTATTTCTAATATATGGGAATTGAATATAGAGACCTAGGATTAATGGGCTCTTTTTGGATTATACAGACATCAATAGAATGTAGATTATAAACAGGTGGTTTTATTGTCAGGAACAGGAATATTCTAAAGATGAAGGTGCTAATACATTTGCTCTACTGGCTGGTGAGTCCCAAGCAAGCACCATAAGAAGTTGACCCCGAAACCAGCTCTGAGTCTGACGGACTTGTTGAGCTTTACCCTCCATCAACTTCGAGTGAGGTTACTTACTTACCCAAAGAAACTTCGAGTTCGAGTGAGGAAGTTGAAGAAAAAGAACCAACCTGTACCTGCTCCTGTTCCACAAACCTAAATCAGATTTTCGAAATTAATTATTGGAAATCAATTGTTGAAATGAATGGCCTAGACCTTGGAGGTCCTAGCATCCATGTTCTGACTGATGGCCAGAAATCCATGCTAGACCTTGCTGATCAAATCAAAGATCTAGAAATGAAGACCAAATTTTTAGAAATTTGTTATCAACACCAGCAAGCCATTAAAGAACCCCATTAATTCTAGTAGATTCTTATGGTATCAAAAGATGTTTTAAACGGGATTCAATGTACATCAACTATTGAAAAACCGGTAACTATTCAAGATTTAAAAATGGAAATCAATGTTCTCAAAACAGAAGTTAAGCATCTCCAAAATTTTCAATTGGTTTGCCCTGTTAGGGTTCTTTTTTTTTATTTCTGTGGCTTTGATTTCGATTCTTTGATTTTTTAATGATGGGTTGTTGTTTTTTGGGTTGCGAGAAGGGTTTATTGGATGATCAGTTTAGGCAGCTTCAGAAACTACAAGGTGAGAGCAACCCAGAGTTTGTTGTAGAAATAGTATCACTCTGCTTCTCAACAACTTGACTTCTTCTCTGTCAGAATCTTTTGTCTATCTTTTCTTCTTGTATTTCTGATATATGGGAATTGAATGTGGAGACCTAGGATTAATGGGTTGTTTTTGGATTATACAGACAGCAATAGATTGTAGATTATAAACAGGTGGTTTTATTGTCAGGAACAGGAATATTCTTAAGATGAAGGTGCTAATGCATTTGCTCTATTGGCTGGTGAGTCCCAAGCAAGAACCAAAAGAAGATGACCCCGAAACCAGCTCTGAGTCTGATGGACTTGTTGAGCTTTACCCTTCATCAACTTCGAGTGAGGTTACTTACTTACCCAAAAAAACTTCGAGTGAGGAAGTTGAAGAAAAAGAACCAACCTGTTAATGCCCCTGTTCCACAAACCTGAATCAGATTTTTGAAATTAATTATTGGAAATCAATTGTTGAAATGAAAGGCCTAGACCTTGGAGGTCCTAGCATCCACGTTCTGACAGATGGCCAGAAATCCATGCTACACCTTGCTGATCAAATCAAAGATCTCGAAATGAAGATCAAATTTTTAGAAATTTGTTATCAACACCAGAAAGCCATTAAAGAACCCCCATTAATTCTAGTAGATTCTTATAGTATCAAAAGATGTTTTAAACGGGATTCAATCTACATCAACTATTGAAAAACCAGTAACTATTCAAGATTTAAAAATGGAAATTAATGTTCTCAAAACAGAAGTTAAGCCTCTCCAAAATTTTCAATTGGTTTGCCCTGGTTAGGGTTCTTTTTTAATTTCTGTGGCTTGGATTTCGATTCTTTGATTTTTTTAATGATGGGTTGTTGTTTTTTGGGTTGCGAGAAGGGTTTATTGGATGATCAGTTTAGGCAGCTTCAGAAACTGCAAGGTGAGAGCAACCCAGAGTTTGTTGTTGAAATAGTATCACTCTGCTTTCAAGATTCTGAGAACCTTCTCAACAATTTGACATCTTCTCTATGAGAATCTTTTGTCTATCTTTGTCTTCTTGTATTTCTAATATATGGGAATTGAATATAGAGACCTAGGATTAATGGGCTCTTTTTGGATTATACAGACATCAATAGAATGTAGATTATAAACAGGTGGTTTTATTGTCAGGAACAGGAATATTCTAAAGATGAAGGTGCTAATACATTTGCTCTACTGGCTGGTGAGTCCCAAGCAAGCACCATAAGAAGTTGACCCCGAAACCAGCTCTGAGTCTGACGGACTTGTTGAGCTTTACCCTCCATCAACTTCGAGTGAGGTTACTTACTTACCCAAAAAAACTTCGAGTTCGAGTGAGGAAGTTGAAGAAAAAGAACCAACCTGTTCCTGCTCCTGTTCCACAAACCTAAATCAGATTTTCGAAATTAATTATTGGAAATCAATTGTTGAAATGAATGGCCTACGACCTTGGAGGTCCTAGCATCCATGTTCTGACTGATGGCCAGAAAATCCATGCTAGACCTTGCTGATCAAATCAAAGATCTAGAAATGAAGACCAAATTTTTAGAAATTTGTTATCAACACAGCAAGCCATTAAAGAACCCCATTAATTCTAGTAGATTCTTATGGTATCAAAAGATGTTTTAAACGGGATTCAATGTACATCAACTATTGAAAAACCGGGGTAAACTATTCAAGATTTAAAATGGAAATGAATGTTCTCAAAAACAGAAGTTAAGCATCTCCAAAATTTTTCAATTGGTTTGCCCTGTTAGGGTTCTTTTTTTTTATTTCTGTGGCTTTGATTTCGATTCTTTGATTTTTTTTAATGATGGGTTGTTGTTTTTTGGGTTGCGAGAAGGGTTTATTGGAATGATCAGTTTAGGCAGCTTCAGAAACTACAAGGTTGAGAGCAACCCAGAGTTTGTTGTTGAAATAGTATCACTCTGCTTCTCAAAGCTTCTCAACAACTTGACTTCTTCTCTGTGAGAATCTTTTGTCTATCTTGTCTTCTTGTATTTCTGATATATGGGAATTGAATGTGGAGACCTAGGATTAATGGGTTGTTTTTGGATTATACAGACAGCAATAGATTGTAGATTATAAACAGGTGGTTTTATTGTCAGGAACAGGAATATTCTTAAGATGAAGGTGCTAATGCATTTGCTCTATTGGCTGGTGAGTCCCAAGCAAGCACCAAAAGAAGATGACCCCGAAACCAGCTCTGAGTCTGATGGACTTGTTGAGCTTTACCCTTCATCAACTTCGAGTGAGGTTACTTACTTACCCAAAAAAACTTCGAGTGATGAAGTTGAAGAAAAAGAACCAACCTGTTAATGGCCCCTGTTCCAACAAACCTAAATCAGATTTTTGAAATTAATTATTGGAAATCAATTGTTGAAATGAATGGCCTAGACCTTGGAGGTCCTAGCATCCACGTTCTGACTGATGGCCAGAAATCCATGCTACACCTTGCTGATCAAATCAAAGATCTCGAAATGAAGATCAAATTTTTAGAAATTTGTTATCAACACCAGAAAGCCATTAAAGAACCCCCATTAATTCTAGTAGATTCTTATAGTATCAAAAGATGTTTTAAACGGGATTCAATCTACATCAACTATTGAAAAACCCAAGTAACTATTCAAGATTTAAAAATGGAAATTAATGTTCTCAAAACAGAAGTGAAGCCTCATCCAAAATTTTCAATTGGTTTGCCCTGGTTAGGGTTCTTTTTTTAATTTCTGTGGCTTGGATTTCGATTCTTTGATTTTTTTAATGATGGGTTGTTGTTTTTTGGGTTGCGAGAGAAGGGTTTATTGGATTGATCAGTTTAGGCAGCTTCAGAAACTGCAAGGTTGAGAGCAACCCAGAGTTTGTTGTTGAAATAGTATCACTCTGCTTTCAAGATTCTGAGAACCTTCTCAACAATTTGACATCTTCTCTATGAGAATCTTTTGTCTATCTTTGTCTTCTTGTATTTCTAATATATGGGAATTGAATATAGAGACCTAGGATTAATGGGCTCTTTTTGGATTATACAGACATCAATAGAATGTAGATTATAAACAGGGTGGTTTTATTGTCAGGAACAGGAATATTCTAAAGATGAAGGTGCTCATACATTTGCTCTACTGGCTGGTGAGTCCCAAGCAAGCACCATAAGAAGTTGACCCCGAAACCAGCTCTGAGTCTGACGGACTTGTTGAGCTTTACCCTCCATCAACTTCGAGTGAGGTTACTTACTTACCCAAAAAAACTTCGAGTTCCGAAGTGAGGAAGTTGAAGAAAAAGAACCAACCTGTTCCTGCTCCTGTTCCACAAACCTAAATCAGATTTTCGAAATTAATTATTGGAAATCAATTGTTGAAATGAATGGCCTAGACCTTGGAGGTCCTAGCATCCATGTTCTGACTGATGGCCAGAAATCCATGCTAGACCTTGCTGATTCAAATCAAAGATCTAGAAATGAAGACCAAATTTTTAGAAATTTGTTATCAACACCAGCAAGCCATTAAAGAACCCCCATTAATTCTAGTAGATTCTTATGGTATCAAAAGATGTTTTAAACGGGATTCAATGTACATCAACTATTGAAAAAGCGGTAACTATTTCAAGATTTAAAAATGGAAAATGAATGTTCTCAAAACAGAAGTTAAGCATCTCCAAAATTTTCAATTGGTTTGCCCTGTTAGGGTTCTTTTTTTTTTATTTCTGTGGCTTTGATTTCGATTCTTTGATTTTTTTTAATTGATGGGTTTGTTGTTTTTTTGGGTTGCGAGAAGGGTTTTATTGGATGATCAGTTTAGGCAGCTTCAGAAACTACAAGGTTGAGAGCAACCCAGAGTTTGTTGTTGAAATAGTATCACTCTGCTTCTCAAAGCTTCTCAACAACTTGACTTCTTCTCTGTGAGAATCTTTTGTCTATCTTGTCTTCTTGTATTTCTGATATATGGGAATTGAATGTGGAGACCTAGGATTAATGGGTTGTTTTTTGGATTATACAGACAGCAATAGATTGTAGATTATAAACAGGTGGTTTTATTGTCAGGAACAGGAATATTCTTAAGATGAAGGTGCTAATGCATTTGCTCTATTGGCTGTGTGAGTCCCAAGCAAGCACCAAAAGAAGATGACCCCGAAACCAGCTCTGAGTCTGATGGACTTGTTGAGCTTTACCCTTCATCAACTTCGACGTGAGGGTTACTTACTTACCCAAAAAAACTTCGAGTGAGGAAGTTGAAGAAAAAGAAACCGACCTGTTAATGCCCCTGTTCCACAAACCTAAATCAGATTTTTGAAATTAATTATTGGAAATCAATTGTTGAAATGAATGGCCTAGACCTTGGAGGTCCTAGCATCCACGTTCTGACTGATGGCCAGAAATCCATGCTACACATTGCTGATCAAATCAAAGATCTCGAAATGAAGATCAAATTTTTAGAAATTTGTTATCAACACCAGAAAGCCATTAAAGAACCCCCATTAATTCTAGTAGATTCTTATAGTATCAAAAGATGTTTTAAACGGGATTCAATCTACATCAACTATTTGAAAAACCAGTAAACTATTCAAGATTTAAAAATGGAAATTAATGTTCTCAAAACAGAAGTGAAGCCTCTCCAAAATTTTCAATTGGTTTGCCCTGGTTAGGGTTCTTTTTTAATTTCTGTGGCTTGGATTTCGATTCTTTGATTTTTTTAATGATGGGTTGTTGTTTTTTGGGTTGCGAGAAGGGTTTATTGGATGATCAGTTTAGGCAGCTTCAGAAACTGCAAGGTGAAGAGGCAACCCAGAGTTTGTTGTTGATAATAGTATCACTCTGCTTTCAAGATTCTGAGAACCTTCTCAACAATTTGACATCTTCTCTATGAGAATCTTTTGTCTATCTTTGTCTTCTTGTATTTCTAATATATGGGAATTGAATATAGAGGACCTAGGATTAATGGGCTCTTTTTTGGATTATACAGACATCAATAGAATGTAGATTATAAACAGGTGGTTTTATTGTCAGGAACAGGAATATTCTAAAGATGAAGGTGCTCATACATTTGCTCTACTGGCTGAGTGAGTCCCAAGCAAGCACCATAAGAAGTTGACCCCGAAACCAGCTCCGAGTGAGGTTACTTACTTACCCAAAAAAACTACGAGTTCGAGTGAGGAAGTTGAAGAAAAAGAACCAACCTGTTCCTGCTCCTGTTCGACAAACCTAAATCAGATTTTCGAAATTAATTATTGGAAATCAATTGTTGAAATGAATGGCCTAGACCTTGGAGGTCCTAGCATCCATGTTCTGACTGATGGCCAGAAATCCATGCTAGACCTTGCTGATCAAATCAAAGATCTAGAAATGAAGACCAAATTTTTAGAAATTTGTTATCAACACCAGCAAGCCATTAAAGAACCCCATTAATTCTAGTAGATTCTTATGCTATCAAAAGATGTTTTAAACGGGATTCAATGTACATCAACTATTGAAAAACCGGTAACTATTCAAGATTTAAAAATGGAAATCAATGTTCTCAAAACAGAAGTTAAGCATCTCCAAAATTTTCAATTGGTTTGCCCTGTTAGGGTTCTTTTTTTTTATTTCTGCGGCTTTGATTTCGATTCTTTGATTTTTTTTAATGATGGGTTGTTGTTTTTTGGGTTGCGAGAAGGGTTTATTGGATGATCAGTTTAGGCAGCTTCAGAAACTACAAGGTGAGAGCAACCCAGAGTTTGTTGTTGAAATAGTATCACTCTGCTTCTCAAAGCTTCTCAACAACTTGACTTCTTCTCTGTGAGAATCTTTTGTCTATCTTGTCTTCTTGTATTTCTGATATATGGGAATTGAATGTGGAGACCTAGGATTAATGGGTTGTTTTTGGATTATACAGACAGCAATAGATTGTAGATTATAAACAGGTGGTTTTATTGTCAGGAACAGGAATATTCTTAAGATGAAGGTGCTAATGCATTTGCTCTATTGGCTGGTGAGTCCCAAGCAAGCACCAAAAGAAGATGACCCCGAAACCAGCTCTGAGTCTGATGGACTTGTTGAGCTTTACCCTTCATCAACTTCGAGTGAGGTTACTTACTTACCCAAAAAAACTTCGGGTGAGGAAGTTGAAGAAAAAGAACCAACCTGTTAATGCCCCTGTTCCACAAACCTAAATCAGATTTTTGAAATTAATTATTGGAAATCAATTGTTGAAATGAATGGCCTAGACCTTGGAGGTCCTAGCATCCACGTTCTGACCGATGGCCAGAAATCCATGCTACACCTTGCTGATCAAATCAAAGACCTCGAAATGAAGATCAAATTTTTAGAAATTTGTTATCAACACCAGAAAGCCATTAAAGAACCCCCATTAATTCTAGTAGATTCTTATAGTATCAAAAGATGTTTTAAACGGGATTCAATCTACATCAACTATTGAAAAACCAGTAACTATTCAAGATTTAAAAATGGAAATTAATGTTCTCAAAACAGAAGTTAAGCCTCTCCAAAATTTTCAATTGGTTTGCCCTGGTTAGGGTTCTTTTTTAATTTCTGTGGCTTGGATTTCGATTCTTTGATTTTTTTAATGATGGGTTGTTGTTTTTTGGGTTGCGAGAAGGGTTTATTGGATGATCAGTTTAGGCAGCTTCAGAAACTGCAAGGTGAGAGCAACCCAGAGTTTGTTGTTGAAATAGTATCACTCTGCTTTCAAGATTCTGAGAACCTTCTCAACAATTTGACATCTTCTCTATGAGAATCTTTTGTCTATCTTTGTCTTCTTGTATTTCTAATATATGGGAATTGAATATAGAGACCTAGGATTAATGGGCTCTTTTTGGATTATACAGACATCAATAGAATGTAGATTATAAACAGGTGGTTTTATTGTCAGGAACAGGAATATTCTAAAGATGAAGGTGCTAATACATTTGCTGTACTGGCTGGTGAGTCCCAAGCAAGCACCATAAGAAGTTGACCCCGAAACCAGCTCTGAGTCTGACGGACTTGTTGAGCTTTACCCTCCATCAACTTCGAGTGAGGTTACTTACTTACCCAAAAAAACTTCGAGTTCGAGTGAGGAAGTTGAAGAAAAAGAACCAACCTGTTCCTGCTCCTGTTCGACAAACCTAAATCAGATTTTCGAAATTAATTATTGGAAATCAATTGTTGAAATGAATGGCCTAGACCTTGGAGGTCCTAGCATCCATGTTCTGACTGATGGCCAGAAATCCATGCTAGACCTTGCTGATCAAATCAAAGATCTAGAAATGAAGACAAAATTTTTAGAAATTTGTTATCAACACCAGCAAGCCATTAAAGAACCCCATTAATTCTAGTAGATTCTTATGCTATCAAAAGATGTTTTAAACGGGATTCAACGTACATCAACTATTGAAAAACCGGTAACTATTCAAGATTTAAAAATGGAAATCAATGTTCTCAAAACAGAAGTTAAGCATCTCCAAAATTTTCAATTGGTTTGCCCTGTTAGGGTTCTTTTTTTTTATTTCTGTGGCTTTGATTTCGATTCTTTGATTTTTTTTAATGATGGGTTGTTGTTTTTTGGGTTGCGAGAAGGGTTTATTGGATGATCAGTTTAGGCAGCTTCAGAAACTACAAGGTGAGAGCAACCCAGAGTTTGTTGTTGAAATAGTATCACTCTGCTTCTCAAAGCTTCTCAACAACTTGACTTCTTCTCTGTGAGAATATTTTGTCTATCTTGTCTTCTTGTATTTCTAATATATGGGAATTGAATGTGGAGACCAAGGATTAATGGGTTGTTTTTGGATTATAAAGACAGCAATAGATTGTAGATTATAAACAGGTGGTTTTTATTGTCAGGAACAGGAATATTCTTAAGATGAAGGTGCTAATGCATTTGCTCTATTGGCTGGTGAGTCCCAAGCAAGCACCAAAAGAAGATGACCCCGAAACCAGCTCTGAGTCTGATGGACTTGTTGAGCTTCACCCTTCATCAACTTCGAGTGAGGTTACTTACTTACCCAAAAAAAACTTCGGGTGAGGAAGTTGAAGAAAAAGAACCAACCTGTTAATGCCCCTGTTCCACAAACCTAAATCAGATTTTTGAAATTAATTATTGGAAATCAATTGTTGAAATGAATGGCCTAGACCTTGGAGGTCCTAGCATCCACGTTCTGACCGATGGCCAGAAATCCATGCTACACCTTGCTGATCAAATCAAAGATCTCGAAATGAAGATCAAATTTTTAGAAATTTGTTATCAACACCAGAAAGCCATTAAAGAACCCCCATTAATTCTAGTAGATTCTTATAGTATCAAAAGATGTTTTAAACGGGATTCAATCTACATCAACTATTGAAAAACCAGTAACTATTCAAGATTTAAAAATGGAAATTAATGTTCTCAAAACAGAAGTTAAGCCTCTCCAAAATTTTCAATTGGTTTGCCCTGGTTAGGGTTCTTTTTTAATTTCTGTGGCTTGGATTTCGATTCTTTGATTTTTTTTAATGATGGGTTGTTGTTTTTTGGGTTGCGAGAAGGGTTTATTGGATGATCAGTTTAGGCAGCTTCAGAAACTGCAAGGTGAGAGCAACCCAGAGTTTGTTGTTGAAATAGTATCACTCTGCTTTCAAGATTCTGAGAACCTTCTCAACAATTTGACATCTTCTCTATGAGAATCTTTTGTCTATCTTTGTCTTCTTGTATTTCTAATATATGGGAATTGAATATAGAGACCTAGGATTAATGGGCTCTTTTTGGATTATACAGACATCAATAGAATGTAGATTATAAACAGGTGGTTTTATTGTCAGGAACAGGAATATTCTAAAGATGAAGGTGCTAATACATTTGCTCTACTGGCTGGTGAGGTCCCAAGCAAGCACCATAAGAAGTTGACCCCCGAAACCAGCTCTGAGTCTGACGGACTTGTTGAGCTTTACCCTCCATCAACTTCGAGTGAGGTTACTTACTTACCCAAAAAAACTTCGAGTTCGAGTGAGGAAGTTGAAGAAAAAGAACCAACCTGTTCCTGCTCCTGTTCGACAAACCTAAATCAGATTTTCGAAATTAATTATTGGAAATCAATTGTTGAAATGAATGGCCTAGACCTTGGAGGTCCTAGCATCCATGTTCTGACTGATGGCCAGAAATCCATGCTAGACCTTGCTGATCAAATCAAAGATCTAGAAATGAAGACCAAATTTTTAGAAATTTGTTATCAACACCAGCAAGCCATTAAAGAACCCCATTAATTCTAGTAGATTCTTATGCTATCAAAAGATGTTTTAAACGGGATTCAATGTACATCAACTATTGAAAAACCGGTAACTATTCAAGATTTAAAAATGGAAATCAATGTTCTCAAAACAGAAGTTAAGCCTCTCCAACTTTTTCAATTGGTTTGCCCTGGTTAGGGTTCTTTTTTAATTTCTGTGGCTTGGATTTCGATTCTTTGATTTTTTTAATGATGGGTTGTTGTTTTTTGGGTTGCGAGAAGGGTTTATTGGATGATCAGTTTAGGCAGCTTCAGAAACTGCAAGGTGAGAGCAACCCAGAGTTTGTTGTTGAAATAGTATCACTCTGCTTTCAAGATTCTGAGAACCTTCTCAACAATTTGACATCTTCTCTATGAGAATCTTTTGTCTATCTTTGTCTTCTTGTATTTCTAATATATGGGAATTGAATATAGAGACCTAGGATTAATGGGCTCTTTTTGGATTATACAGACATCAATAGAATGTAGATTATAAACAGGTGGTTTTATTGTCAGGAACAGGAATATTCTAAAGATGAAGGTGCTAATACATTTGCTCTACTGGCTGGTGAGTCCCAAGCAAGCACCATAAGAAGTTGACCCCGAAACCAGCTCTGAGTCTGACGGACTTGTTGAGCTTTACCCTCCATCAACTTCGAGTGAGGTTACTCACTTACCCAAAAAAACTTCGAGTTCGATTGAGGAAGTTGAAGAAAAAGAACCAACCTGTTCCTGCTCCTGTTCCACAAACCTAAATCAGATTTTCGAAATTAATTATTGGAAATCAATTGTTGAAATGAATGGCCTAGACCTTGGAGGTCCTAGCATCCATGTTCTGACTGATGGCCAGAAATCCATGCTAGACCTTGCTGATCAAATCAAAGATCTAGAAATGAAGACCAAATTTTTAGAAATTTGTTATCAACACCAGCAAGCCATTAAAGAACCCCATTAATTCTAGTAGATTCTTATGGTATCAAAAGATGTTTTAAACGGGATTCAATGTACACCAACTATTGAAAAACCGGTAACTATTCAAGATTTAAAAATGGAAATCAATGTTCTCAAAACAGAAGTTAAGCATCTCCAAAATTTTCAATTGGTTTGCCCTGTTAGGGTTCTTTTTTTTTTTATTTCTGTGGCTTTGATTTCGATTCTTTGATTTTTTTAATGATGGGTTGTTGTTTTTTGGGTTGCGAGATGGGTTTATTGGATGATCAGTTTAGGCAGCTTCAGAAACTACAAGGTGAGAGCAACCCAGAGTTTGTTGTTGAAATAGTATCACTCTGCTTCTCAAAGCTTCTCAACAACTTGACTACTTCTCTGTGAGAATCTTTTGTCTATCTTGTCTTCTTGTATTTCTAATATATGGGAATTGAATGTGGAGACCTAGGATTAATGGGTTGTTTTTGGATTATACAGACAGCAATAGATTGTAGATTATAAACAGGTGGTTTTATTGTCAGGAACAGGAATATTCTTAAGATGAAGGTGCTAATGCATTTGCTCTATTGGCTGGTGAGTCCCAAGCAAGCACCAAAAGAAGATGACCCTGAAACCAGCTCTGAGTCTGATGGACTTGTTGAGCTTTACCCTTCATCAACTTCGAGTGAGGTTACTTACTTACCCAAAAAAACTTCGAGTGAGGAAGTGGAAGAAAAAGAACCAACCTGTTAATGCCCCTGTTCCACAAACCTAAATCAGATTTTTGAAATTAATTATTGGAAATCAATTGTTGAAATGAATGGCCTAGACCTTCGAGGTCCTAGCATCCACGTTCTGACTGATGGCCAGAAATCCATGCTACACCTTGCTGATCAAATCAAAGATCTCGAAATGAAGATCAAATTTTTAGAAATTTGTTATCAACACCAGAAAGCCATTAAAGAACCCCCATTAATTCTAGTAGATTCTTATAGTATCAAAAGATGTTTTAAACGGGATTCAATCTACATCAACTATTGAAAAACCAGTAACTATTCAAGATTTAAAAATGGAAATTAATGTTCTCAAAACAGAAGTTAAGCCTCTCCAAAATTTTCAATTGGTTTGCCCTGGTTAGGGTTCTTTTTTAATTTCTGTGGCTTGGATTTCGATTCTTTGATTTTTTTAATGATGGGTTGTTGTTTTTTGGGTTGCGAGAAGGGTTTATTGGATGATCAGTTTAGGCAGCTTCAGAAACTGCAAGGTGAGAGCAACCCAGAGTTTGTTGTTGAAATAGTATCACTCTGCTTTCAAGATTCTGAGAACCTTCTCAACAATTTGACATCTTCTCTATGAGAATCTTTTGTCTATCTTTGTCTTCTTGTATTTCTAATATATGGGAATTGAATATAGAGACCTAGGATTAATGGGCTCTTTTTGGATTATACAGACATCAATAGAATGTAGATTATAAACAGGTGGTTTTATTGTCAGGAACAGGAATATTCTAAAGATGAAGGTGCTAATACATTTGCTCTACTGGGTGGTGAGTCCCAAGCAAGCACCATAAGAAGTTGACCCCGAAGCCAGCTCTGAGTCTGACGGACTTGTTGAGCTTTACCCTCCATCAACTTCGAGTGAGGTTACTCACATACCCAAAAAAACTTCGAGTTCGAGTGAGGAAGTTGAAGAAAAAGAACCAACCTGTTCCTGCTCCTGTTCGACAAACCTAAATCAGATTTTCGAAATTAATTATTGGAAATCAATTGTTGAAATGAATGGCCTAGACCTTGGAGGTCCTAGCATCCATGTTCTGACTGATGGCCAGAAATCCATGCTAGACCTTGCTGATCAAATCAAAGATCTAGAAATGAAGACCAAATTTTTAGAAATTTGTTATCAACACCAGCAAGCCATTAAAGAACCCCATTAATTCTAGTAGATTCTTATGCTATCAAAAGATGTTTTAAACGGGATTCAATGTACATCAACTATTGAAAAACCGGTAACTATTCAAGATTTAAAAATGGAAATCAATGTTCTCAAAACAGAAGTTAAGCCTCTCCAACATTTTCAATTGGTTTGCCCTGGTTAGGGTTCTTTTTTAATTTCTGTGGCTTGGATTTCGATTCTTTGATTTTTTTAATGATGGGTTGTTGTTTTTTGGGTTGCGAGAAGGGTTTATTGGATGATCAGTTTAGGCAGCTTCAGAAACTGCAAGGTGAGAGCAACCCAGAGTTTGTTGTTGAAATAGTATCACTCTGCTTTCAAGATTCTGAGAACCTTCTCAACAATTTGACATCTTCTCTATGAGAATCTTTTGTCTATCTTTGTCTTCTTGTATTTCTAATATATGGGAATTGAATATAGAGACCTAGGATTAATGGGCTCTTTTTGGATTATACAGACATCAACAGAATGTAGAATATAAACAGGTGGTTTTATTGTCAGGAACAGGAATATTCTAAAGATGAAGGTGCTAATACATTTGCTCTACTGGCTGGTGAGTCCCAAGCAAGCACCATAAGAAGTTGACCCCGAAACCAGCTCTGAGTCTGACGGACTTGTTGAGCTTTACCCTCCATCAACTTCGAGTGAGGTTACTCACTTACCCAAAAAAACTTCGAGTTCGATTGAGGAAGTTGAAGAAAAAGAACCAACCTGTTCCTGCTCCTGTTCCACAAACCTAAATCAGATTTTCGAAAATTAATTATTGGAAATCAATTGTTGAAATGAATGGCCTAGACCTTGGAGGTCCTAGCATCCATGTTCTGACAGATGGCCAGAAATCCATGCTAGACCTTGCTGATCAAATCAAAGATCTAGAAATGAAGACCAAATTTTTAGAAATTTGTTATCAACACCAGCAAGCCATTAAAGCACCCCATTAATTCTAGTAGATTCTTATGGTATCAAAAGATGTTTTAAACGGGATTCAATGTACATCAACTATTGAAAAAACCGGTAACTATTCAAGATTTAAAAATGGAAAATCAATGTTCTCAAAACAGAAGTTAAGCATCTCCAAAATTTTCAATTGGTTTGCCCTGTTAGGGTTCTTTTTTTTTATTTCTGTGGCTTTGATTTCGATTCTTTGATTTTTTTAATGATGGGTTGTTCTTTTTTGGGTTGCGAGAAGGGTTTATTGGATGATCAGTTTAGGCAGGCTTCAGAAACTACAAGGTGAGAGCAACCCAGAGTTTGTTGTTGAAATAGTATCACTCTGCTTCTCAAAGCTTCTCAACAACTTGACTTCTTCTCTGTGAGAATCTTTTGTCTATCTTGTCTTCTTGTATTTCTAATATATGGGAATTGAATGTGGAGACCTAGGATTAATGGGTTGTTTTTGGATTATACAGACAGCAATAGATTGTAGATTATAAACAGGTGGTTTTATTGTCAGGAACAGGAATATTCTTAAGATGAAGGTGCTAATGCATTTGCTCTATTGGCTGGTGAGTCCCAAGCAAGCACCAAAAGAAGATGACCCCGAAACCAGCTCTGAGTCTGATGGACTTGTTGAGCTTTACCCTTCATCAACTTCGAGTGAGGTTACTTACTTACCCAAAAAAAACTTCGAGTGAGGAAGTTGAAGAAAAAGAACCAACCTGTTAATGCCCCTGTTCCACAAACCTAAATCAGATTTTTGAAATTAATTATTGGAAATCAATTGTTGAAATGAATGGCCTAGACCTTGGAGGTCCTAGCATCCACGTTCTGACTGATGGCCCAGAAATCCATGCTACACCTTGCTGATCAAATCAAAGATCTCGAAATGAAGATCAAATTTTTAGAAATTTGTTATCAACACCAGAAAGCCATTAAAGAACCCCCATTAATTCTAGTAGATTCTTATAGTATCAAAAGATGTTTTAAACGGGATTCAATCTACATCAACTATTGAAAAACCAGTAACTATTCAAGATTTAAAAATGGAAATTAATGTTCTCAAAACAGAAGTTAAGCCTCTCCAAAATTTTCAATTGGTTTGCCCTGGTTAGGGTTCTTTTTTAATTTCTGTGGCTTGGATTTCGATTCTTTGATTTTTTTAATGATGGGTTGTTGTTTTTTGGCTTGCGAGAAGGGTTTATTGGACGATCAGTTTAGGCAGCTTCAGAAACTGCAAGGTGAGAGCAACCCAGAGTTTGTTGTTGAAATAGTATCACTCTGCTTTCAAGATTCTGAGAACCTTCTCAACAATTTGACATCTTCTCTATGAGAATCTTTTGTCTATCTTTGTCTTCTTGTATTTCTAATATATGGGAATTGAATATAGAGACCTAGGATTAATGGGCTCTTTTTGGATTATACAGACATCAACAGAATGTAGAATATAAACAGGTGGTTTTATTGTCAGGAACAGGAATATTCTAAAGATGAAGGTGCTAATACATTTGCTCTACTGGCTGGTGAGTCCCAAGCAAGCACCATAAGAAGTTGACCCCGAAACCAGCTCTGAGTCTGACGGACTTGTTGAGCTTTACCCTCCATCAACTTCGAGTGAGGTTACTCACTTACCCAAAAAAACTTTGAGTTCGATTGAGGAAGTTGAAGAAAAAGAACCAACCTGTTCCTGCTCCTGTTCCACAAACCTAAATCAGATTTTCGAAAATTAATTATTGGAAATCAATTGTTGAAATGAATGGCCTAGACCTTGGAGGTCCTAGCATCCATGTTCTGACTGATGGCCAGAAATCCATGCTAGACCTTGCTGATCAAATCAAAGATCTAGAAATGAAGACCAAATTTTTAGAAATTTGTTATCAACACCAGCAAGCCATTAAAGCACCCCATTAATTCTAGTAGATTCTTATGGTATCAAAAGATGTTTTAAACGGGATTCAATGTACATCAACTATTGAAAAACCGGTAACTATTCAAGATTTAAAAATGGAAATCAATGTTCTCAAAACAGAAGTTAAGCATCTCCAAAATTTTCAATTGGTTTGCCCTGTTAGGGTTCTTTTTTTTTTTTTATTTCTGTGGCTTTGATTTCGATTCTTTGATTTTTTTAATGATGGGTTGTTGTTTTTTGGGTTGCGAGAAGGGTTTATTGGATGATCAGTTTAGGCAGCTTCAGAAACTACAAGGTGAGAGCAACCCAGAGTTTGTTGTTGAAATAGTATCACTCTGCTTCTCAAAGCTTCTCAACAACTTGACTTCTTCTCTGTGAGAATCTTTTGTCTATCTTGTCTTCTTGTATTTCTAATATATGGGAATTGAATGTGGAGACCTAGGATTAATGGGTTGTTTTTGGATTATACAGACAGCAATAGATTGTAGATTATAAACAGGTGGTTTTATTGTCAGGAACAGGAATATTCTTAAGATGAAGGTGCTAATGCATTTGCTCTATTGGCTGGTGAGTCCCAAGCAAGCACCAAAAGAAGATGACCCCGAAACCAGCTCTGAGTCTGATGGACTTGTTGAGCTTTACCCTTCATCAACTTCGAGTGAGGTTACTTACTTACCCAAAAAAACTTCGAGTGAGGAAGTTGAAGAAAAAGAACCAACCTGTTAATGCCCCTGTTCCACAAACCTAAATCAGATTTTTGAAATTAATTATTGGAAATCAATTGTTGAAATGAATGGCCTAGACCTTGGAGGTCCTAGCATCCACGTTCTGACTGATGGCCAGAAATCCATGCTACACCTTGCTGATCAAATCAAGATCTCCAAATGAAGATCAAATTTTTAGAAATTTGTTATCAACACCAGAAAGCCATTAAAGAACCCCCATTAATTCTAGTAGATTCTTATAGTATCAAAAGATGTTTTAAACGGGATTCAATCTACATCAACTATTGAAAAACCAGTAACTATTCAAGATTTAAAAATGGAAATTAATGTTCTCAAAACAGAAGTTAAGCCTCTCCAAAATTTTCAATTGGTTTGCCCTGGTTAGGGTTCTTTTTTAATTTCTGTGGCTTGGATTTCGATTCTTTGATTTTTTTAATGATGGGTTGTTGTTTTTTGGCTTGCGAGAAGGGTTTATTGGACGATCAGTTTAGGCAGCTTCAGAAACTGCAAGGTGAGAGCAACCCAGAGTTTGTTGTTGAAATAGTATCACTCTGCTTTCAAGATTCTGAGAACCTTCTCAACAATTTGACATCTTCTCTATGAGAATCTTTTGTCTATCTTTGTCTTCTTGTATTTCTAATATATGGGAATTGAATATAGAGACCTAGGATTAATGGGCTCTTTTTGGATTATACAGACATCAACAGAATGTAGAATATAAACAGGTGGTTTTATTGTCAGGAACAGGAATATTCTAAAGATGAAGGTGCTAATACATTTGCTCTACTGGCTGGTGAGTCCCAAGCAAGCACCATAAGAAGTTGACCCCGAAACCAGCTCTGAGTCTGACGGACTTGTTGAGCTTTACCCTCCATCAACTTCGAGTGAGGTTACTCACTTACCCAAAAAAACTTTGAGTTCGATTGAGGAAGTTGAAGAAAAAGAACCAACCTGTTCCTGCTCCTGTTCCACAAACCTAAATCAGATTTTCGAAAATTAATTATTGGAAATCAATTGTTGAAATGAATGGCCTAGACCTTGGAGGTCCTAGCATCCATGTTCTGACTGATGGCCAGAAATCCATGCTAGACCTTGCTGATCAAATCAAAGATCTAGAAATGAAGACCAAATTTTTAGAAATTTGTTATCAACACCAGCAAGCCATTAAAGCACCCCATTAATTCTAGTAGATTCTTATGGTATCAAAAGATGTTTTAAACGGGATTCAATGTACATCAACTATTGAAAAACCGGTAACTATTCAAGATTTAAAAATGGAAATCAATGTTCTCAAAACAGAAGTTAAGCATCTCCAAAATTTTCAATTGGTTTGCCCTGTTAGGGTTCTTTTTTTTTTATTTCTGTGGCTTTGATTTCGATTCTTTGATTTTTTTAATGATGGGTTGTTGTTTTTTGGGTTGCGAGAAGGGTTTATTGGATGATCAGTTTAGGCAGCTTCAGAAACTACAAGGTGAGAGCAACCCAGAGTTTGTTGTTGAAATAGTATCACTCTGCTTCTCAAAGCTTCTCAACAACTTGACTTCTTCTCTGTGAGAATCTTTTGTCTATCTTGTCTTCTTGTATTTCTAATATATGGGAATTGAATGTGGAGACCTAGGATTAATGGGTTGTTTTTGGATTATACAGACAGCAATAGATTGTAGATTATAAACAGGTGGTTTTATTGTCAGGAACAGGAATATTCTGAAGATGAAGGTGCTAATGCATTTGCTCTATTGGCTGCTGAGTCCCAAGCAAGCACCAAAAGAAGATGACCCCGAAACCAGCTCTGAGTCTGATGGACTTGTTGAGCTTTACCCTTCATCAACTTCGAGTGAGGTTACTTACTTACCCAAAAAAACTTCGAGTGAGGAAGTTGAAGAAAAAGAACCAACCTGTTAATGCCCCTGTTCCACAAACCTAAATCAGATTTTTGAAATTAATTATTGGAAATCAATTGTTGAAATGAATGGCCTAGACCTTGGAGGTCCTAGCATCCACGTTCTGACTGATGGCCAGAAATCCATGCTACACCTTGCTGATCAAATCAAAGATCTCCAAATGAAGATCAAATTTTTAGAAATTTGTTATCAACACCAGAAAGCCATTAAAGAACCCCCATTAATTCTAGTAGATTCTTATAGTATCAAAAGATGTTTTAAACGGGATTCAATCTACATCAACTATTGAAAAACCAGTAACTATTCAAGATTTAAAAATGGAAATTAATGTTCTCAAAACAGAAGTTAAGCCTCTCCAAAATTTTCAATTGGTTTGCCCTGGTTAGGGTTCTTTTTTAATTTCTGTGGCTTGGATTTCGATTCTTTGATTTTTTTAATGATGGGTTGTTGTTTTTTGGCTTGCGAGAAGGGTTTATTGGACGATCAGTTTAGGCAGCTTCAGAAACTGCAAGGTGAGAGCAACCCAGAGTTTGTTGTTGAAATAGTATCACTCTGCTTTCAAGATTCTGAGAACCTTCTCAACAATTTGACATCTTCTCTATGAGAATCTTTTGTCTATCTTTGTCTTCTTGTATTTCTAATATATGGGAATTGAATATAGAGACCTAGGATTAATGGGCTCTTTTTGGATTATACAGACATCAACAGAATGTAGAATATAAACAGGTGGTTTTATTGTCAGGAACAGGAATATTCTAAAGATGAAGGTGCTAATACATTTGCTCTACTGGCTGGTGAGTCCCAAGCAAGCACCATAAGAAGTTGACCCCGAAACCAGCTCTGAGTCTGACGGACTTGTTGAGCTTTACCCTCCATCAACTTCGAGTGAGGTTACTCACTTACCCAAAAAAACTTCGAGTTCGATTGAGGAAGTTGAAGAAAAAGAACCAACCTGTTCCTGCTCCTGTTCCACAAACCTAAATCAGATTTTCGAAAATTAATTATTGGAAATCAATTGTTGAAATGAATGGCCTAGACCTTGGAGGTCCTAGCATCCATGTTCTGACTGATGGCCAGAAATCCATGCTAGACCTTGCTGATCAAATCAAAGATCTAGAAATGAAGACCAAATTTTTAGAAATTTGTTATCAACACCAGCAAGCCATTAAAGAACCCCATTAATTCTAGTAGATTCTTATCGTATCAAAAGATGTTTTAAACGGGATTCAATGTACATCAACTATTGAAAAACCGGTAACTATTCAAGATTTAAAAATGGAAATCAATGTTCTCAAAACAGAAGTTAAGCATCTCCAAAATTTTCAATTGGTTTGCCCTGTTAGGGTTCTTTTTTTTTTATTTCTGTGGCTTTGATTTCGATTCTTTTATTTTTTTAATGATGGGTTGTTGTTTTTTGGGTTGCGAGAAGGGTTTATTGGATGATCAGTTTAGGCAGCTTCAGAAACTACAAGGTGAGAGCAACCCAGAGTTTGTTGTTGAAATAGTATCACTCTGCTTCTCAAAGCTTCTCAACAACTTGACTTCTTCTCTGTGAGAATCTTTTGTCTATCTTGTCTTCTTGTATTTCTAATATATGGGAATTGAATGTGGAGACCTAGGATTAATGGGTTGTTTTTGGATTATACAGACAGTAATAGATTGTAGATTATAAACAGGTGGTTTTATTGTCAGGAACAGGAATATTCTTAAGATGAAGGTGCTAATGCATTTGCTCTATTGGCTGCTGAGTCCCAAGCAAGCACCAAAAGAAGATGACCCCGAAACCAGCTCTGAGTCTGATGGACTTGTTGAGCTTTACCCTTCATCAACTTCGAGTGAGGTTACTTACTTACCCAAAAAAACTTCGAGTGAGGAAGTTGAAGAAAAAGAACCAACCTGTTAATGCCCCTGTTCCACAAACCTAAATCAGATTTTTGAAATTAATTATTGGAAATCAATTGTTGAAATGAATGGCCTAGACCTTGGAGGTCCTAGCATCCACGTTCTGACTGATGGCCAGAAATCCATGCTACACCTTGCTGATCAAATCAAAGATCTCGAAATGAAGATCAAATTTTTAGAAATTTGTTATCAACACCAGAAAGCCATTAAAGAACCCCCATTAATTCTAGTAGATTCTTATAGTATCAAAAGATGTTTCAAACGGGATTCAATCTACATCAACTATTGAAAAACCAGTAACTATTCAAGATTTAAAAATGGAAATTAATGTTCTCAAAACAGAAGTTAAGCCTCTCCAAAATTTTCAATTGGTTTGCCCTGGTTAGGGTTCTTTTTTAATTTCTGTGGCTTGGATTTCGATTCTTTGATTTTTTTAATGATGGGTTGTTGTTTTTTGGGTTGCGAGAAGGGTTTAATGGATGATCAGTTTAGGCAGCTTCAGAAACTGCAAGGTGAGAGCAACCCAGAGTTTGTTGTTGAAATAGTATCACTCTGCTTTCAAGATTCTGAGAACCTTCTCAACAATTTGACATCTTCTCTATGAGAATCTTTTGTCTATCTTTGTCTTCTTGTATTTCTAATATATGGGAATTGAATATAGAGACCTAGGATTAATGGGCTCTTTTTGGATTATACAGACATCAATAGAATGTAGAATATAAACAGGTGGTTTTATTGTCAGGAACAGGAATATTCTAAAGATGAAGGTGCTAATACATTTGCTCTACTGGCTGGTGAGTCCCAAGCAAGCACCATAAGAAGTTGACCCCGAAACCAGCTCTGAGTCTGACGGACTTGTTGAGCTGTACCCTCCATCAACTTCGAGTGAGGTTACTCACTTACCCAAAAAAACTTCGAGTTCGATTGAGGAAGTTGAAGAAAAAGAACCAACCTGTTCCTGCTCCTGTTCCACAAACCTAAATCAGATTTTCGAAATTAATTATTGGAAATCAATTGTTGAAATGAATGGCCTAGACCTTGGAGGTCCTAGCATCCATGTTCTGACTGTTGGCCAGAAATCCATGCTAGACCTTGCTGATCAAATCAAAGATCTAGAAATGAAGACCAAATTTTTAGAAATTTGTTATCAACACCAGCAAGCCATTAAAGAACCCCATTAATTCTAGTAGATTCTTATGGTATCAAAAGATGTTTTAAACGGGATTCAATGTACATCAACTATTGAAAAACCGGTAACTATTCAAGATTTAAAAATGGAAATCAATGTTCTCAAAACAGAAGTTAAGCATCTCCAAAATTTTCAATTGGTTTGCCCTGTTAGGGTTCTTTTTTTTTTATTTCTGTGGCTTTGATTTCGATTCTTTGATTTTTTTAAAGATGGGTTGTTGTTTTTTGGGTTGCGAGAAGGGTTTATTGGATGATCAGTTTAGGCAGCTTCAGAAACTACAAGGTGAGAGCAACCCAGAGTTTGTTGTTGAAATAGTATCACTCTGCTTCTCAAAGCTTCTCAACAACTTGACTTCTTCTCTGTGAGAATCTTTTGTCTATCTTGTCTTCTTGTATTTCTAATATATGGGAATTGAATGTGGAGACCTAGGATTAATGGGTTGTTTTTGGATTATACAGACAGCAATAGATTGTAGATTATAAACAGGTGGTTTTATTGTCAGGAACAGGAATATTCTTAAGATGAAGGTGCTAATGCATTTGCTCTATTGGCTGCTGAGTCCCAAGCAAGCACCAAAAGAAGATGACCCCGAAACCAGCTCTGAGTCTGATGGACTTGTTGAGCTTTACCCTTCATCAACTTCGAGTGAGGTTACTTACTTACCCAAAAAAACTTCGAGTGAGGAAGTTGAAGAAAAAGAACCAACCTGTTAATGCCCCTGTTCCACAAACCTAAATCAGATTTTTGAAATTAATTATTGGAAATCAATTGTTGAAATGAATGGCCTAGACCTTGGAGGTCCTAGCATCCACGTTCTGACTGATGGCCAGAAATCCATGCTACACCTTGCTGATCAAATCAAAGATCTCCAAATGAAGATCAAATTTTTAGAAATTTGTTATCAACACCAGAAAGCCATTAAAGAACCCCCATTAATTCTAGTAGATTCTTATAGTATCAAAAGATGTTTTAAACGGGATTCAATCTACATCAACTATTGAAAAACCAGTAACTATTCAAGATTTAAAAATGGAAATTAATGTTCTCAAAACAGAAGTTAAGCCTCTCCAAAATTTTCAATTGGTTTGCCCTGGTTAGGGTTCTTTTTTAATTTCTGTGGCTTGGATTTCGATTCTTTGATTTTTTTAATGATGGGTTGTTGTTTTTTGGGTTGCGAGAAGGGTTTATTGGATGATCAGTTTAGGCAGCTTCAGAAACTGCAAGGTGAGAGCAACCCAGAGTTTGTTGTTGAAATAGTATCACTCTGCTTTCAAGATTCTGAGAACCTTCTCAACAATTTGACATCGTCTCTATGAGAATCTTTTGTCTATCTTTGTCTTCTTGTATTTCTAATATATGGGAATTGAATATAGAGACCTAGGATTAATGGGCTCTTTTTGGATTATACAGACATCAATAGAATGTAGAATATAAACAGGTGGTTTTATTGTCAGGAACAGGAATATTCTAAAGATGAAGGTGCTAATACATTTGCTCTACTGGCTGGTGAGTCCCAAGCAAGCACCATAAGAAGTTGACCCCGAAACCAGCTCTGAGTCTGACGGACTTGTTGAGCTGTACCCTCCATCAACTTCGAGTGAGGTTACTCACTTACCCAAAAAAACTTCGAGTTCGATTGAGGAAGTTGAAGAAAAAGAACCAACCTGTTCCTGCTCCTGTTCCACAAACCTAAATCAGATTTTCGAAAATTAATTATTGGAAATCAATTGTTGAAATGAATGGCCTAGACCTTGGAGGTCCTAGCATCCATGTTCTGACTGATGGCCAGAAATCCATGCTAGACCTTGCTGATCAAATCAAAGATCTAGAAATGAAGACCAAATTTTTAGAAATTTGTTATCAACACCAGCAAGCCATTAAAGCACCCCATTAATTCTAGTAGATTCTTATGGTATCAAAAGATGTTTTAAACGGGATTCAATGTACATCAACTATTGAAAAACCGGTAACTATTCAAGATTTAAAAATGGAAATCAATGTTCTCAAAACAGAAGTTAAGCATCTCCAAAATTTTCAATTGGTTTGCCCTGTTAGGGTTCTTTTTTTTTTATTTCTGTGGCTTTGATTTCGATTCTTTGATTTTTTTAATGATGGGTTGTTGTTTTTTGGGTTGCGAGAAGGGTTTATTGGATGATCAGTTTAGGCAGCTTCAGAAACTACAAGGTGAGAGCAACCCAGAGTTTGTTGTTGAAATAGTATCACTCTGCTTCTCAAAGCTTCTCAACAACTTGACTTCTTCTCTGTGAGAATCTTTTGTCTATCTTGTCTTCTTGTATTTCTAATATATGGGAATTGAATGTGGAGACCTAGGATTAATGGGTTGTTTTTGGATTATACAGACAGCAATAGATTGTAGATTATAAACAGGTGGTTTTATTGTCAGGAACAGGAATATTCTTAAGATGAAGGTGCTAATGCATTTGCTCTATTGGCTGGTGAGTCCCAAGCAAGCACCAAAAGAAGATGACCCCGAAACCAGCTCTGAGTCTGATGGACTTGTTGAGCTTTACCCTTCATCAACTTCGAGTGAGGTTACTTACTTACCCAAAAAAACTTCGAGTGAGGAAGTTGAAGAAAAAGAACCAACCTGTTAATGCCCCTGTTCCACAAACCTAAATCAGATTTTTGAAATTAATTATTGGAAATCAATTGTTGAAATGAATGGCCTAGACCTTGGAGGTCCTAGCATCCACGTTCTGACTGATGGCCAGAAATCCATGCTACACCTTGCTGATCAAATCAAAGATCTCCAAATGAAGATCAAATTTTTAGAAATTTGTTATCAACACCAGAAAGCCATTAAAGAACCCCCATTAATTCTAGTAGATTCTTATAGTATCAAAAGATGTTTTAAACGGGATTCAATCTACATCAACTATTGAAAAACCAGTAACTATTCAAGATTTAAAAATGGAAATTAATGTTCTCAAAACAGAAGTTAAGCCTCTCCAAAATTTTCAATTGGTTTGCCCTGGTTAGGGTTCTTTTTTAATTTCTGTGGCTTGGATTTCGATTCTTTGATTTTTTTAATGATGGGTTGTTGTTTTTTGGCTTGCGAGAAGGGTTTATTGGACGATCAGTTTAGGCAGCTTCAGAAACTGCAAGGTGAGAGCAACCCAGAGTTTGTTGTTGAAATAGTATCACTCTGCTTTCAAGATTCTGAGAACCTTCTCAACAATTTGACATCTTCTCTATGAGAATCTTTTGTCTATCTTTGTCTTCTTGTATTTCTAATATATGGGAATTGAATATAGAGACCTAGGATTAATGGGCTCTTTTTGGATTATACAGACATCAACAGAATGTAGAATATAAACAGGTGGTTTTATTGTCAGGAACAGGAATATTCTAAAGATGAAGGTGCTAATACATTTGCTCTACTGGCTGGTGAGTCCCAAGCAAGCACCATAAGAAGTTGACCCCGAAACCAGCTCTGAGTCTGACGGACTTGTTGAGCTTTACCCTCCATCAACTTCGAGTGAGGTTACTCACTTACCCAAAAAAACTTCGAGTTCGATTGAGGAAGTTGAAGAAAAAGAACCAACCTGTTCCTGCTTCCACAAACCTAAATCAGATTTTCGAAAATTAATTATTGGAAATCAATTGTTGAAATGAATGGCCTAGACCTTGGAGGTCCTATTTATTTTGGGTTATAGGAAGGGGATTGGGGTTCATAGTGAGGTAGAACCTACTAATATTATGTTTATTTTAAGAGATGGAGAGGGGATTTGTAATTTCCTCCAGACTACAAATCCCTTTGGGGAGGGGATTAGGATAGGCCTGTAGGATTTGGTATTAGAAAAATAGTCCAGCGGACTAGAAATTTTTTATTTTTTATTTTTAACATGTCGGGTATTTTTTTTTTGAACATTAATATTTAACTTTTTATATTTTTTGTTAAGTAAAAATTATTATTTTATTTTTATTTTTTTTTGAATTTTATTTTTTTTTAAAAAAATTTACATGTTGGGCATTTTTTTTAAAACATTAATGTTTAATGTTTTTGTATTTTTGTATTTGTTTTATTATTTTATATTTATTTTATATAAAAATAATTTAACAATCCACACACTAACAACTATCATCAAAACAAACACAATTTTACTTAATCCCCTCACTATCAATCCCCTTCATTCTACCTCTGAAAACAAACGGAACCTTAGAGTTTTCTTGCAAATCCAGTAGTCCTATTATAAGTGAAATTACCTTAATGGATAGGGTATATACACGCTGCGGAGACGAATAAGGGGTGAATAAGGGATTTCGCATGTATGTGAATTTACACATTTGTACCAAGTTCAATATGGACTTTAACTGATTTCCCTCATTCGCGAATGAATCCCACAATATCTGGCATGGAAAGATTCTGCTTTTGAATGTTGATTTCTTGGTTATGTAATATGCAATTGTGATCCAATGTTCTGCGTTTCCATTTACAGACGGCGAATTGAATCGCTCATGTGACAAAAAACCCTACATCATTAGAAGAAGGGTTTGGGTCGTGATTTGCATAGGACATTCGAATCAACGGTGTTAGCACCCTGTTCTTAGCGTATGACGACGAGACGGGCAGGTTAGTGATGCTATTTTGACATGCAAGCGTGTATGTTTGGGTTTGGTAGCATACAGTGATAGTTGTAATGTTGGGGTTTAGTAGGGTACGATGCGGGGTTTGGTACATGTCAGCTTAATGTTTGTTGTTTTTGAATGTATGAGTGGTTTGTGTGTGTTATTTGTGAAATTGTGCTGTGTAATTTCTCAGGGTTACTGGTCGATGCAGTATGTTTTTGTCAGTGTGATGTTGTATTACATTGATTCATGTGGTGTTCTGTGCTCTGTTCGTGGTTGGGTGGCATGTTGTGGTGTTGGGTGTATTGTGTTAATGTGTTAAGTATGCTACTCAGATATGTAGTGTAAACCATGTATGGTAACTAATTTAGGAGAGTTGTGATCATTATGAGTGTGTATACTGTAATGACAAAGTATGGTCCATGTGGGGGTAATGTTTTTTGTTTGTGGTAGATGAATATGATTTTCATACACGACATTAACACCGTAGTTGATTGGTTCGTTGCGTTCTGTGTCACTCAGGGTTAATTAACAAAGTGTTTGCGTTAGGTAACCGTGAATTAACAGAGCGTGCGTCATCGTTGGGTATGAGATTCTGTTTGCAAACCCAAATGGGGGAGAAGGGGTGTCGTGCAATGTTGTGTTGCATGTTCTGTATGGTTTGTGTTATAAAATGGTGGGGTGTTAGGAGCACGCAAGTCATTAAAAGCGTTTACACGTCGCACATTTTAATTACATACACATGAATTGTGGCAAAAAATATTTTAATAAATCTGTTACGAACAAAATATGAACAAAATGTGGTTTAATCATTGCTGAACAGTTGTTGTGTGAGATGAATAAGTGAACGTGACAATCAAATGGCTAGTTTGGGACATCAGGTGTGTGTGTGATTTGCAATTTGGGATCTATGTTTTGAGGGGGGTATTTGGCGGACGGCGGACATACAGGACGGAGGACGTGGGATTCGAATGTCCTATGATTATCATTGTTACAATCCACCTTGAACTTGTTGTAACTAGGTATGTCAAACAACATGTACACCAAACCCGGAAGCAACCCATTAAACTTTCCACAAATAACATCAACAATCTCTTCAAATGTAGAGGCCTGATGCAACCGAACAATGGCATTGGTTTGGCCATACGAGCATAACAACAAAATCGTAGCATCGACATCTACACATCACAGAAACACATATCAATCACACCTTGAATACATAACGCATTACGGTAATGTATATTTATGTAAACCATTCACCATCACATTTAGCTTGGTAAAATAAATAAATAAATAAGCAAACAGTTACAGAAAACCAATCCGATGCACATGTAAAACATCTACAGACAACAAACAAATAGACAATTTCCTCAAACCAACATTATCGACAAATAGGAGCACACGGAATTGACACCCAAACAACAAAAACAATTACCAACATTAACATACAAACAAATGTGACAACCCCGATTACAACAAACAAAACCCATAGAACTGATGAAATTAAAAAAAAAAAATCACATAAACGAACAAACCTTGTGTCATTGTGGCAAAACCCATCGAGTATAATAGAACACCAGGTACCAACACACTAAAACATCCCCCTTTATGCACTCCAGGAAATGTGAAAATTCGTAAAATGGCGAAATACACACCAATAACAACTCAATACAATAGCAAACGTGTCCCCAAGAAAACACCCGTGATACCCTCCACCAAATCTGACACAAAATGCTAACTTCCACGCCTAAAGCCCCAAAATCCACTCGCCCACCAATCTGTTCGAAAAATACATCATACAAAAGGGCATTCCAGTAAACCAACAACCCTTTCCAAAACCAACCAGGACCAATCAATCCATTAAAAAACTCTTAGGACTAAATGGATCAACAATCCTACATATAGGATTTATGGGTAAATTTTCCTTATTTTTTTCAAACAATAATCCCAAGGGATTTTTATTTTTCAATGTGGAGTGAATTATATATATATAGGTCTCGTTGGGGAAGCGACCGGTTTAGCCAAAAAGCCAAAAAGTTACTAAAAAAATCAAAAAGCCAACAACTCATACCAAAAAGTCAAAGATTCCCTTTTCTCTCTACTTTTTGCACATATTTTCGTAAAAAGCCAAAAAGTCATCCAAAACATATTAGTTTTTTTTACATCACATTTTAGTCAAAAAGCCAAAAAATTACTAAAAAAGCATGTTCCCAAACGAGACCACATATATATATATATTTAATTTTAATTTTTTTTTAGTTAGGTATAGTATAAATATTTAATTTTTTTATAAAAAAAATTTTAAAAGTCAAAAAAAAAATTACTTAAAAAATTGGTTGGGATTGTATCAAAATAGCATTGCATCATATTTGTCTAGACAAGAAAAATGTAAATATTTAATTTTTTTTCTCATTTAAAAAGAAGTATTTATTAACGAAAATAAATTTCGTCACCTATTATTTTTACTTTTTATTATACGTGACAAAATTTTATAATTTATCACGGATTGTTCTTATTTAGTGACGAAATTTATTTTCTTCACTACTTTTTGTCACCATAGATTACTTAGAGAGCTAATTAATTTGTGTTTTGTTTTGAGAGAGAGAGAAAGAGAGGAGGAAAACTGATAAACTAAAAAATGGGGGGAAAGTTAATAGTCTATTTTTTTCATTACCGCCCAATATGTCGAAAATTTTCCATCCAAAATTAGTGACAACATAATTTCCTCACTAAAAAATCTCAAGATATTAAAAATTATTAGTGACAAAAATATATTTCTCACCAAATGGTCTTAAAATATTTAAAATCAAGTTTCTCAAAATATATATATATATATAATTATTGGTGACGAAAATATATTCCTCACTAATAATTTTATAATTGGTGACAAAAAATTTTCTCACCAAAAGTCTCAAAATTTTGGTGCCACCAAAAAAAATTAACGGGAAAATCTTCGATGACGAAACTTAATTTTTCCTCACCTAAAAAGAAGTATTTGTTGACGAAAATAAATTTCATCACCTATTATTTTTATTTTTTTATTATATGTGACAAAATTTTATAATTCATCATGGATTATTCTAATTTAGTGACAAAATTTATTTTCTTCACTACTTTTCGTCACCATAGGTTACTTTTGTTGTATAGAATTTTCCCGAAGGGAGTTTACAATACTCATACCTCTCTCTCTCTCTCTCTCTCTCTCTCTCTATAGCACTCTCACTCAAACACACACTCTGTGTTTTGCTATTTCTGATGAACTAACTCAGCTCACCTCTTCCCATTTTATATACAAACGGGAGAGAACAAAGTCAACAAAGAAGTTAATGGGTTGGCTGCCACCTACCATCTTCCCTCCGACTTCTTGACTTGGAAAGCCAACCTCCAACTACTCCTTCAGGTGGGCTGGAGTTAACAATAAGTGGTGATATGTTTCGGTAACAAATGAAATGCAAAATCAAACATGTTTGATAGTTTGAAATTTAAATTCCAATTTCTTGTTTGTGATGGGCTAAAATAACTCCTAAAATAGTTAACAAAATAAAACACTCATTACATTACTCTTTTTATATTTTTATACGTGTTTTTATTATTCCCAAACGATACCATGTAATAAATAAATAAATAAATAAATCGGATCTATATCTAAGCCATAGTTTGAATAGTTTTTATTTTTATAATCTGTAACTTGAGAAGTTAACTACATACAATAATTAATTGTTCTCAGAGAAATACTATTTAGTGTCTTTTCCATTACGTCGTCTTTTTTTACTCACTTGATTTCGGTGAACACAGGCCAATTCCATTGATGTGTCCCGATTGTTAAATCATAAAAGAGTGAAAGGATGTGAAACAAGTGAAAATCTTAAAATTCAAGGAAAATGAACAAATCGTACTATTACTTACCATGAAATGTTGGTAAATTCAAATCTGTTCCTTCAGAATCCATACCTATCAAATCAACAATTAATTGTCACTATATAACACCAATGACACATCCATATGTCTATATATATATGTATCATGTATTTATGTTCGTGTATATATGATGAACTCATATCACATTATAACAATTAATCATCACAGTGAACAAATGTGAAACAAGTGAAAAACTTAAAATTCAAGGAAAATGAACAAATCGTACTTTCACTTACCATGAAATATTGGTGAATTCAAATCTCCTCCTTCAGAATCCATACCTATCAAATCAACAATTAATCATCATTATATAACACCAATGACACATCCATATACCCGTACACACACATATATATATCATGTATTTACGTTCATGTATATGTGACGAACTCATCACCATAACACATCCATATATCATAACAGTATAACAGATCCAGATAGCATTACCTTGAAGTTGCTGTGTTTTGGTTTTGCGAGAGAGAGAGAGAGAGAGAGAGAGAGAGAGAGAGTGTGTGTGTGTGTGTGTGTGTGTGTTTGGTTTTAAAATGCTTTTGAATGATAAATTTATAATACCACATCATAACAGTCTAACAGATCCATATAGCATTACATTAAAGTTGCTATGTTTTGGTTTTACACGCGCGCGTGCGAGAGAGAGAAAGAGAGAGAGAGAGAGAGATGGAGAGTATGTGCGTGTGTTTGGTTTTGAAATGCTTTTGAATGATAAAATCATAATACCACATCATAATAGTCTAACAGATCCATATAGCATTACCTTGAAGTTGCTGTGTTTTGGTTTTTCGAGAGAGAGAGAGAGAGTATGTGTGTGTGTTTGGTTTTGAAATGCTATTGAATTGAATGCTGAAGCGCGAGGGATTTATAAGACAATTTCTTTCTTTTTTCTTTTTTTTTTTTATCAAAGTTTCTAGCACAGCACCAACCCCATGGGAGCGGTGTGTGGCAGCAGCTGGTTGGTTACATGTGTTTGCCATTATGGTTTTAGATGCCATATATACTGCACAACAGGTACTCAACGAGTCTGGATCCTCGGTCGTCCATTCTTGCAGCCATTCTTTCGGCGCCCCAAAATAACGTCTTTTTGGGCAAAATTTCAATTAAAAAAAAAAAAGACTGAACAGAAGCAAGGAAAGAAGAAGGAGAGAAGAGAAGGCAGCGAAGAGAGAGGTGGGTTTTAGTGGCGTGGCAGTGGTGTGGCGATGACGTGGCAGTGACATGATTATGTCGTCACTATCACGTGTAGAGGACTCTCATTCTTCCTACCGCGGCACGTCGGGCTCGTGCTTGAGACTGGTGTGACGCGTCGGTACTGTCAACAATGCATGTAGTGTGTGTCTAAGACTGGGACTCAGGCGCCTTCTTTAGGCGGCGCGTTAGAGCGCGTGAAAGCTTGTCTGCGGCTCGGCTTTGCAATTTTGGACTCCTCTTGTCGAGAGCTACCTTCTAGTATGCTCAAAAATAAATTTCAAGCAACTAGATTTCTGCCAGTTTTTGAAAAGCACACCCTATTTTTTTGAAAATCGACCGACAAGGCTCTGATACCACTTGTTGGGATTAAGACCACTTAGAAATCAATCACACACACAGAAAAGAGATAAAATATTTACATGGTTCGGCAGTAGCCTAAGTTCACGTGAGAGATATCCACTATAGAATTTTCCCAAAGGGAGTTTACAATACTCACACCTCACCCTCTCTCTCTATATAGCACTCTCAGTCAAACACACACTATGTATTTTTCAATTTCTGATGAACTAACTCAGCTCACCTCTTCCCATTTTATACACAAACGGGGAGGGAACAAAGTCAAGAAAGAAGTTAATGGGTTGGCTGCCACCTACCATCTTCCCTTCGACTTCTTGACTTGGAGAGCCAACTAGCCAAAGTCCAGTTACTTCTCCATGTGGGCTTGAGTTAACAACAAGTGGTGATATGTTTCAGTAACAAATGAAATACAAAATCAAACATGTTTGATAGTTTGAAATTTAAATTCCAATTTCTTGTTTGTGATGGGCTAAAATAACTCATAAAATAGTCAACAAAATAAAACACTCATTACATTACTTTTTTTTATAATCTTTTTATACATGTTTTTATTATTCCCAAACAATACCATGTAATAAATAAATAAATAAATTGGATCTATATCTAAGCTATAGTTTGAATACTTTTTAACTACATATAGGAATTAATTGTTCTTAGAGAAATACTGTTTGGTATTGTCTTTTCCATTACGTCGTCTTTTTTTACTCACTTGATTTCGGCGAACACAAGCCAATTCCATTGATGTGTCTCGATTGTTAAATCACGATTATGAAACAAGCGAAAATCTTAAAATTCAAGGAAAATGAACAAATCGTATTATTACTTACCATGAAATGTTGGTGAATTCAAATATGCTCCTTCAGAATCCATACCTATCAAATCAACAATTAATCATCACTATATAACACCAATGACACATCCATATATATATCATGTATTTATGTTCGTGTATATGTGATGAACTCATATCACATCATAACAATTAATCATCACAGTGAACGGATGTGAAACAAGCGAAAAACTTAAAATTCAAAGAAAATGAACAAATCGTACTATTACTTACCATGAAATGTTGGTGAATTCGAATCTCCTCCTTCAGAATCCATAACTATCAAATCAACAATTAATCATCATTACATAACACCAATGACACATCCATATATCTGTACATATATATATAATGTATTTACATTCGTATATATGTGATGAACACATCACCATAACACATCCATATATCATAACAGTCTAACAGATCCATATAGCATTACCTTGAAGTTGCTGTATTTTGATTTTGCGAAAGAGAGATGGTATGTGTGCGTGTTTGGGTTTGAAATGTTTTTGAATGATAAGCTCATAATACCACATCATAACAGTCTAACAGATACATATAGCATTATTTTGAAGTTGTTGTGTTTTGGTTTTGCGCGTGCGTGCGCGCGCGCTCGCGAGAAAGAGAGAGAGAGAGAGAGAGAGAGAAAGTATGTGTGTGTGTTTGGTTTTGAAATGCTTTTGAATGATAAACTCATAAAACCACATCATAACAGTCTAACAGATCCATATAGCATTACCTTGAAGTTGCTATGTTTTGGTTTTGCGAGAGAGAGAGAGAGAGAGAGAGAGAGAGAGAAGGAAAGAGAGAGAGTATGCGTGTGTGTTTGGTTTTGAAATGCTATTGAATTGAATTATGAAGGGCAAAGGGTTTATAAGGCAATTTTTTTCTTTCTTTTTCTTCTTTTGTTTTTAATCAAAGTTTCTAGCACAACACCAACCCCATGGGAGTGATGTGTGGCAGTTGTTGGTTGGTTACATGTGTTTGCCATCATGGTTTTAGATGCCATATATACTGCACAGTAGGTACTCAACAAGTCCGGATCCTCAACCGCCCATTCCTGCGATGCCCCAAAACGACGTCTTTTTGGGGCAAAATTTCAATTAAAAAAAAAAAGACTGGACAGAAGCAAGAAAGATAGAAGGGAAGTAAAGAAGGTAATGAAGAGAGAGGTGGGTTTTAGTGACGTTTCAATGACATGGCAGTGACGTGGCGATGACGTGGTAGTGACGTGTCACTGATGTGGCAGTGACGTGGTGATGCTGTCACTATCACGCGCAGAGGACTCTCGTTCTTTCTTTCGCCGTGCGTCGGGCGTGTGCCTGAGACTGGTATGAGGCGCCGGTACTGTCAACAGCGCGTGTGGCGCGTGTCTGAGACTGAAACTCACACGTCTTCTTTAGGTGGCGCGTCAAAGCACGTGGAAGCTTGTTTTGCGGCTTGGCTTTGCAGTTTTGAACTTCTTTTCTCGAGAGCTTCCTTCCAGTATGCTCAAAAGTGAATTTCGAGCAACTTGATTTATGGCAGTTTCTGAAAAACACCTTGTTTTTTTGAAAATCGACTAACGAGGCTCTGATACCACTTGTTGGGATTAACACCACTCAGAAATCAATCACACACACAGAAAAAAAGACAAGATATTTACGTGGTTCGGCAGTAGCCTACGTCCACGGGAGAGACATCCACTATAGAATTTTCCCGAAGGGAGTTTACAATACTCATACCTCAGTCTCTCTCTCTTATAGCACTCTCAGTCAAACACACACTATGTGTTTTTCTATTTCTGATGAACTAACTCAGCTCACCTCTTCCCATTTTATACACAAATGGGGAGGGAACAAAGTCAAGAAAGAAGTTAATAGGTTGGTTGCCACCTACTATCTTCCCTTCGACTTCTTGACTTGGAGAGCCAACTAGCCAACCTCCAACTACTCCTTCATGTAGGCTGGAGTTAATAACAAGTGGTGATATGTTTCGGTAACAAATGAAATACAAAATCAAACATGTCTGATAGTTTGAACTTTAAATTCCAATTTCTTGTTTGTGATGGGCTAAAATAACTCTCAAAATAGTCAACAAAATAAAACACGTATTACATAACTTTTTTTTTTTTACACGTGTTTTTATTATTCCCAAACGATACCGTGTAATAAATAAATAAATAAATCGGATCAATATCTAAGCCATAGTTTGAATAGTTTTTATTTTTATAATCTGTAACTTGAGAAGTTAACTACATACAGGAATTAATTGTTCTTGGAGAAATACTGTTTAGTACTGTCTTTTCCATTACGTCGTCTTTTTTTACTCACTTGATTTCAGTGAACACAGGCCAATTCCATTGATGTGTCCCGATTGTTAAATCATGAAATAGTGAATGGATGTGAAACAAGCGACAATCTTAAAATTCAAGGAAAATGAACAAATCGTACTATTGTTTACCATGAAATGTTGGTGAATTCGAATCTGCTCCTTCAGAATCCATACCTATCAAATCAACAATTAATCATCACTATATAACACCAATGACACATCCATATATCCACACACACACACACACACACACATATATATATGTATATCATGTATTTATGTTCATGTATATGTGATGAACTCATATCACATCATAACAATTAATCATCACAGTGAACGGATTTAAAATAAGCGAAAAACTTAAAATTCAAGGAAAATGAACAAATCGTACTTTCACTTACCATGAAATGTTGGAGAATTCAAATATCCTCATTCAGAATCCATACCTATCAAATCAACAATTAATCATCATTATATAACACCAATGACACATCCATATACCCATACATAGATATATATATATCATGTATTTACGTTCATATATATGTGATGAACTCATCACCATAACACATCCATATATCATAACAGTCTAACAGATCCATATAGCATTACCTTGAAGTTGCTGTGTTTTGGATTTGCGCGCGCGAGAGAGAGAGAGAGAGTATGTGTGTGTTTTGGTTTGAAATGCTTTTGAATGATAAACTCATAATACCACATCATAACACTCTAACAGATCCATATAACATTGCCTTGAAGTTGCTGTGTTTTGGTTTTACGCGTGCGCGCACAAGAGATAAATAGATAGAGAGAGAGAGAGAGAGAGAGTATGTATGTGTGTTTGGTTTTGAAATGCTTTTGAATGATAAACTCATAATACCACATCATAACAGTCTAACAGATCCATATAGCATTACCTTGAAGTTGCTGTGTTTTTGGTTTTGTGAAAGAGAGAGAGAGAGTATTTGTGTGTGTTTGGCTTTGAATGCTATTGAATTGAATTCTGAAGCGCGAGGGGTTTATAAGGTAGTTTCATTTTATTTATTTTTTTAATCAAAGTTTCTAGCACAGCACCAACCCCATGGGAGTGATGTGTGGCAGCTGTTGGTTGGTTACATGTGTTTGCCATCATGGTTTTAGATGCCATATATACTGCACAGCAGGTACTCAACGAATCCGGATCATCAGTCACCCATTCCTGCGGTGCCCCAAAACGACGTCTTTTTGGGGGCAAAATTTCAATTTAAAAAAAAAAAAAAAAGACTGGGCAGAAGCAAGAAAGGTAGAAGGGAAGAACAGAAGGTAGTGAAGAGAGATGTGGGTTTTAGTGACGTTTCAGTGACAATGCAGTGACGTGGCGATGACGTGCCAATGATGTGGCAGTGACGTGGTGATGCCGTCACTATCACGCGTAGAAGGCTCTCATTCTTCCTTCCGCCGCGCGTCGGGCGCATGCCTGAGACTGATGTGAGGCGCCAGTACTATCAACGGCGCGTGTCTGAGACTGAGACTCATACGTCTTCTTTAGGTGGCATGTCAGAGCGCGTGGAAGCTTGTTTGCGGCTTGGCTTTGTAGTTTTGGACTCCTTTTCTTGAGAGCTTCCTTCCAGTATGCTCAAAAGTGAATTTCGAGCAACTTGATTTCTGGCTGTTTCTGAAAAACACACCTTGTTTTTCTGAAAATTGACTAACGAGGCTCTGATATCACTTGTTGGGATTAACACCACACAGAAATAAATCACACACACAGAAAAGAGACAAGATATTTACGTGGTTCGGTAGCAGCCTACGTCCACGGGAGAGATATCCACTATAGAATTTTCCCGAAGGGAGTTTATAATACTCACACCTCACCCTCTCTCTCTTTATAACACTCTCAGTTAAACACACACTATGCGTTTTTTTTTTTATTTCTGATGAACTAACTCAGCTCACCTCTTTTCATTTTATACACAAACGAGGAGGGAACAAAGTCAAGAAAAAAGTTAATGGATTCGCTACCACCTACCATCTTCCCTTCGACTTCTTGACTTGGAGAGCCAACCAGCCAACCTCCAACTACTCCTTCATGTGGGCTGGAGTTAATAACAAGTGGTGATATGTTTCGGTAACAAATGAAATACAAAATCAAACATGTCTGATAGTTTTAAATTTAAATTCCAATTTCTTGTTTGTGATGGGCTAAAATAACTCTCAAAATAGTCAACAAAATAAAACACTTATTACATTACTTTTTTTTTACACGTGTTTTTATTATTCCCAAACGATATCATGTAATAAATAAATAAATAAATCGGATCAATATCTAATCCATAATTTGAATAGTTTTTATTTTTATAATCTGTAACTTGAGAAGTTAACTACATACAGGAATTAATTGTTCTCGGAGAAATACTGTTTAGTATTGTTTTTTCCATTACGTCGCCTTTTTTTACTCATTTGATTTCGGTGAACACAGGCCAATTCCATTGATGTGTCCCGATTGTTAAATCATGAAAGAGTGAATGGATGTGAAACAAACGAAAATCTTAAAATTCAAGGAAAATGAACAAATCGTACTATTACTTACCATGAAATGTTGGTGAATTCGAATTTGCTCATTCAGAATCCATACCTATCAAATCAACAATTAATCATCACTATATAACACCAATGACACATGCATATATCCACACATATATATATCATGTATTTATGTTCATGTATATGTGATGAACTCATATCATATCATAACAATTAATCATCACAGCGAACGGATTTGAAATAAGCGAAAAACTTAAAATTCAAGGAAAATGAGCAAATCGTACTTTCACTTACCATGAAATGTTGGTGAATTCAAATCTCCTCATTCAGAATCCATACCTATCAAATCAACAATTAATCATCATTATATAACACCAATGACACATCCATATACTCATGCATAGATATATATATATATATCATGTATTTACGTTCATATATATATGTGACGAACTCATCACCATAACACATCCATATATCATAACAATCTAACATATCCATATAGCATTACCTTGAAGTTGCTGTGTTTTGGTTTTGCAAGAGAGAGAGAGAGAGAGAGAGAGAGAGAGAGAGAGAGAGAGAGAGAGTATGTGCGTGTTTGAAATGCTTTTGAATGATAAACTCATAATACCACATCATAACACTCTAATAGATCCATATAACATTACCTTGAAGTTGTTGTGTTTTGGTTTTATGCATGCGCGTGCGAAAAATAGATAGAGAGAGAGAGAGAGAGAGAGAGAGAGAGAGAGAGAGAGAGAGAGAGAGAGAGAAAGTATGTATGTGTGTTTGGTTTTGAAATGCTTTTGAATGATAAACTCATAATACCACATCATAACAGTCTAACAAATCCATATAACATTACCTTGAAGTTGTTGTGTTTTTGGTTTTGCGAGAGAGAGAGAGACAGAGAGAGAGAGTATTTGTGTGTGTTTGGCTTTGAAATGCTATTGAATTGAATTTTGAAGCGCGAGGGGTTTATAAGGCAGTTTCATTTTATTTATTTTTTTAATCAAAGTTTCTGGCACAGTACCAACCCCCATGGGAGTGATGTGTGACAGCTGTTGGTTGGTTACATGTGTTTGCCATCATGGTTTTAGATGCCATATATACTGTATAGTAGGTACTCAACGAGTTTGGATCCTCGACCGCCCATTCCTGCAGCTATTCCTGCGACGCCCCAAAACGACCTTGTTTTGGGGCAAAATTTCAATTAAAAAAAAAAAAAAGACTGAGTAGAAGCAAGGAAGGAAGAAGGAAATAAGAGAAGGCAGTGAAGAGAGAGGTGGCTTTTAGAGTTTGAGAGGTTTTGGAGAAGAGGAGAGAGAGAAAACAGCGGGTTTCATCACGCCGCTTCCTCGAACCGCTACTCTAAGCCAATCTGTGATCCAGAACCATCAGATCATTGCCAAAAACTTTGCGTTTCACACTCGTATTCTCCAATTGATCCAAACTCTGCCTAAACCGCACCTTCATCAAGTACAATGCACCTTCGGAGTCACCGTCGTTGATCCTAAACTTTCAGATCTCGGCCAAATTGTACGAAGCCCCACTCGCACTCTGAAACACACCGCTGTTGATCATCGCGGGCTGATCCATCTGAAGATTTTCAAAATCACATCCGATTCGAATCCAAATTTATCTTCAATATTATTCAAAGCGCATGAATTAGCTGCAAAGAGAACCATTGCTATAGTTCAATTTCAAAGTGTGCATTTGAAGGTCGATAACAAGTGGAGAAAGAGAGAGAGAGGAAGGGCAGCTGTGTGATCTCCTTCGATAGTGGAGATTGATTGTTGGTGAAATTGAGGATGAATTCTGATACAATAGACTCTTTTACCAAACAGACAGCACAACCGCCCCATCCACCTCCCGTAAGCCTTGCTCCAATAGCACCATTATCGTGACAAACCTTTACAAGTTCTTCCAATTCTGGGCAGCTAATTACAAGAACAATAGAAACAAATAAGATATACAGGTCAAATTTGTTTAATTAATTTGGTTTAGCTTTCAAAACCTGTTTTTTAAAATACTATTTTGGCAAAACGAAACACCACACTAGTTTGAAACGATAGGAAAACGATGAGTTCTTTTTTTTTTTTTTTTTTAAATCATAAAATAGATTTGAAAACTAAAAGCAAACAGAGATATTTGAAGGATGTAAAGGGCAATCGTCAAGCGGCGTCTGAAGAATCAAATCAAAGGATTCCAATCAAGAGTAACATAGGCACACACAGTCATGTTGACATACCATTTTCTCATTGTATAAGAACACAATAATGAAGTAAGAGTTTTCCAACATAGGTTTGTTCATTATCTTTGGTTTTCGCTGTCAAACTAGAAAACTTGTATAGGTTGTGCTTATATCCCAGGACAAAATGTGAAGGGAGAAAAGGGAAAACAAAGACAATTATAAAGAGCCTCATTACACTACAAATGTAAAGGCAATCTTGTGTGAGGAATTTACTTGTTCAACATCATATGTTATGCACATCATACGCTGCTTATTATTGTAGCATAACCAGATCTCTCATATCTGAGGGTATATCACATTCAAATTCTCCCTTGTCACTATTGTCAGTGACCTGAAGTGTCATTTAGTGCATACAAATTTGGAAAGCTGGAATAGTACCTGCACTCGTAGAGAATGCTGCAACTATAATGGCTTTCATTCATAAGGTCACCAAGCTTCTTCAACATGTCCTCTTCACTGCAATAACAATTTCCTGGAAATTAGATCAAGGAAGCTTGAAAATGGTAACTATCTTCACTTGGTTCATTAACCATAGTGATGGCAGGTTTATAAAGCATTAGGGTTTGATTTGTACAAAATAAAAAGTTGCATGTCGAACCAAACGAAAGTGACCTAACATTTTAAGTTCTACTATTTCGGCTGTTGAGGAAATACGACTAAAAAAAATACTTTTTGCGACCACTACAAGCCGTCGCAAACAATAAAAAAACAGTTGCAAAAGTCTTTTTACGACGGCAAATGAGGGTCGTGAATGTGGGGATGGCAAATACTTTTTGCGACCACAAAATAACAGTCGCAAATTATTTGCGACCGCCTAACTTACTTTTTGCAACAGTTATTTTGCCGTCGCAAAAAAAAAAAAATCAAAAATATTTTAGCGACTATTTTTTTACCGTCGCAAATCATTATTTTTTATAATAAAGTCATATATACGTTTGCAACAACAAAAAAATCAATTACAAGCACCTAACAAATTTTTTTAATAAAAAATAACAAAATTAACAAATTAATTTAAACTCATAATAGAAATACTAACCTATTCACATATAAGTGTGCAAACAAAATATAAACTCTCATACGTGCAAAACAAATATCCATCAACCATCCTTAAAATATATTGTACTAAAAGATTCAAGTCCTAAAAAAAAAAAAACAATGCAACATAATCTCAGTTTGGCCCCCAAACATCACCTGCTCGATTATATCAACTACTCCCTCAACAAAACCTGCAAAAACATATACACGTGACTTGAAAATTTAATGTAGTTTAACTTGAAATAATAAAAATAAAACTATTTCAAAAGAAATTGTCAAGAAAAAAAAAGGTTCATTCTCTAAATTCTTTTGCGTAGAGTAAATTACAAAAATATAGATGCCAATTCGTAATTTGCACAAATAAATAGACAAGAAGTAGGCTCCACATGTGAGGCTCACCTCTTGTCTCACCTACGTGTCTGATTATGTGAAAATCTTTTGTGCAATTATGCTTTTTCATAAAGCAAAGGATTAGCTAGCCAAGATTGTGTATCAAAACAAAGAGGTGCTGTGAAAGAGTAATCCCACTAGATTTATTTGAGAGTGCCCATGACAACATGATGCAAACATCTCTTTGTTTCATTGTATGTTAGATTTGAATATTGTGTATGGGCACACGCGTGAGAGAGAGAGAGAGAGAGAGAGAGAGAGAGAGAGAGAGAGAGGCAAGGAATGAGAATTAATAGAAAAGTACGCCCCAAAAAGAAGATAATAAAATTGGCAGAATGAGTTACCTCGCAATATACTTCGTCTGGTTTGCATTTCCATAAGAGGTAGGGACACAGCTTTAAAGGGAATTTGACTTTGAGAATGACTTATATTTAAAAAAAAATAAAAATAAAAAAAGACAATAAACATTTACTCTTCTTTCTGTTATAGGTACCTTGTCACCAATTTCATAAACAACTATCAATGAGAATGCAACAGTGAAGCCTAACTTCGCAATTGCTGCTAAAATTGCTGAAGGTCGTCATTTCACAAAGGCAATCAATGAATATACAAAAGCACATCCAAATAGCACAGAGGCCAGAGAGAGAAGGTATGGAATTTGATTAGAATGCTTCCCACTGCTAAATCATAAAAGATGTATAAATCAATTTGCACTCAATCAAGGATGCTCACTACAATCAATTGGCTATTTACAGTGCAATAATTTACATGACATAATTATTCAACAAGAAAAATACAAGTGAAAAACTTGATCCTAACTGTTAAGGATCCCTGAAAATCAAGCGCGGAAAAAACCAAAAAAAAAAAAAAGTTCCATACCTTGCCATCAACTAGAACTTTAACCTCATCCAAAGTAACTCAGAACAAAAACTGACTGAACTACTGTTTTAGGTTCTTGCTAGGACAAATATTATATGTTGCTCTTATAGATAATTTATGTTTAAGTAATTTACAGGCATAAAAGGGCCCAAGTATATTTTATTCATATGTTTAGTATTGCCATGTTTCTGTAACGTTTCTTAGTTTCTATGAGAGGAGAACAAAGACATACTGGGAGAGTCACTTTTAACAATAAAACAAGATAATTACAGTACCCTACTTCCTTGCCATGCAGGCAGATGATACATTGTAGCTTCCCATAATTTGTATGATACATAATTCATATAACTTGCCTACCACCAATACAAGTCTAAGTTCCTTGTCATGCAGGCAGATGATACATTGTAGCTTCCCATAATTTGTATGATACATAATTCATATAACTTGCCTACCACCAATACAAGTCTGAGTTCCACACATCGCACAATCTCTTTCGCAATCCAAACTCAAAAAAATACTAACATTCACAATAATAGCACATCACAAGTTCATTTGACATGATACAGTTTACATTTCATATGAACTGTCACTTTGTGATCCATGTTCTGACTGATGGCCAGAAATCCATGCTAGACCTTGCTGATCAAATCAAAGATCTAGAAATGAAGACCAAATTTTTAGAAATTTGTTATCAACACCAGCAAGCCATTAAAGAACCCCATTAATTCTAGTAGATTCTTATGCTATCAAAAGATGTTTTAAACGGGATTCAATGTACATCAACTATTGAAAAACCGGTAACTATTCAAGATTTAAAAATGGAAATCAATGTTCTCAAAACAGAAGTTAAGCATCTCCAAAATTTTCAATTGGTTTGCCCTGTTAGGGTTCTTTTTTTTTATTTCTGTGGCTTTGATTTCGATTCTTTGATTTTTTTTAATGATGGGTTGTTGTTTTTTGGGTTGCGAGAAGGGTTTATTGGATGATCAGTTTAGGCAGCTTCAGAAACTACAAGGTGAGAGCAACCCAGAGTTTGTTGTTGAAATAGTATCACTCTGCTTCTCAAAGCTTCTCAACAACTTGACTTCTTCTCTGTGAGAATCTTTTGTCTATCTTGTCTTCTTGTATTTCTGATATATGGGAATTGAATGTGGAGACCTAGGATTAATGGGTTGTTTTTGGATTATACAGACAGCAATAGATTGTAGATTATAAACAGGTGGTTTTATTGTCAGGAACAGGAATGTTCTTAAGATGAAGGTGCTAATGCATTTGCTCTATTGGCTGGTGAGTCCCAAGCAAGCACCAAAAGAAGATGACCCCGAAACCAGCTCTGAGTCTGATGGACTTGTTGAGCTGTACCCTTCATCAACTTCGAGTGAGGTTACTTACTTACCCAAAAAAACTTCGGGTGAGGAAGTTGAAGAAAAAGAACCAACCTGTTAATGCCCCTGTTCCACAAACCTAAATCAGATTTTTGAAATTAATTATTGGAAATCAATTGTTGAAATGAATGGCCTAGACCTTGGAGGTCCTAGCATCCACGTTCTGACTGATGGCCAGAAATTCATGCTACACCTTGCTGATCAAATCAAAGACCTCGAAATGAAGATCAAATTTTTAGAAATTTGTTATCAACACCAGAAAGCCATTAAAGAACCCCCATTAATTCTAGTAGATTCTTATAGTATCAAAAGATGTTTTAAACGGGATTCAATCTACATCAACTATTGAAAAACCAGTAACTATTCAAGATTTAAAAATGGAAATTAATGTTCTCAAAACAGAAGTGAAGCCTCTCCAAAATTTTCAATTGGTTTGCCCTGGTTAGGGTTCTTTTTTAATTTCTGTGGCTTGGATTTCGATTCTTTGATTTTTTTAATGATGGGTTGTTGTTTTTTGGGTTGCGAGAAGGGTTTATTGGATGATCAGTTTAGGCAGCTTCAGAAACTGCAAGGTGAGAGCAACCCAGAGTTTGTTGTTGAAATAGTATCACTCTGCTTTCAAGATTCTGAGAACCTTCTCAACAATTTGACATCTTCTCTATGAGAATCTTTTGTCTATCTTTGTCTTCTTGTATTTCTAATATATGGGAATTGAATATAGAGACCTAGGATTAATGGGCTCTTTTTGGATTATACAGACATCAATAGAATGTAGATTATAAACAGGTGGTTTTATTGTCAGGAACAGGAATATTCTAAAGATGAAGGTGCTAATACATTTGCTCTACTGGCTGGTGAGTCCCAAGCAAGCACCATAAGAAGTTGACCCCGAAACCAGCTCTGAGTCTGACGGACTTGTTGAGCTTTACCCTCCATCAACTTCGAGTGAGGTTACTTACTTACCCAAAAAAACTTCAAGTTCGAGTGAGGAAGTTGAAGAAAAAGAACCAACCTGTTCCTGCCCCTGTTCGACAAACCTAAATCAGATTTTCGAAATTAATTATTGGAAATCAATTGTCGAAATGAATGGCCTAGACCTTGGAGGTCCTAGCATCCATGTTCTGACTGATGGCCAGAAATCCATGCTAGACCTTGCTGATCAAATCAAAGATCTAGAAATGAAGACCAAATTTTTAGAAATTTGTTATCAACACCAGCAAGCCATTAAAGAACCCCATTAATTCTAGTAGATTCTTATGCTATCAAAAGATGTTTTAAACGGGATTCAATGTACATCAACTATTGAAAAACCGGTAACTATTCAAGATTTAAAAATGGAAATCAATGTTCTCAAAACAGAAGTTAAGCATCTCCAAAATTTTCAATTGGTTTGCCCTGTTAGGGTTCTTTTTTTTTATTTCTGTGGCTTTGATTTCGATTCTTTGATTTTTTTTAAAGATGGGTTGTTGTTTTTTGGGTTGCGAGAAGGGTTTATTGGATGATCAGTTTAGGCAGCTTCAGAAACTACAAGGTGAGAGCAACCCAGAGTTTGTTGTTGAAATAGTATCACTCTGCTTCTCAAAGCTTCTCAACAACTTGACTTCTTCTCTGTGAGAATCTTTTGTCTATCTTGTCTTCTTGTATTTCTGATATATGGGAATTGAATGTGGAGACCTAGGATTAATGGGTTGTTTTTGGATTATACAGACAGCAATAGATTGTAGATTATAAACAGGTGGTTTTATTGTCAGGAACAGGAATATTCTTAAGATGAAGGTGCTAATGCATTTGCTCTATTGGCTGGTGAGTCCCAAGCAAGCACCAAAAGAAGATGACCCCGAAACCAGCTCTGAGTCTGATGGACTTGTTGAGCTTTACCCTTCATCAACTTCGAGTGAGGTTACTTACTTACCCAAAAAAACTTCGGGTGAGGAAGTTGAAGAAAAAGAACCAACCTGTTAATGCCCCTGTTCCACAAACCTAAATCAGATTTTTGAAATTAATTATTGGAAATCAATTGTTGAAATGAATGGCCTAGACCTTGGAGGTCCTAGCATCCACGTTCTGACTGATGGCCAGAAATCCATGCTACACCTTGCTGATCAAATCAAAGACCTCGAAATGAAGATCAAATTTTTAGAAATTTGTTATCAACACCAGAAAGCCATTAAAGAACCCCCATTAATTCTAGTAGATTCTTATAGTATCAAAAGATGTTTTAAACGGGATTCAATCTACATCAACTATTGAAAAACCAGTAACTATTCAAGATTTAAAAATGGAAATTAATGTTCTCAAAACAGAAGTGAAGCCTCTCCAAAATTTTCAATTGGTTTGCCCTGGTTAGGGTTCTTTTTTAATTTCTGTGGCTTGGATTTCGATTCTTTGATTTTTTTAATGATGGGTTGTTGTTTTTTGGGTTGCGAGAAGGGTTTATTGGATGATCAGTTTAGGCAGCTTCAGAAACTGCAAGGTGAGAGCAACCCAGAGTTTGTTGTTGAAATAGTATCACTCTGCTTTCAAGATTCTGAGAACCTTCTCAACAATTTGACATCTTCTCTATGAGAATCTTTTGTCTATCTTTGTCTTCTTGTATTTCTAATATATGGGAATTGAATATAGAGACCTAGGATTAATGGGCTCTTTTTGGATTATACAGACATCAATAGAATGTAGATTATAAACAGGTGGTTTTATTGTCAGGAACAGGAATATTCTAAAGATGAAGGTGCTAATACATTTGCTCTACTGGCTGGTGAGTCCCAAGCAAGCACCATAAGAAGTTGACCCCGAAACCAGCTCTGAGTCTGACGGACTTGTTGAGCTTTACCCTCCATCAACTTCGAGTGAGGTTACTTACTTACCCAAAAAAACTTCGAGTTCGAGTGAGGAAGTTGAAGAAAAAGAACCAACCTGTTCCTGCTCCTGTTCGACAAACCTAAATCAGATTTTCGAAATTAATTATTGGAAATCAATTGTCGAAATGAATGGCCTAGACCTTGGAGGTCCTAGCATCCATGTTCTGACTGATGGCCAGAAATCCATGCTAGACCTTGCTGATCAAATCAAAGATCTAGAAATGAAGACCAAATTTTTAGAAATTTGTTATCAACACCAGCAAGCCATTAAAGAACCCCATTAATTCTAGTAGATTCTTATGCTATCAAAAGATGTTTTAAACGGGATTCAATGTACATCAACTATTGAAAAACCGGTAACTATTCAAGATTTAAAAATGGAAATCAATGTTCTCAAAACAGAAGTTAAGCATCTCCAAAATTTTCAATTGGTTTGCCCTGTTAGGGTTCTTTTTTTTTATTTCTGTGGCTTTGATTTCGATTCTTTGATTTTTTTTAAAGATGGGTTGTTGTTTTTTGGGTTGCGAGAAGGGTTTATTGGATGATCAATTTAGGCAGCTTCAGAAACTACAAGGTGAGAGCAACCCAGAGTTTGTTGTTGAAATAGTATCACTCTGCTTCTCAAAGCTTCTCAACAACTTGACTTCTTCTCTGTGAGAATCTTTTGTCTATCTTGTCTTCTTGTATTTCTGATATATGGGAATTGAATGTGGAGACCTAGGATTAATGGGTTGTTTTTGGATTATACAGACAACAATAGATTGTAGATTATAAACAGGTGGTTTTATTGTCAGGAACAGGAATATTCTTAAGATGAAGGTGCTAATGCATTTGCTCTATTGGCTGGTGAGTCCCAAGCAAGCACCAAAAGAAGATGACCCCGAAACCAGCTCTGAGTCTGATGGACTTGTTGAGCTTTACCCTTCATCAACTTCGAGTGAGGTTACTTACTTACCCAAAAAAACTTCGAGTGAGGAAGTTGAAGAAAAAGAACCAACCTGTTAATGCCCCTGTTCCACAAACCTAAATCAGATTTTTGAAATTAATTATTGGAAATCAATTGTTGAAATGAATGGCCTAGACCTTGGAGGTCCTAGCATCCACGTTCTGACTGATGGCCAGAAATCCATGCTACACCTTGCTGATCAAATCAAAGACCTCGAAATGAAGATCAAATTTTTAGAAATTTGTTATCAACACCAGAAAGCCATTAAAGAACCCCCATTAATTCTAGTAGATTCTTATAGTATCAAAAGATGTTTTAAACGGGATTCAATCTACATCAACTATTGAAAAACCAGTAACTATTCAAGATTTAAAAATGGAAATTAATGTTCTCAAAACAGAAGTGAAGCCTCTCCAAAATTTTCAATTGGTTTGCCCTGGTTAGGGTTCTTTTTTAATTTCTGTGGCTTGGATTTCGATTCTTTGATTTTTTTAATGATGGGTTGTTGTTTTTTGGGTTGCGAGAAGGGTTTATTGGATGATCAGTTTAGGCAGCTTCAGAAACTGCAAGGTGAGAGCAACCCAGAGTTTGTTGTTGAAATAGTATCACTCTGCTTTCAAGATTCTGAGAACCTTCTCAACAATTTGACATCTTCTCTATGAGAATCTTTTGTCTATCTTTGTCTTCTTGTATTTCTAATATATGGGAATTGAATATAGAGACCTAGGATTAATGGGCTCTTTTTGGATTATACAGACATCAATAGAATGTAGATTATAAACAGGTGGTTTTATTGTCAGGAACAGGAATATTCTAAAGATGAAGGTGCTAATACATTTGCTCTACTGGCTGGTGAGTCCCAAGCAAGCACCATAAGAAGTTGACCCCGAAACCAGCTCTGAGTCTGACGGACTTGTTGAGCTTTACCCTCCATCAACTTCGAGTGAGGTTACTTACTTACCCAAAAAAACTTCGAGTTCGAGTGAGGAAGTTGAAGAAAAAGAACCAACCTGTTCCTGCCCCTGTTCGACAAACCTAAATCAGATTTTCGAAATTAATTATTGGAAATCAATTGTTGAAATGAATGGCCTAGACCTTGGAGGTCCTAGCATCCATGTTCTGACTGATGGCCAGAAATCCATGCTAGACCTTGCTGATCAAATCAAAGATCTAGAAATGAAGACCAAATTTTTAGAAATTTGTTATCAACACCAGCAAGCCATTAAAGAACCCCATTAATTCTAGTAGATTCTTATGCTATCAAAAGATGTTTTAAACGGGATTCAATGTACATCAACTATTGAAAAACCGGTAACTATTCAAGATTTAAAAATGGAAATCAATGTTCTCAAAACAGAAGTTAAGCATCTCCAAAATTTTCAATTGGTTTGCCCTGTTAGGGTTCTTTTTTTTTATTTCTGTGGCTTTGATTTCGATTCTTTGATTTTTTTTAATGATGGGTTGTTGTTTTTTGGGTTGCGAGAAGGGTTTATTGGATGATCAGTTTAGGCAGCTTCAGAAACTACAAGGTGAGAGCAACCCAGAGTTTGTTGTTGAAATAGTATCACTCTGCTTCTCAAAGCTTCTCAACAACTTGACTTCTTCTCTGTGAGAATCTTTTGTCTATCTTGTCTTCTTGTATTTCTGATATATGGGAATTGAATGTGGAGACCTAGGATTAATGGTTTGTTTTTGGATTATACAGACAGCAATAGATTGTAGATTATAAACAGGTGGTTTTATTGTCAGGAACAGGAATATTCTTAAGATGAAGGTGCTAATGCATTTGCTCTATTGGCTGGTGAGTCCCAAGCAAGCACCAAAAGAAGATGACCCCGAAACCAGCTCTGAGTCTGATGGACTTGTTGAGCTTTACCCTTCATCAACTTCGAGTGAGGTTACTTACTTACCCAAAAAAACTTCGGGTGAGGAAGTTGAAGAAAAAGAACCAACCTGTTAATGCCCCTGTTCCACAAACCTAAATCAGATTTTTGAAATTAATTATTGGAAATCAATTGTTGAAATGAATGGCCTAGACCTTGGAGGTCCTAGCATCCACGTTCTGACTGATGGCCAGAAATCCATGCTACACCTTGCTGATCAAATCAAAGACCTCGAAATGAAGATCAAATTTTTAGAAATTTGTTATCAACACCAGAAAGCCATTAAAGAACCCCCATTAATTCTAGTAGATTCTTATAGTATCAAAAGATGTTTTAAACGGGATTCAATCTACATCAACTATTGAAAAACCAGTAACTATTCAAGATTTAAAAATGGAAATTAATGTTCTCAAAACAGAAGTGAAGCCTCTCCAAAATTTTCAATTGGTTTGCCCTGGTTAGGGTTCTTTTTTAATTTCTGTGGCTTGGATTTCGATTCTTTGATTTTTTTAATGATGGGTTGTTGTTTTTTGGGTTGCGAGAAGGGTTTATTGGATGATCAGTTTAGGCAGCTTCAGAAACTGCAAGGTGAGAGCAACCCAGAGTTTGTTGTTGAAATAGTATCACTCTGCTTTCAAGATTCTGAGAACCTTCTCAACAATTTGACATCTTCTCTATGAGAATCTTTTGTCTATCTTTGTCTTCTTGTATTTCTAATATATGGGAATTGAATATAGAGACCTAGGATTAATGGGCTCTTTTTGGATTATACAGACATCAATAGAATGTAGATTATAAACAGGTGGTTTTATTGTCAGGAACAGGAATATTCTAAAGATGAAGGTGCTAATACATTTGCTCTACTGGCTGGTGAGTCCCAAGCAAGCACCATAAGAAGTTGACCCCGAAACCAGCTCTGAGTCTGACGGACTTGTTGAGCTTTACCCTCCATCAACTTCGAGTGAGGTTACTTACTTACCCAAAAAAACTTCGAGTTCGAGTGAGGAAGTTGAAGAAAAAGAACCAACCTGTTCCTGCCCCTGTTCGACAAACCTAAATCAGATTTTCGAAATTAATTATTGGAAATCAATTGTTGAAATGAATGGCCTAGACCTTGGAGGTCCTAGCATCCATGTTCTGACTGATGGCCAGAAATCCATGCTAGACCTTGCTGATCAAATCAAAGATCTAGAAATGAAGACCAAATTTTTAAAAATTTGTTATCAACACCAGCAAGCCATTAAAGAACCCCATTAATTCTAGTAGATTCTTATGCTATCAAAAGATGTTTTAAACGGGATTCAATGTACATCAACTATTGAAAAACCGGTAACTATTCAAGATTTAAAAATGGAAATCAATGTTCTCAAAACAGAAGTTAAGCATCTCCAAAATTTTCAATTGGTTTGCCCTGTTAGGGTTCTTTTTTTTTATTTCTGCGGCTTTGATTTCGATTCTTTGATTTTTTTTAATGATGGGTTGTTGTTTTTTGGGTTGCGAGAAGGGTTTATTGGATGATCAGTTTAGGCAGCTTAAGAAACTACAAGGTGAGAGCAACCCAGAGTTTGTTGTTGAAATAGTATCACTCTGCTTCTCAAAGCTTCTCAACAACTTGACTTCTTCTCTGTGAGAATCTTTTGTCTATCTTGTCTTCTTGTATTTCTGATATATGGGAATTGAATGTGGAGACCTAGGATTAATGGGTTGTTTTTGGATTATACAGACAGCAATAGATTGTAGATTATAAACAGGTGGTTTTATTGTCAGGAACAGGAATATTCTTAAGATGAAGGTGCTAATGCATTTGCTCTATTGGCTGGTGAGTCCCAAGCAAGCACCAAAAGAAGATGACCCCGAAACCAGCTCTGAGTCTGATGGACTTGTTGAGCTTTACCCTTCATCAACTTCGAGTGAGGTTACTTACTTACCCAAAAAAACTTCGGGTGAGGAAGTTGAAGAAAAAGAACCAACCTGTTAATGCCCCTGTTCCACAAACCTAAATCAGATTTTTGAAATTAATTATTGGAAATCAATTGTTGAAATGAATGGCCTAGACCTTGGAGGTCCTAGCATCCACGTTCTGACCGATGGCCAGAAATCCATGCTACACCTTGCTGATCAAATCAAAGACCTCGAAATGAAGATCAAATTTTTAGAAATTTGTTATCAACACCAGAAAGCCATTAAAGAACCCCCATTAATTCTAGTAGATTCTTATAGTATCAAAAGATGTTTTAAACGGGATTCAATCTACATCAACTATTGAAAAACCAGTAACTATTCAAGATTTAAAAATGGAAATTAATGTTCTCAAAACAGAAGTTAAGCCTCTCCAAAATTTTCAATTGGTTTGCCCTGGTTAGGGTTCTTTTTTAATTTCTGTGGCTTGGATTTCGATTCTTTGATTTTTTTAATGATGGGTTGTTGTTTTTTGGGTTGCGAGAAGGGTTTATTGGATGATCAGTTTAGGCAGCTTCAGAAACTGCAAGGTGAGAGCAACCCAGAGTTTGTTGTTGAAATAGTATCACTCTGCTTTCAAGATTCGGAGAACCTTCTCAACAATTTGACATCTTCTCTATGAGAATCTTTTGTCTATCTTTGTCTTCTTGTATTTCTAATATATGGGAATTGAATATAGAGACCTAGGATTAATGGGCTCTTTTTGGATTATACAGACATCAATAGAATGTAGATTATAAACAGGTGGTTTTATTGTCAGGAACAGGAATATTCTAAAGATGAAGGTGCTAATACATTTGCTCTACTGGCTGGTGAGTCCCAAGCAAGCACCATAAGAAGTTGACCCCGAAACCAGCTCTGAGTCTGACGGACTTGTTGAGCTTTACCCTCCATCAACTTCGAGTGAGGTTACTTACTTACCCAAAAAAACTTCGAGTTCGAGTGAGGAAGTTGAAGAAAAAGAACCAACCTGTTCCTGCTCCTGTTCGACAAACCTAAATCAGATTTTCGAAATTAATTATTGGAAATCAATTGTTGAAATGAATGGCCTAGACCTTGGAGGTCCTAGCATCCATGTTCTGACTGATGGCCAGAAATCCATGCTAGACCTTGCTGATCAAATCAAAGATCTAGAAATGAAGACCAAATTTTTAGAAATTTGTTATCAACACCAGCAAGCCATTAAAGAACCCCATTAATTCTAGTAGATTCTTATGCTATCAAAAGATGTTTTAAACGGGATTCAATGTACATCAACTATTGAAAAACCGGTAACTATTCAAGATTTAAAAATGGAAATCAATGTTCTCAAAACAGAAGTTAAGCATCTCCAAAATTTTCAATTGGTTTGCCCTGTTAGGGTTCTTTTTTTTTTATTTCTGCGGCTTTGATTTCGATTCTTTGATTTTTTTTAATGATGGGTTGTTGTTTTTTGGGTTGCGAGAAGGGTTTATTGGATGATCAGTTTAGGCAGCTTCAGAAACTACAAGGTGAGAGCAACCCAGAGTTTGTTGTTGAAATAGTATCACTCTGCTTCTCAAAGCTTCTCAACAACTTGACTTCTTCTCTGTGAGAATCTTTTGTCTATCTTGTCTTCTTGTATTTCTGATATATGGCAATTGAATGTGGAGACCTAGGATTAATGGGTTGTTTTTGGATTATACAGACAGCAATAGATTGTAGATTATAAACAGGTGGTTTTATTGTCAGGAACAGGAATATTCTTAAGATGAAGGTGCTAATGCATTTGCTCTATTTGCTGGTGAGTCCCAAGCAAGCACCAAAAGAAGATGACCCCGAAACCAGCTCTGAGTCTGATGGACTTGTTGAGCTTTACCCTTCATCAACTTCGAGTGAGGTTACTTACTTACCCAAAAAAACTTCGGGTGAGGAAGTTGAAGAAAAAGAACCAACCTGTTAATGCCCCTGTTCCACAAACCTAAATCAGATTTTTGAAATTAATTATTGGAAATCAATTGTTGAAATGAATGGCCTAGACCTTGGAGGTCCTAGCATCCACGTTCTGACCGATGGCCAGAAATCCATGCTACACCTTGCTGATCAAATCAAAGACCTCGAAATGAAGATCAAATTTTTAGAAATTTGTTATCAACACCAGAAAGCCATTAAAGAACCCCCATTAATTCTAGTAGATTCTTATAGTATCAAAAGATGTTTTAAACGGGATTCAATCTACATCAACTATTGAAAAACCAGTAACTATTCAAGATTTAAAAATGGAAATTAATGTTCTCAAAACAGAAGTTAAGCCTCTCCAAAATTTTCAATTGGTTTGCCCTGGTTAGGGTTCTTTTTTAATTTCTGTGGCTTGGATTTCGATTCTTTGATTTTTTTAATGATGGGTTGTTGTTTTTTGGGTTGCGAGAAGGGTTTATTGGATGATCAGTTTAGGCAGCTTCAGAAACTGCAAGGTGAGAGCAACCCAGAGTTTGTTGTTGAAATAGTATCACTATGCTTTCAAGATTCGGAGAACCTTCTCAACAATTTGACATCTTCTCTATGAGAATCTTTTGTCTATCTTTGTCTTCTTGTATTTCTAATATATGGGAATTGAATATAGAGACCTAGGATTAATGGGCTCTTTTTGGATTATACAGACATCAATAGAATGTAGATTATAAACAGGTGGTTTTATTGTCAGGAACAGGAATATTCTAAAGATGAAAGTGCTAATACATTTGCTCTACTGGCTGGTGAGTCCCAAGCAAGCACCATAAGAAGTTGACCCCGAAACCAGCTCTGAGTCTGACGGACTTGTTGAGCTTTACCCTCCATCAACTTCGAGTGAGGTTACTTACTTACCCAAAAAAACTTCGAGTTCGAGTGAGGAAGTTGAAGAAAAAGAACCAACCTGTTCCTGCTCCTGTTCGACAAACCTAAATCAGATTTTCGAAATTAATTATTGGAAATCAATTGTTGAAATGAATGGCCTAGACCTTGGAGGTCCTAGCATCCATGTTCTGACTGATGGCCAGAAATCCATGCTAGACCTTGCTGATCAAATCAAAGATCTAGAAATGAAGACCAAATTTTTAGAAATTTGTTATCAACACCAGCAAGCCATTAAAGAACCCCATTAATTCTAGTAGATTCTTATGCTATCAAAAGATGTTTTAAACGGGATTCAATGTACATCAACTATTGAAAAACCGGTAACTATTCAAGATTTAAAAATGGAAATCAATGTTCTCAAAACAGAAGTTAAGCATCTCCAAAATTTTCAATTGGTTTGCCCTGTTAGGGTTCTTTTTTTTTATTTCTGCGGCTTTGATTTCGATTCTTTGATTTTTTTAATGATGGGTTGTTGTTTTTTCGGTTGCGAGAAGGGTTTATTGGATGATCAGTTTAGGCAGCTTCAGAAACTACAAGGTGAGAGCAACCCAGAGTTTGTTGTTGAAATAGTATCACTCTGCTTCTCAAAGCTTCTCAACAACTTGACTTCTTCTCTGTGAGAATCTTTTGTCTATCTTGTCTTCTTGTATTTCTGATATATGGGAATTGAATGTGGAGACCTAGGATTAATGGGTTGTTTTTGGATTATACAGACAGCAATAGATTGTAGATTATAAACAGGTGGTTTTATTGTCAGGAACAGGAATATTCTTAAGATGAAGGTGCTAATGCATTTGCTCTATTGGCTGGTGAGTCCCAAGCAAGCACCAAAAGAAGATGACCCCGAAACCAGCTCTGAGTCTGATGGACTTGTTGAGCTTTACCCTTCATCAACTTCGAGTGAGGTTACTTACTTACCCAAAAAAACTTCGGGTGAGGAAGTTGAAGAAAAAGAACCAACCTGTTAATGCCCCTGTTCCACAAACCTAAATCAGATTTTTGAAATTAATTATTGGAAATCAATTGTTGAAATGAATGGCCTAGACCTTGGAGGTCCTAGCATCCACGTTCTGACCGATGGCCAGAAATCCATGCTACACCTTGCTGATCAAATCAAAGACCTCGAAATGAAGATCAAATTTTTAGAAATTTGTTATCAACACCAGAAAGCCATTAAAGAACCCCCATTAATTCTAGTAGATTCTTATAGTATCAAAAGATGTTTTAAACGGGATTCAATCTACATCAACTATTGAAAAACCAGTAACTATTCAAGATTTAAAAATGGAAATTAATGTTCTCAAAACAGAAGTTAAGCCTCTCCAAAATTTTCAATTGGTTTGCCCTGGTTAGGGTTCTTTTTTAATTTCTGTGGCTTGGATTTCGATTCTTTGATTTTTTTAATGATGGGTTGTTGTTTTTTGGGTTGCGAGAAGGGTTTATTGGATGATCAGTTTAGGCAGCTTCAGAAACTGCAAGGTGAGAGCAACCCAGAGTTTGTTGTTGAAATAGTATCACTCTGCTTTCAAGATTCTGAGAACCTTCTCAACAATTTGACATCTTCTCTATGAGAATCTTTTGTCTATCTTTGTCTTCTTGTATTTCTAATATATGGGAATTGAATATAGAGACCTAGGATTAATGGGCTCTTTTTGGATTATACAGACATCAATAGAATGTAGATTATAAACAGGTGGTTTTATTGTCAGGAACAGGAATATTCTAAAGATGAAGGTGCTAATACATTTGCTCTACTGGCTGGTGAGTCCCAAGCAAGCACCATAAGAAGTTGACCCCGAAACCAGCTCTGAGTCTGACGGACTTGTTGAGCTTTACCCTCCATCAACTTCGAGTGAGGTTACTTACTTACCCAAAAAAACTTCGAGTTCGAGTGAGGAAGTTGAAGAAAAAGAACCAACCTGTTCCTGCTCCTGTTCGACAAACCTAAATCAGATTTTCGAAATTAATTATTGGAAATCAATTGTTGAAATGAATGGCCTAGACCTTGGAGGTCCTAGCATCCATGTTCTGACTGATGGCCAGAAATCCATGCTAGACCTTGCTGATCAAATCAAAGATCTAGAAATGAAGACAAAATTTTTAGAAATTTGTTATCAACACCAGCAAGCCATTAAAGAACCCCATTAATTCTAGTAGATTCTTATGCTATCAAAAGATGTTTTAAACGGGATTCAATGTACGTCAACTATTGAAAAACCGGTAACTATTCAAGATTTAAAAATGGAAATCAATGTTCTCAAAACAGAAGTTAAGCATCTCCAAAATTTTCAATTGGTTTGCCCTGTTAGGGTTCTTTTTTTTTATTTCTGTGGCTTTGATTTCGATTCTTTGATTTTTTTTAATGATGGGTTGTTGTTTTTTGGGTTGCGAGAAGGGTTTATTGGATGATCAGTTTAGGCAGCTTCAGAAACTACAAGGTGAGAGCAACCCAGAGTTTGTTGTTGAAATAGTATCACTCTGCTTCTCAAAGCTTCTCAACAACTTGACTTCTTCTCTGTGAGAATATTTTGTCTATCTTGTCTTCTTGTATTTCTAATATATGGGAATTTAATGTGGAGACCTAGGATTAATGGATTGTTTTTGGATTATAAAGACAGCAATAGATTGTAGATTATAAACAGGTGGTTTTATTGTCAGGAACAGGAATATTCTTAAGATGAAGGTGCTAATGCATTTGCTCTATTGGCTGGTGAGTCCCAAGCAAGCACCAAAAGAAGATGACCCCGAAACCAGCTCTGAGTCTGATGGACTTGTTGAGCTTTACCCTTCATCAACTTCGAGTGAGGTTACTTACTTACCCAAAAAAACTTCGGGTGAGGAAGTTGAAGAAAAAGAACCAACCTGTTAATGCCCCTGTTCCACAAACCTAAATCAGATTTTTGAAATTAATTATTGGAAATCAATTGTTGAAATGAATGGCCTAGACCTTGGAGGTCCTAGCATCCACGTTCTGACCGATGGCCAGAAATCCATGCTACACCTTGCTGATCAAATCAAAGATCTCGAAATGAAGATCAAATTTTTAGAAATTTGTTATCAACACCAGAAAGCCATTAAAGAACCCCCATTAATTCTAGTAGATTCTTATAGTATCAAAAGATGTTTTAAACGGGATTCAATCTACATCAACTATTGAAAAACCAGTAACTATTCAAGATTTAAAAATGGAAATTAATGTTCTCAAAACAGAAGTTAAGCCTCTCCAAAATTTTCAATTGGTTTGCCCTGGTTAGGGTTCTTTTTTAATTTCTGTGGCTTGGATTTCGATTCTTTGATTTTTTTAATGATGGGTTGTTGTTTTTTGGGTTGCGAGAAGGGTTTATTGGATGATCAGTTTAGGCAGCTTCAGAAACTGCAAGGTGAGAGCAACCCAGAGTTTGTTGTTGAAATAGTATCACTCTGCTTTCAAGATTCTGAGAACCTTCTCAACAATTTGACATCTTCTCTATGAGAATCTTTTGTCTATCTTTGTCTTCTTGTATTTCTAATATATGGGAATTGAATATAGAGACCTAGGATTAATGGGCTCTTTTTGGATTATACAGACATCAATAGAATGTAGATTATAAACAGGTGGTTTTATTGTCAGGAACAGGAATATTCTAAAGATGAAGGTGCTAATACATTTGCTCTACTGGCTGGTGAGTCCCAAGCAAGCACCATAAGAAGTTGACCCCGAAGCCAGCTCTGAGTCTGACGGACTTGTTGAGCTTTACCCTCCATCAACTTCGAGTGAGGTTACTCACATACCCAAAAAAACTTCGAGTTCGAGTGAGGAAGTTGAAGAAAAAGAACCAACCTGTTCCTGCTCCTGTTCGACAAACCTAAATCAGATTTTCGAAATTAATTATTGGAAATCAATTGTTGAAATGAATGGCCTAGACCTTGGAGGTCCTAGCATCCATGTTCTGACTGATGGCCAGAAATCCATGCTAGACCTTGCTGATCAAATCAAAGATCTAGAAATGAAGACCAAATTTTTAGAAATTTGTTATCAACACCAGCAAGCCATTAAAGAACCCCATTAATTCTAGTAGATTCTTATGCTATCAAAAGATGTTTTAAACGGGATTCAATGTACATCAACTATTGAAAAACCGGTAACTATTCAAGATTTAAAAATGGAAATCAATGTTCTCAAAACAGAAGTTAAGCCTCTCCAACATTTTCAATTGGTTTGCCCTGGTTAGGGTTCTTTTTTAATTTCTGTGGCTTGGATTTCGATTCTTTGATTTTTTTAATGATGGGTTGTTGTTTTTTGGGTTGCGAGAAGGGTTTATTGGATGATCAGTTTAGGCAGCTTCAGAAACTGCAAGGTGAGAGCAACCCAGAGTTTGTTGTTGAAATAGTATCACTCTGCTTTCAAGATTCTGAGAACCTTCTCAACAATTTGACATCCTCTCTATGAGAATCTTTTGTCTATCTTTGTCTTCTTGTATTTCTAATATATGGGAATTGAATATAGAGACCTAGGATTAATGGGCTCTTTTTGGATTATACAGACATCAACAGAATGTAGAATATAAACAGGTGGTTTTATTGTCAGGAACAGGAATATTCTAAAGATGAAGGTGCTAATACATTTGCTCTACTGGCTGGTGAGTCCCAAGCAAGCACCATAAGAAGTTGACCCCGAAACCAGCTCTGAGTCTGACGGACTTGTTGAGCTTTACCCTCCATCAACTTCGAGTGAGGTTACTCACTTACCGAAAAAAACTTCGAGTTCGATTGAGGAAGTTGAAGAAAAAGAACCAACCTGTTCCTGCTCCTGTTCCACAAACCTAAATCAGATTTTCGAAAATTAATTATTGGAAATCAATTGTTGAAATGAATGGCCTAGACCTTGGAGGTCCTAGCATCCATGTTCTGACTGATGGCCAGAAATCCATGCTAGACCTTGCTGATCAAATCAAAGATCTAGAAATGAAGACCAAATTTTTAGAAATTTGTTATCAACACCAGCAAGCCATTAAAGCACCCCATTAATTCTAGTAGATTCTTATGGTATCAAAAGATGTTTTAAACGGGATTCAATGTACATCAACTATTGAAAAACCGGTAACTATTCAAGATTTAAAAATGGAAATCAATGTTCTCAAAACAGAAGTTAAGCATCTCCAAAATTTTCAATTGGTTTGCCCTGTTAGGGTTCTTTTTTTTTTATTTCTGTGGCTTTGATTTCGATTCTTTGATTTTTTTAATGATGGGTTGTTGTTTTTTGGGTTGCGAGAAGGGTTTATTGGATGATCAGTTTAGGCAGCTTCAGAAACTACAAGGTGAGAGCAACCCAGAGTTTGTTGTTGAAATAGTATCACTCTGCTTCTCAAAGCTTCTCAACAACTTGACTTCTTCTCTGTGAGAATCTTTTGTCTATCTTGTCTTCTTGTATTTCTAATATATGGGAATTGAATGTGGAGACCTAGGATTAATGGGTTGTTTTTGGATTATACAGACAGCAATAGATTGTAGATTATAAACAGGTGGTTTTATTGTCAGGAACAGGAATATTCTTAAGATGAAGGTGCTAATGCATTTGCTCTATTGGCTGCTGAGTCCCAAGCAAGCACCAAAAGAAGATGACCCCGAAACCAGCTCTGAGTCTGATGGACTTGTTGAGCTTTACCCTTCATCAACTTCGAGTGAGGTTACTTACTTACCCAAAAAAACTTCGAGTGAGGAAGTTGAAGAAAAAGAACCAACCTGTTAATGCCCCTATTCCACAAACCTAAATCAGATTTTTGAAATTAATTATTGGAAATCAATTGTTGAAATGAATGGCCTAGACCTTGGAGGTCCTAGCATCCACGTTCTGACTGATGGCCAGAAATCCATGCTACACCTTGCTGATCAAATCAAAGATCTCCAAATGAAGATCAAATTTTTAGAAATTTGTTATCAACACCAGAAAGCCATTAAAGAACCCCCATTAATTCTAGTAGATTCTTATAGTATCAAAAGATGTTTTAAACGGGATTCAATCTACATCAACTATTGAAAAACCAGTAACTATTCAAGATTTAAAAATGGAAATTAATGTTCTCAAAACAGAAGTTAAGCCTCTCCAAAATTTTCAATTGGTTTGCCCTGGTTAGGGTTCTTTTTTAATTTCTGTGGCTTGGATTTCGATTCTTTGATTTTTTTAATGATGGGTTGTTGTTTTTTGGCTTGCGAGAAGGGTTTATTGGACGATCAGTTTAGGCAGCTTCAGAAACTGCAAGGTGAGAGCAACCCAGAGTTTGTTGTTGAAATAGTATCACTCTGCTTTCAAGATTCTGAGAACCTTCTCAACAATTTGACATCTTCTCTATGAGAATCTTTTGTCTATCTTTGTCTTCTTGTATTTCTAATATATGGGAATTGAATATAGAGACCTAGGATTAATGGGCTCTTTTTGGATTATACAGACATCAACAGAATGTAGAATATAAACAGGTGGTTTTATTGTCAGGAACAGGAATATTCTAAAGATGAAGGTGCTAATACATTTGCTCTACTGGCTGGTGAGTCCCAAGCAAGCACCATAAGAAGTTGACCCCGAAACCAGCTCTGAGTCTGACGGACTTGTTGAGCTTTACCCTCCATCAACTTCGAGTGAGGTTACTCACTTACCCAAAAAAAACTTCGAGTTCGATTGAGGAAGTTGAAGAAAAAGAACCAACCTGTTCCTGCTCCTGTTCCACAAACCTAAATCAGATTTTCGAAAATTAATTATTGGAAATCAATTGTTGAAATGAATGGCCTAGACCTTGGAGGTCCTAGCATCCATGTTCTGACTGATGGCCAGAAATCCATGCTAGACCTTGCTGATCAAATCAAAGATCTAGAAATGAAGACCAAATTTTTAGAAATTTGTTATCAACACCAGCAAGCCATTAAAGCACCCCATTAATTCTAGTAGATTCTTATGGTATCAAAAGATGTTTTAAACGGGATTCAATGTACATCAACTATTGAAAAACCGGGTAACTATTCAAGATTTAAAAATGGAAATCAATGTTCTCAAAACAGAAGTTAAGCATCTCCAAAATTTTCAATTGGTTTGCCCTGTTAGGGTTCTTTTTTTTTTATTTCTGTGGCTTTGATTTCGATTCTTTGATTTTTTTAATGATGGGTTGTTGTTTTTTGGGTTGCGAGAAGGGTTTATTGGATGATCAGTTTAGGCAGCTTCAGAAACTACAAGGTGAGAGCAACCCAGAGTTTGTTGTTGAAATAGTATCACTCTGCTTCTCAAAGCTTCTCAACAACTTGACTTCTTCTCTGTGAGAATCTTTTGTCTATCTTGTCTTCTTGTATTTCTAATATATGGGAATTGAATGTGGAGACCTAGGATTAATGGGTTGTTTTTGGATTATACAGACAGCAATAGATTGTAGATTATAAACAGGTGGTTTTATTGTCAGGAACAGGAATATTCTTAAGATGAAGGTGCTAATGCATTTGCTCTATTGGCTGCTGAGTCCCAAGCAAGCACCAAAAGAAGATGACCCCGAAACCAGCTCTGAGTCTGATGGACTTGTTGAGCTTTACCCTTCATCAACTTCGAGTGAGGTTACTTACTTACCCAAAAAAACTTCGAGTGAGGAAGTTGAAGAAAAAGAACCAACCTGTTAATGCCCCTGTTCCACAAACCTAAATCAGATTTTTGAAATTAATTATTGGAAATCAATTGTTGAAATGAATGGCCTAGACCTTGGAGGTCCTAGCATCCACGTTCTGACTGATGGCCAGAAATCCATGCTACACCTTGCTGATCAAATCAAAGATCTCCAAATGAAGATCAAATTTTTAGAAATTTGTTATCAACACCAGAAAGCCATTAAAGAACCCCCATTAATTCTAGTAGATTCTTATAGTATCAAAAGATGTTTTAAACGGGATTCAATCTACATCAACTATTGAAAAACCAGTAACTATTCAAGATTTAAAAATGGAAATTAATGTTCTCAAAACAGAAGTTAAGCCTCTCCAAAATTTTCAATTGGTTTGCCCTGGTTAGGGTTCTTTTTTAATTTCTGTGGCTTGGATTTCGATTCTTTGATTTTTTTAATGATGGGTTGTTGTTTTTTGGCTTGCGAGAAGGGTTTATTGGACGATCAGTTTAGGCAGCTTCAGAAACTGCAAGGTGAGAGCAACCCAGAGTTTGTTGTTGAAATAGTATCACTCTGCTTTCAAGATTCTGAGAACCTTCTCAACAATTTGACATCTTCTCTATGAGAATCTTTTGTCTATCTTTGTCTTCTTGTATTTCTAATATATGGGAATTGAATATAGAGACCTAGGATTAATGGGCTCTTTTTGGATTATACAGACATCAACAGAATGTAGAATATAAACAGGTGGTTTTATTGTCAGGAACAGGAATATTCTAAAGATGAAGGTGCTAATACATTTGCTCTACTGGCTGGTGAGTCCCAAGCAAGCACCATAAGAAGTTGACCCCGAAACCAGCTCTGAGTCTGACGGACTTGTTGAGCTTTACCCTCCATCAACTTCGAGTGAGGTTACTCACTTACCCAAAAAAACTTCGAGTTCGATTGAGGAAGTTGAAGAAAAAAGAACCAACCTGTTCCTGCTCCTGTTCCACAAACCTAAATCAGATTTTCGAAAATTAATTATTGGAAATCAATTGTTGAAATGAATGGCCTAGACCTTGGAGGTCCTAGCATCCATGTTCTGACTGATGGCCAGAAATCCATGCTAGACCTTGCTGATCAAATCAAAGATCTAGAAATGAAGACCAAATTTTTAGAAATTTGTTATCAACACCAGCAAGCCATTAAAGCACCCCATTAATTCTAGTAGATTCTTATGGTATCAAAAGATGTTTTAAACGGGATTCAATGTACATCAACTATTGAAAAACCGGTAACTATTCAAGATTTAAAAATGGAAATCAATGTTCTCAAAACAGAAGTTAAGCATCTCCAAAATTTTCAATTGGTTTGCCCTGTTAGGGTTCTTTTTTTTTTATTTCTGTGGCTTTGATTTCGATTCTTTGATTTTTTTAATGATGGGTTGTTGTTTTTTGGGTTGCGAGAAGGGTTTATTGGATGATCAGTTTAGGCAGCTTCAGAAACTACAAGGTGAGAGCAACCCAGAGTTTGTTGTTGAAATAGTATCACTCTGCTTCTCAAAGCTTCTCAACAACTTGACTTCTTCTCTGTGAGAATCTTTTGTCTATCTTGTCTTCTTGTATTTCTAATATATGGGAATTGAATGTGGAGACCTAGGATTAATGGGTTGTTTTTGGATTATACAGACAGTAATAGATTGTAGATTATAAACAGGTGGTTTTATTGTCAGGAACAGGAATATTCTTAAGATGAAGGTGCTAATGCATTTGCTCTATTGGCTGCTGAGTCCCCAAGCAAGCACCAAAAGAAGATGACCCCGAAACCAGCTCTGAGTCTGATGGACTTGTTGAGCTTTACCCTTCATCAACTTCGAGTGAGGTTACTTACTTACCCAAAAAAACTTCGAGTGAGGAAGTTGAAGAAAAAGAACCAACCTGTTAATGCCCCTGTTCCACAAACCTAAATCAGATTTTTGAAATTAATTATTGGAAATCAATTGTTGAAATGAATGGCCTAGACCTTGGAGGTCCTAGCATCCACGTTCTGACTGATGGCCAGAAATCCATGCTACACCTTGCTGATCAAATCAAAGATCTCGAAATGAAGATCAAATTTTTAGAAATTTGTTATCAACACCAGAAAGCCATTAAAGAACCCCCATTAATTCTAGTAGATTCTTATAGTATCAAAAGATGTTTCAAACGGGATTCAATCTACATCAACTATTGAAAAACCAGTAACTATTCAAGATTTAAAAATGGAAATTAATGTTCTCAAAACAGAAGTTAAGCCTCTCCAAAATTTTTCAATTGGTTTGCCCTGGTTAGGGTTCTTTTTTAATTTCTGTGGCTTGGATTTCGATTCTTTGATTTTTTTAATGATGGGTTGTTGTTTTTTGGGTTGCGAGAAGGGTTTATTGGATGATCAGTTTAGGCAGCTTCAGAAACTGCAAGGTGAGAGCAACCCAGAGTTTGTTGTTGAAATAGTATCACTCTGCTTTCAAGATTCTGAGAACCTTCTCAACAATTTGACATCTTCTCTATGAGAATCTTTTGTCTATCTTTGTCTTCTTGTATTTCTAATATATGGGAATTGAATATAGAGACCTAGGATTAATGGGCTCTTTTTGGATTATACAGACATCAATAGAATGTAGAATATAAACAGGTGGTTTTATTGTCAGGAACAGGAATATTCTAAAGATGAAGGTGCTAATACATTTGCTCTACTGGCTGGTGAGTCCCAAGCAAGCACCATAAGAAGTTGACCCCGGAAACCAGCTCTGAGTCTGACGGACTTGTTGAGCTGTACCCTCCATCAACTTCGAGTGAGGTTACTCACTTACCCAAAAAAAACTTCGAGTTCGATTGAGGAAGTGGAAGAAAAAGAACCAACCTGTTCCTGCTCCTGTTCCACAAACCTAAATCAGATTTTCGAAATTAATTATTGGAAATCAATTGTTGAAATGAATGGCCTAGACCTTGGAGGTCCATGTTCTGACTGTTGGCCAGAAATCCATGCTAGACCTTGCTGATCAAATCAAAGATCTAGAAATGAAGACCAAATTTTTAGAAATTTGTTATCAACACCAGCAAGCCATTAAAGAACCCCATTAATTCTAGTAGATTCTTATGGTATCAAAAGATGTTTTAAACGGGATTCAATGTACATCAACTATTGAAAAACCGGTAACTATTCAAGATTTAAAAATGGAAATCAATGTTCTCAAAACAGAAGTTAAGCATCTCCAAAATTTTCAATTGGTTTGCCCTGTTAGGGTTCTTTTTTTTTTATTTCTGTGGCTTTGATTTCGATTCTTTGATTTTTTTAAAGATGGGTTGTTGTTTTTTGGGTTGCGAGAAGGGTTTATTGGATGATCAGTTTAGGCAGCTTCAGAAACTACAAGGTGAGAGCAACCCAGAGTTTGTTGTTGAAATAGTATCACTCTGCTTCTCAAAGCTTCTCAACAACTTGACTTCTTCTCTGTGAGAATCTTTTGTCTATCTTGTCTTCTTGTATTTCTAATATATGGGAATTGAATGTGGAGACCTAGGATTAATGGGTTGTTTTTGGATTATACAGACAGCAATAGATTGTAGATTATAAACAGGTGGTTTTATTGTCAGGAACAGGAATATTCTTAAGATGAAGGTGCTAATGCATTTGCTCTATTGGCTGCTGAGTCCCAAGCAAGCACCAAAAGAAGATGACCCCGAAACCAGCTCTGAGTCTGATGGACTTGTTGAGCTTTACCCTTCATCAACTTCGAGTGAGGTTACTTACTTACCCAAAAAAACTTCGAGTGAGGAAGTTGAAGAAAAAGAACCAACCTGTTAATGCCCCTGTTCCACAAACCTAAATCAGATTTTTGAAATTAATTATTGGAAATCAATTGTTGAAATGAATGGCCTAGACCTTGGAGGTCCTAGCATCCACGTTCTGACTGATGGCCAGAAATCCATGCTACACCTTGCTGATCAAATCAAAGATCTCCAAATGAAGATCAAATTTTTAGAAATTTGTTATCAACACCAGAAAGCCATTAAAGAACCCCCATTAATTCTAGTAGATTCTTATAGTATCAAAAGATGTTTTAAACGGGATTCAATCTACATCAACTATTGAAAAACCAGTAACTATTCAAGATTTAAAAATGGAAATTAATGTTCTCAAAACAGAAGTTAAGCCTCTCCAAAATTTTCAATTGGTTTGCCCTGGTTAGGGTTCTTTTTTAATTTCTGTGGCTTGGATTTCGATTCTTTGATTTTTTTAATGATGGGTTGTTGTTTTTTGGCTTGCGAGAAGGGTTTATTGGACGATCAGTTTAGGCAGCTTCAGAAACTGCAAGGTGAGAGCAACCCAGAGTTTGTTGTTGAAATAGTATCACTCTGCTTTCAAGATTCTGAGAACCTTCTCAACAATTTGACATCTTCTCTATGAGAATCTTTTGTCTATCTTTGTCTTCTTGTATTTCTAATATATGGGAATTGAATATAGAGACCTAGGATTAATGGGCTCTTTTTGGATTATACAGACATCAACAGAATGTAGAATATAAACAGGTGGTTTTATTGTCAGGAACAGGAATATTCTAAAGATGAAGGTGCTAATACATTTGCTCTACTGGCTGGTGAGTCCCAAGCAAGCACCATAAGAAGTTGACCCCGAAACCAGCTCTGAGTCTGACGGACTTGTTGAGCTTTACCCTCCATCAACTTCGAGTGAGGTTACTCACTTACCCAAAAAAACTTCGAGTTCGATTGAGGAAGTTGAAGAAAAAGAACCAACCTGTTCCTGCTTCCACAAACCTAAATCAGATTTTCGAAAATTAATTATTGGAAATCAATTGTTGAAATGAATGGCCTAGACCTTGGAGGTCCTATTTATTTTGGGTTATAGGAAGGGGATTGGGGTTCATAGTGAGGTAGAACCTACTAATATTATGTTTATTTTAAGAGATGGAGAGGGGATTTGTAATTTCCTCCAGACTACAAATCCCTTTGGGGAGGGGATTAGGATAGGCCTGTAGGATTTGGTATTAGAAAAATAGTCCAGCGGACTAGAAATTTTTTATTTTTTATTTTTAACATGTCGGGTATTTTTTTTTTGAACATTAATATTTAACTTTTTATATTTTTTGTTAAGTAAAAATTATTATTTTATTTTTATTTTTTTTTGAATTTTATTTTTTTTTAAAAAAATTTACATGTTGGGCATTTTTTTTAAAACATTAATGTTTAATGTTTTTGTATTTTTGTATTTGTTTTATTATTTTATATTTATTTTATATAAAAATAATTTAACAATCCACACACTAACAACTATCATCAAAACAAACACAATTTTACTTAATCCCCTCACTATCAATCCCCTTCATTCTACCTCTGAAAACAAACGGAACCTTAGAGTTTTCTTGCAAATCCAGTAGTCCTATTATAAGTGAAATTACCTTAATGGATAGGGTATATACACGCTGCGGAGACGAATAAGGGGTGAATAAGGGATTTCGCATGTATGTGAATTTACACATTTGTACCAAGTTCAATATGGACTTTAACTGATTTCCCTCATTCGCGAATGAATCCCACAATATCTGGCATGGAAAGATTCTGCTTTTGAATGTTGATTTCTTGGTTATGTAATATGCAATTGTGATCCAATGTTCTGCGTTTCCATTTACAGACGGCGAATTGAATCGCTCATGTGACAAAAAACCCTACATCATTAGAAGAAGGGTTTGGGTCGTGATTTGCATAGGACATTCGAATCAACGGTGTTAGCACCCTGTTCTTAGCGTATGACGACGAGACGGGCAGGTTAGTGATGCTATTTTGACATGCAAGCGTGTATGTTTGGGTTTGGTAGCATACAGTGATAGTTGTAATGTTGGGGTTTAGTAGGGTACGATGCGGGGTTTGGTACATGTCAGCTTAATGTTTGTTGTTTTTGAATGTATGAGTGGTTTGTGTGTGTTATTTGTGAAATTGTGCTGTGTAATTTCTCAGGGTTACTGGTCGATGCAGTATGTTTTTGTCAGTGTGATGTTGTATTACATTGATTCATGTGGTGTTCTGTGCTCTGTTCGTGGTTGGGTGGCATGTTGTGGTGTTGGGTGTATTGTGTTAATGTGTTAAGTATGCTACTCAGATATGTAGTGTAAACCATGTATGGTAACTAATTTAGGAGAGTTGTGATCATTATGAGTGTGTATACTGTAATGACAAAGTATGGTCCATGTGGGGGTAATGTTTTTTGTTTGTGGTAGATGAATATGATTTTCATACACGACATTAACACCGTAGTTGATTGGTTCGTTGCGTTCTGTGTCACTCAGGGTTAATTAACAAAGTGTTTGCGTTAGGTAACCGTGAATTAACAGAGCGTGCGTCATCGTTGGGTATGAGATTCTGTTTGCAAACCCAAATGGGGGAGAAGGGGTGTCGTGCAATGTTGTGTTGCATGTTCTGTATGGTTTGTGTTATAAAATGGTGGGGTGTTAGGAGCACGCAAGTCATTAAAAGCGTTTACACGTCGCACATTTTAATTACATACACATGAATTGTGGCAAAAAATATTTTAATAAATCTGTTACGAACAAAATATGAACAAAATGTGGTTTAATCATTGCTGAACAGTTGTTGTGTGAGATGAATAAGTGAACGTGACAATCAAATGGCTAGTTTGGGACATCAGGTGTGTGTGTGATTTGCAATTTGGGATCTATGTTTTGAGGGGGGTATTTGGCGGACGGCGGACATACAGGACGGAGGACGTGGGATTCGAATGTCCTATGATTATCATTGTTACAATCCACCTTGAACTTGTTGTAACTAGGTATGTCAAACAACATGTACACCAAACCCGGAAGCAGCCCATTAAACTTCCCACAAATAACATCAACAATCTCTTCAAATGTAGAGGCCTGATGCAACTGAACAATGGCATTGGTTTGGCCATACGAGCATAACAACAAAATCGTAGCATCGACATCTACACATCACAGAAACACATATCAATCACACCTTGAATACATAACGCATTACGGTAATGTATATTTATGTAAACCATTCACCATCACATTTAACTTGGTAAAATAAATAAATAAATAAGCAAACAGTTACAGAAAACCAATCCGATGCACATGTAAAACATCTACAGACAACAAACAAATAGACAATTTCCTCAAACCAACATTATCGACAAATAGGAGCACACGGAATTGACACCCAAACAACAAAAACAATTACCAACATTAACATACAAACAAATGTGACAACCCCGATTACAACAAACAAAACCCATAGAACTGATGAAATTAAAAAAAAAAAAATCACATAAACGAACAAACCTTGTGTCATTGTGGCAAAACCCATCGAGTATAATAGAACACCAGGTACCAACACACTAAAACATCCCCCTTTATGCACTCCAGGAAATGTGAAAATTCGTAAAATGGCGAAATACACACCAATAACAACTCAATACAATAGCAAACGTGTCCCCAAGAAAACACCCGTGATACCCTCCACCAAATCTGACACAAAATGCTAACTTCCACGCCTAAAGCCCCAAAATCCACTCGCCCACCAATCTGTTCGAAAAATACATCATACAAAAGGGCATTCCAGTAAACCAACAACCCTTTCCAAAACCAACCAGGACCAATCAATCCATTAAAAAACTCTTAGGACTAAATGGATCAACAATCCTACATATAGGATTTATGGGTAAATTTTCCTTATTTTTTTCAAACAATAATCCCAAGGGATTTTTATTTTTCAATGTGGAGTGAATTATATATATATAGGTCTCGTTGGGGAAGCGACCGGTTTAGCCAAAAAGCCAAAAAGTTACTAAAAAAATCAAAAAGCCAACAACTCATACCAAAAAGTCAAAGATTCCCTTTTCTCTCTACTTTTTGCATATATTTTCGTAAAAAGCCAAAAAGTCATCCAAAACATATTAGTTTTTTTTACATCACATTTTAGTCAAAAAGCCAAAAAATTACTAAAAAAGCATGTTCCCAAACGAGACCACATATATATATATATTTAATTTTAATTTTTTTTTAGTTAGGTATAGTATAAATATTTAATTTTTTTATAAAAAAAATTTTAAAAGTCAAAAAAAAAATTACTTAAAAAATTGGTTGGGATTGTATCAAAATAGCATTGCATCATATTTGTCTAGACAAGAAAAATGTAAATATTTAATTTTTTTTCTCATTTAAAAAGAAGTATTTATTAACGAAAATAAATTTCGTCACCTATTATTTTTACTTTTTATTATACGTGACAAAATTTTATAATTTATCACGGATTGTTCTTATTTAGTGACGAAATTTATTTTCTTCACTACTTTTTGTCACCATAGATTACTTAGAGAGCTAATTAATTTGTGTTTTGTTTTGAGAGAGAGAGAAAGAGAGGAGGAAAACTGATAAACTAAAAAATGGGGGGAAAGTTAATAGTCTATTTTTTTCATTACCGCCCAATATGTCGAAAATTTTCCATCCAAAATTAGTGACAACATAATTTCCTCACTAAAAAATCTCAAGATATTAAAAATTATTAGTGACAAAAATATATTTCTCACCAAATGGTCTTAAAATATTTAAAATCAAGTTTCTCAAAATATATATATATATATATAATTATTGGTGACGAAAATATATTCCTCACTAATAATTTTATAATTGGTGACAAAAAATTTTCTCACCAAAAGTCTCAAAATTTTGGTGCCACCAAAAAAAATTAACGGGAAAATCTTCGATGACGAAACTTAATTTTTCCTCACCTAAAAAGAAGTATTTGTTGACGAAAATAAATTTCATCACCTATTATTTTTATTTTTTTATTATATGTGACAAAATTTTATAATTCATCATGGATTATTCTAATTTAGTGACAAAATTTATTTTCTTCACTACTTTTCGTCACCATAGGTTACTTTTGTTGTATAGAATTTTCCCGAAGGGAGTTTACAATACTCATACCTCTCTCTCTCTCTCTCTCTCTCTCTCTCTCTCTATAGCACTCTCACTCAAACACACACTCTGTGTTTTGCTATTTCTGATGAACTAACTCAGCTCACCTCTTCCCATTTTATATACAAACGGGAGAGAACAAAGTCAACAAAGAAGTTAATGGGTTGGCTGCCACCTACCATCTTCCCTCCGACTTCTTGACTTGGAAAGCCAACCTCCAACTACTCCTTCAGGTGGGCTGGAGTTAACAATAAGTGGTGATATGTTTCGGTAACAAATGAAATGCAAAATCAAACATGTTTGATAGTTTGAAATTTAAATTCCAATTTCTTGTTTGTGATGGGCTAAAATAACTCCTAAAATAGTTAACAAAATAAAACACTCATTACATTACTCTTTTTATATTTTTATACGTGTTTTTATTATTCCCAAACGATACCATGTAATAAATAAATAAATAAATAAATCGGATCTATATCTAAGCCATAGTTTGAATAGTTTTTATTTTTATAATCTGTAACTTGAGAAGTTAACTACATACAATAATTAATTGTTCTCAGAGAAATACTATTTAGTGTCTTTTCCATTACGTCGTCTTTTTTTACTCACTTGATTTCGGTGAACACAGGCCAATTCCATTGATGTGTCCCGATTGTTAAATCATAAAAGAGTGAAAGGATGTGAAACAAGTGAAAATCTTAAAATTCAAGAAAAATGAACAAATCGTACTATTACTTACCATGAAATGTTGGTAAATTCAAATCTGTTCCTTCAGAATCCATACCTATCAAATCAACAATTAATTGTCACTATATAACACCAATGACACATCCATATGTCTATATATATATGTATCATGTATTTATGTTCGTGTATATATGATGAACTCATATCACATTATAACAATTAATCATCACAGTGAACAAATGTGAAACAAGTGAAAAACTTAAAATTCAAGGAAAATGAACAAATCGTACTTTCACTTACCATGAAATATTGGTGAATTCAAATCTCCTCCTTCAGAATCCATACCTATCAAATCAACAATTAATCATCATTATATAACACCAATGACACATCCATATACCCGTACACACACATATATATATCATGTATTTACGTTCATGTATATGTGACGAACTCATCACCATAACACATCCATATATCATAACAGTATAACAGATCCAGATAGCATTACCTTGAAGTTGCTGTGTTTTGGTTTTGCGAGAGAGAGAGAGAGAGAGAGAGAGAGAGAGAGAGAGAGAGAGAGTGTGTGTGTGTGTGTGTGTGTGTGTGTGTGTTTGGTTTTAAAATGCTTTTGAATGATAAATTTATAATACCACATCATAACAGTCTAACAGATCCATATAGCATTACATTAAAGTTGCTATGTTTTGGTTTTACACGCGCGCGTGCGAGAGAGAGAAAGAGAGAGAGAGAGAGATGGAGAGTATGTGCGTGTGTTTGGTTTTGAAATGCTTTTGAATGATAAAATCATAATACCACATCATAATAGTCTAACAGATCCATATAGCATTACCTTGAAGTTGCTGTGTTTTGGTTTTTCGAGAGAGAGAGAGAGAGTATGTGTGTGTGTTTGGTTTTGAAATGCTATTGAATTGAATGCTGAAGCGCGAGGGATTTATAAGACAATTTCTTTCTTTTTTCTTTTTTTTTTTTTATCAAAGTTTCTAGCACAGCACCAACCCCATGGGAGCGGTGTGTGGCAGCAGCTGGTTGGTTACATGTGTTTGCCATTATGGTTTTAGATGCCATATATACTGCACAACAGGTACTCAACGAGTCTGGATCCTCGGTCGTCCATTCTTGCAGCCATTCTTTCGGCGCCCCAAAATAACGTCTTTTTGGGCAAAATTTCAATTAAAAAAAAAAAAGACTGAACAGAAGCAAGGAAAGAAGAAGGAGAGAAGAGAAGGCAGCGAAGAGAGAGGTGGGTTTTAGTGGCGTGGCAGTGGTGTGGCGATGACGTGGCAGTGACATGATTATGTCGTCACTATCACGTGTAGAGGACTCTCATTCTTCCTACCGCGGCACGTCGGGCTCGTGCTTGAGACTGGTGTGACGCGTCGGTACTGTCAACAATGCATGTAGTGTGTGTCTAAGACTGGGACTCAGGCGCCTTCTTTAGGCGGCGCGTTAGAGCGCGTGAAAGCTTGTCTGCGGCTCGGCTTTGCAATTTTGGACTCCTCTTGTCGAGAGCTACCTTCTAGTATGCTCAAAAATAAATTTCAAGCAACTAGATTTCTGCCAGTTTTTGAAAAGCACACCCTATTTTTTTGAAAATCGACCGACAAGGCTCTGATACCACTTGTTGGGATTAAGACCACTTAGAAATCAATCACACACACAGAAAAGAGATAAAATATTTACATGGTTCGGCAGTAGCCTAAGTTCACGTGAGAGATATCCACTATAGAATTTTCCCAAAGGGAGTTTACAATACTCACACCTCACCCTCTCTCTCTATATAGCACTCTCAGTCAAACACACACTATGTATTTTTCAATTTCTGATGAACTAACTCAGCTCACCTCTTCCCATTTTATACACAAACGGGGAGGGAACAAAGTCAAGAAAGAAGTTAATGGGTTGGCTGCCACCTACCATCTTCCCTTCGACTTCTTGACTTGGAGAGCCAACTAGCCAAAGTCCAGTTACTTCTCCATGTGGGCTTGAGTTAACAACAAGTGGTGATATGTTTCAGTAACAAATGAAATACAAAATCAAACATGTTTGATAGTTTGAAATTTAAATTCCAATTTCTTGTTTGTGATGGGCTAAAATAACTCATAAAATAGTCAACAAAATAAAACACTCATTACATTACTTTTTTTTATAATCTTTTTATACATGTTTTTATTATTCCCAAACAATACCATGTAATAAATAAATAAATAAATTGGATCTATATCTAAGCTATAGTTTGAATACTTTTTAACTACATATAGGAATTAATTGTTCTTAGAGAAATACTGTTTGGTATTGTCTTTTCCATTACGTCGTCTTTTTTTACTCACTTGATTTCGGCGAACACAAGCCAATTCCATTGATGTGTCTCGATTGTTAAATCACGATTATGAAACAAGCGAAAATCTTAAAATTCAAGGAAAATGAACAAATCGTATTATTACTTACCATGAAATGTTGGTGAATTCAAATATGCTCCTTCAGAATCCATACCTATCAAATCAACAATTAATCATCACTATATAACACCAATGACACATCCATATATATATCATGTATTTATGTTCGTGTATATGTGATGAACTCATATCACATCATAACAATTAATCATCACAGTGAACGGATGTGAAACAAGCGAAAAACTTAAAATTCAAAGAAAATGAACAAATCGTACTATTACTTACCATGAAATGTTGGTGAATTCGAATCTCCTCCTTCAGAATCCATAACTATCAAATCAACAATTAATCATCATTACATAACACCAATGACACATCCATATATCTGTACATATATATATAATGTATTTACATTCGTATATATGTGATGAACACATCACCATAACACATCCATATATCATAACAGTCTAACAGATCCATATAGCATTACCTTGAAGTTGCTGTATTTTGATTTTGCGAAAGAGAGATGGTATGTGTGCGTGTTTGGGTTTGAAATGTTTTTGAATGATAAGCTCATAATACCACATCATAACAGTCTAACAGATACATATAGCATTATTTTGAAGTTGTTGTGTTTTGGTTTTGCGCGTGTGCGCGCGCGCTCGCGAGAAAGAGAGAGAGAGAGAGAGAGAGAGAGAGAAAGTATGTGTGTGTGTTTGGTTTTGAAATGCTTTTGAATGATAAACTCATAAAACCACATCATAACAGTCTAACAGATCCATATAGCATTACCTTGAAGTTGCTATGTTTTGGTTTTGCGAGAGAGAGAGAGAGAGAGAGAGAGAGAGAGAGAGAGAGAGAAGGAAAGAGAGAGAGTATGCGTGTGTGTTTGGTTTTGAAATGCTATTGAATTGAATTATGAAGGGCAAAGGGTTTATAAGGCAATTTTTTTCTTTCTTTTTCTTCTTTTGTTTTTAATCAAAGTTTCTAGCACAACACCAACCCCATGGGAGTGATGTGTGGCAGTTGTTGGTTGGTTACATGTGTTTGCCATCATGGTTTTAGATGCCATATATACTGCACAGTAGGTACTCAACAAGTCCGGATCCTCAACCGCCCATTCCTGCGATGCCCCAAAACGACGTCTTTTTGGGGCAAAATTTCAATTAAAAAAAAAAAGACTGGACAGAAGCAAGAAAGATAGAAGGGAAGTAAAGAAGGTAATGAAGAGAGAGGTGGGTTTTAGTGACGTTTCAATGACATGGCAGTGACGTGGCGATGACGTGGTAGTGACGTGTCACTGATGTGGCAGTGACGTGGTGATGCTGTCACTATCACGCGCAGAGGACTCTCGTTCTTTCTTTCGCCGTGCGTCGGGCGTGTGCCTGAGACTGGTATGAGGCGCCGGTACTGTCAACAGCGCGTGTGGCGCGTGTCTGAGACTGAAACTCACACGTCTTCTTTAGGTGGCGCGTCAAAGCACGTGGAAGCTTGTTTTGCGGCTTGGCTTTGCAGTTTTGAACTTCTTTTCTCGAGAGCTTCCTTCCAGTATGCTCAAAAGTGAATTTCGAGCAACTTGATTTATGGCAGTTTCTGAAAAACACCTTGTTTTTTTGAAAATCGACTAACGAGGCTCTGATACCACTTGTTGGGATTAACACCACTCAGAAATCAATCACACACACAGAAAAAAAGACAAGATATTTACGTGGTTCGGCAGTAGCCTACGTCCACGGGAGAGACATCCACTATAGAATTTTCCCGAAGGGAGTTTACAATACTCATACCTCAGTCTCTCTCTCTTTATAGCACTCTCAGTCAAACACACACTATGTGTTTTTCTATTTCTGATGAACTAACTCAGCTCACCTCTTCCCATTTTATACACAAATGGGGAGGGAACAAAGTCAAGAAAGAAGTTAATAGGTTGGTTGCCACCTACTATCTTCCCTTCGACTTCTTGACTTGGAGAGCCAACTAGCCAACCTCCAACTACTCCTTCATGTAGGCTGGAGTTAATAACAAGTGGTGATATGTTTCGGTAACAAATGAAATACAAAATCAAACATGTCTGATAGTTTGAACTTTAAATTCCAATTTCTTGTTTGTGATGGGCTAAAATAACTCTCAAAATAGTCAACAAAATAAAACACGTATTACATAACTTTTTTTTTTTACACGTGTTTTTATTATTCCCAAACGATACCGTGTAATAAATAAATAAATAAATCGGATCAATATCTAAGCCATAGTTTGAATAGTTTTTATTTTTATAATCTGTAACTTGAGAAGTTAACTACATACAGGAATTAATTGTTCTTGGAGAAATACTGTTTAGTACTGTCTTTTCCATTACGTCGTCTTTTTTTACTCACTTGATTTCAGTGAACACAGGCCAATTCCATTGATGTGTCCCGATTGTTAAATCATGAAATAGTGAATGGATGTGAAACAAGCGACAATCTTAAAATTCAAGGAAAATGAACAAATCGTACTATTGTTTACCATGAAATGTTGGTGAATTCGAATCTGCTCCTTCAGAATCCATACCTATCAAATCAACAATTAATCATCACTATATAACACCAATGACACATCCATATATCCACACACACACACACACACACACACACATATATATATGTATATCATGTATTTATGTTCATGTATATGTGATGAACTCATATCACATCATAACAATTAATCATCACAGTGAATGGATTTAAAATAAGCGAAAAACTTAAAATTCAAGGAAAATGAACAAATCGTACTTTCACTTACCATGAAATGTTGGAGAATTCAAATATCCTCATTCAGAATCCATACCTATCAAATCAACAATTAATCATCATTATATAACACCAATGACACATCCATATACCCATACATAGATATATATATATCATGTATTTACGTTCATATATATGTGATGAACTCATCACCATAACACATCCATATATCATAACAGTCTAACAGATCCATATAGCATTACCTTGAAGTTGCTGTGTTTTGGATTTGCGCGCGAGAGAGAGAGAGAGAGAGTATGTGTGTGTTTTGGTTTGAAATGCTTTTGAATGATAAACTCATAATACCACATCATAACACTCTAACAGATCCATATAACATTGCCTTGAAGTTGCTGTGTTTTGGTTTTACGCGTGCGCGCACAAGAGATAAATAGATAGAGAGAGAGAGAGAGAGAGAGTATGTATGTGTGTTTGGTTTTGAAATGCTTTTGAATGATAAACTCATAATACCACATCATAACAGTCTAACAGATCCATATAGCATTACCTTGAAGTTGCTGTGTTTTTGGTTTTGTGAAAGAGAGAGAGAGAGTATTTGTGTGTGTTTGGCTTTGAAATGCTATTGAATTGAATTCTGAAGCGCGAGGGGTTTATAAGGTAGTTTCATTTTATTTATTTTTTTAATCAAAGTTTCTAGCACAGCACCAACCCCATGGGAGTGATGTGTGGCAGCTGTTGGTTGGTTACATGTGTTTGCCATCATGGTTTTAGATGCCATATATACTGCACAGCAGGTACTCAACGAATCCGGATCATCAGTCACCCATTCCTGCGGTGCCCCAAAACGACGTCTTTTTGGGGGCAAAATTTCAATTTAAAAAAAAAAAAAAAAGACTGGACAGAAGCAAGAAAGGTAGAAGGGAAGAACAGAAGGTAGTGAAGAGAGATGTGGGTTTTAGTGACGTTTCAGTGACAATGCAGTGACGTGGCGATGACGTGCCAATGATGTGGCAGTGACGTGGTGATGCCGTCACTATCACGCGTAGAAGGCTCTCATTCTTCCTTCCGCCGCGCGTCGGGCGCATGCCTGAGACTGATGTGAGGCGCCAGTACTATCAACGGCGCGTGTCTGAGACTGAGACTCATACGTCTTCTTTAGGTGGCATGTCAGAGCGCGTGGAAGCTTGTTTGCGGCTTGGCTTTGTAGTTTTGGACTCCTTTTCTTGAGAGCTTCCTTCCAGTATGCTCAAAAGTGAATTTCGAGCAACTTGATTTCTGGCTGTTTCTGAAAAACACACCTTGTTTTTCTGAAAATTGACTAACGAGGCTCTGATATCACTTGTTGGGATTAACACCACACAGAAATAAATCACACACACAGAAAAGAGACAAGATATTTACGTGGTTCGGTAGCAGCCTACGTCCACGGGAGAGATATCCACTATAGAATTTTCCCGAAGGGAGTTTATAATACTCACACCTCACCCTCTCTCTCTTTATAACACTCTCAGTTAAACACACACTATGCGTTTTTTTTTTTATTTCTGATGAACTAACTCAGCTCACCTCTTTTCATTTTATGTGTGTGTGTTTGGTTTTGAAATGCTTTTGAATGATAAACTCATAATACCACATCATAACAGTCTAACAAATCCATATAACATTACCTTGAAGTTGTTGTGTTTTTGGTTTTGCGAGAGAGAGAGAGACAGAGAGAGAGAGTATTTGTGTGTGTTTGGCTTTGAAATGCTATTGAATTGAATTTTGAAGCGCGAGGGGTTTATAAGGCAGTTTCATTTTATTTATTTTTTTAATCAAAGTTTCTGGCACAGTACCAACCCCCATGGGAGTGATGTGTGACAGCTGTTGGTTGGTTACATGTGTTTGCCATCATGGTTTTAGATGCCATATATACTGTATAGTAGGTACTCAACGAGTTTGGATCCTCGACCGCCCATTCCTGCAGCTATTCCTGCGACGCCCCAAAACGACCTTGTTTTGGGGCAAAATTTCAATTAAAAAAAAAAAAAAGACTGAGTAGAAGCAAGGAAGGAAGAAGGAAATAAGAGAAGGCAGTGAAGAGAGAGGTGGCTTTTAGAGTTTGAGAGGTTTTGGAGAAGAGGAGAGAGAGAAAACAGCGGGTTTCATCACGCCGCTTCCTCGAACCGCTACTCTAAGCCAATCTGTGATCCAGAACCATCAGATCATTGCCAAAAACTTTGCGTTTCACACTCGTATTCTCCAATTGATCCAAACTCTGCCTAAACCGCACCTTCATCAAGTACAATGCACCTTCGGAGTCACCGTCGTTGATCCTAAACTTTCAGATCTCGGCCAAATTGTACGAAGCCCCACTCGCACTCTGAAACACACCGCTGTTGATCATCGCGGGCTGATCCATCTGAAGATTTTCAAAATCACATCCGATTCGAATCCAAATTTATCTTCAATATTATTCAAAGCGCATGAATTAGCTGCAAAGAGAACCATTGCTATAGTTCAATTTCAAAGTGTGCATTTGAAGGTCGATAACAAGTGGAGAAAGAGAGAGAGAGGAAGGGCAGCTGTGTGATCTCCTTCGATAGTGGAGATTGATTGTTGGTGAAATTGAGGATGAATTCTGATACAATAGACTCTTTTACCAAACAGACAGCACAACCGCCCCATCCACCTCCCGTAAGCCTTGCTCCAATAGCACCATTATCGTGACAAACCTTTACAAGTTCTTCCAATTCTGGGCAGCTAATTACAAGAACAATAGAAACAAATAAGATATACAGGTCAAATTTGTTTAATTAATTTGGTTTAGCTTTCAAAACCTGTTTTTTAAAATACTATTTTGGCAAAACGAAACACCACACTAGTTTGAAACGATAGGAAAACGATGAGTTCTTTTTTTTTTTTTTTTAAATCATAAAATAGATTTGAAAACTAAAAGCAAACAGAGATATTTGAAGGATGTAAAGGGCAATCGTCAAGCGGCGTCTGAAGAATCAAATCAAAGGATTCCAATCAAGAGTAACATAGGCACACACAGTCATGTTGACATACCATTTTCTCATTGTATAAGAACACAATAATGAAGTAAGAGTTTTCCAACATAGGTTTGTTCATTATCTTTGGTTTTCGCTGTCAAACTAGAAAACTTGTATAGGTTGTGCTTATATCCCAGGACAAAATGTGAAGGGAGAAAAGGGAAAACAAAGACAATTATAAAGAGCCTCATTACACTACAAATGTAAAGGCAATCTTGTGTGAGGAATTTACTTGTTCAACATCATATGTTATGCACATCATACGCTGCTTATTATTGTAGCATAACCAGATCTCTCATATCTGAGGGTATATCACATTCAAATTCTCCCTTGTCACTATTGTCAGTGACCTGAAGTGTCATTTAGTGCATACAAATTTGGAAAGCTGGAATAGTACCTGCACTCGTAGAGAATGCTGCAACTATAATGGCTTTCATTCATAAGGTCACCAAGCTTCTTCAACATGTCCTCTTCACTGCAATAACAATTTCCTGGAAATTAGATCAAGGAAGCTTGAAAATGGTAACTATCTTCACTTGGTTCATTAACCATAGTGATGGCAGGTTTATAAAGCATTAGGGTTTGATTTGTACAAAATAAAAAGTTGCATGTCGAACCAAACGAAAGTGACCTAACATTTTAAGTTCTACTATTTCGGCTGTTGAGGAAATACGACTAAAAAAAATACTTTTTGCGACCACTACAAGCCGTCGCAAACAATAAAAAAACAGTTGCAAAAGTCTTTTTACGACGGCAAATGAGGGTCGTGAATGTGGGGATGGCAAATACTTTTTGCGACCACAAAATAACAGTCGCAAATTATTTGCGACCGCCTAACTTACTTTTTGCAACAGTTATTTTGCCGTCGCAAAAAAAAAAAAATCAAAAATATTTTAGCGACTATTTTTTTACCGTCGCAAATCATTATTTTTTATAATAAAGTCATATATACGTTTGCAACAACAAAAAAATCAATTACAAGCACCTAACAAATTTTTTTAATAAAAAATAACAAAATTAACAAATTAATTTAAACTCATAATAGAAATACTAACCTATTCACATATAAGTGTGCAAACAAAATATAAACTCTCATACGTGCAAAACAAATATCCATCAACCATCCTTAAAATATATTGTACTAAAAGATTCAAGTCCTAAAAAAAAAAAAACAATGCAACATAATCTCAGTTTGGCCCCCAAACATCACCTGCTCGATTATATCAACTACTCCCTCAACAAAACCTGCAAAAACATATACACGTGACTTGAAAATTTAATGTAGTTTAACTTGAAATAATAAAAATAAAACTATTTCAAAAGAAATTGTCAAGAAAAAAAAAAGGTTCATTCTCTAAATTCTTTTGCGTAGAGTAAATTACAAAAATATAGATGCCAATTCGTAATTTGCACAAATAAATAGACAAGAAGTAGGCTCCACATGTGAGGCTCACCTCTTGTCTCACCTACGTGTCTGATTATGTGAAAATCTTTTGTGCAATTATGCTTTTTCATAAAGCAAAGGATTAGCTAGCCAAGATTGTGTATCAAAACAAAGAGGTGCTGTGAAAGAGTAATCCCACTAGATTTATTTGAGAGTGCCCATGACAACATGATGCAAACATCTCTTTGTTTCATTGTATGTTAGATTTGAATATTGTGTATGGGCACACGCGTGAGAGAGAGAGAGAGAGAGAGAGAGAGAGAGAGGCAAGGAATGAGAATTAATAGAAAAGTACGCCCCAAAAAGAAGATAATAAAATTGGCAGAATGAGTTACCTCGCAATATACTTCGTCTGGTTTGCATTTCCATAAGAGGTAGGGACACAGCTTTAAAGGGAATTTGACTTTGAGAATGACTTATATTTAAAAAAAAATAAAAATAAAAAAAGACAATAAACATTTACTCTTCTTTCTGTTATAGGTACCTTGTCACCAATTTCATAAACAACTATCAATGAGAATGCAACAGTGAAGCCTAACTTCGCAATTGCTGCTAAAATTGCTGAAGGTCGTCATTTCACAAAGGCAATCAATGAATATACAAAAGCACATCCAAATAGCACAGAGGCCAGAGAGAGAAGGTATGGAATTTGATTAGAATGCTTCCCACTGCTAAATCATAAAAGATGTATAAATCAATTTGCACTCAATCAAGGATGCTCACTACAATCAATTGGCTATTTACAGTGCAATAATTTACATGACATAATTATTCAACAAGAAAAATACAAGTGAAAAACTTGATCCTAACTGTTAAGGATCCCTGAAAATCAAGCGCGGAAAAAACCAAAAAAAAAAAAAAAGTTCCATACCTTGCCATCAACTAGAACTTTAACCTCATCCAAAGTAACTCAGAACAAAAACTGACTGAACTACTGTTTTAGGTTCTTGCTAGGACAAATATTATATGTTGCTCTTATAGATAATTTATGTTTAAGTAATTTACAGGCATAAAAGGGCCCAAGTATATTTTATTCATATGTTTAGTATTGCCATGTTTCTGTAACGTTTCTTAGTTTCTATGAGAGGAGAACAAAGACATACTGGGAGAGTCACTTTTAACAATAAAACAAGATAATTACAGTACCCTACTTCCTTGCCATGCAGGCAGATGATACATTGTAGCTTCCCATAATTTGTATGATACATAATTCATATAACTTGCCTACCACCAATACAAGTCTAAGTTCCTTGTCATGCAGGCAGATGATACATTGTAGCTTCCCATAATTTGTATGATACATAATTCATATAACTTGCCTACCACCAATACAAGTCTGAGTTCCACACATCGCACAATCTCTTTCGCAATCCAAACTCAAAAAAATACTAACATTCACAATAATAGCACATCACAAGTTCATTTGACATGATACAGTTTACATTTCAGATGAACTGTCACTTTGTGCATCATTGACAAAGATTTTTTGGTTGTCCTTTTCCTCCCTCCCTCCATAGCTCGCAGATCTGACATCGACATTAGATGCTTGTGCTCTGATAGTGTCGCACACAGATTTCAACCTTGATAGCTCTCTACATCTCACTAAACATAAGTCAGCAAAAACATATTTGTTGCTCTGTGAGTCATATTTGATGATAATGTACAACCGCAAATGCCAAGAGGATGAGATTAAATGTATATGAAAGGTCACAAAATTAGATCAAGCTCTTTTCTAGTAACAACTTCAGTACATGAAGGAATCATCACCCAACTAAACATATCAACACCTCATTAGAGTTAGCTTGGTCCTGCTGTATGAATTGATAGTTTTGAACTATTAATAAAACGAACATAGGGGAAATGAATGAAGACACCCAATTAAAGCTCCCTCTCAGTTGACATATAACATTTCTCAATATAGAACCATGCCAACATCCAAATCTCTATTTCTAGAAAAATAGAGATTCATCTACACTGGTTCTTCTGCTCACTCTGACTTCTGGTTTCGGTATTACAAATGGTTTTAGGTAATGATCCCCTACATTAGTTCATATTTCAGAAACATTGTGAGGAAAACAGAATCATAAGTATCAGTGTTTACATTTCTGTAGAACACTAAAAAGTATTTAGAAACATCAGTGTTTACATGCAGTAACCATACCTCTGTTCTGGAGCTTCTTCACCTTCAAATCTCATTTTGAACCTCATCCCTACAGAATAATTACTCTTGACAGATTCCATGTATTGATCAAACGAAAAAATAAACTCAGCAGTATATGAAAGATGATGGAATATTAGCCTGCTGTCTCATGGCTCGTCTTACTCCAATGCAAAGTTTCCCATTCTCACTTCTAAAAGTCCCATGTTAAAATCATTCCATAAGTCAGTAACGAGTAGCTAACTTGGTATGTGAAAAATGTAAAGATGATTTGCACACCTTAAAAATATAAAAGCATCCCCGACAACAAGCCTTTTAGAGCTTACAAAGACACTCCAACCACTTTGAAGTAGGTGCCACTGTGGTTGACCTGCCATTTTCAAAATCACATGAACTAAGATGAGGCACTAGAACTCAACATGAATAAACGTTTTTCCAATGGTAACCAAAATCAAATCCTACAGGAGAAGAAATTTAGAACATCCCCAAAATCAGTATAATCCTAGGACTCAGGTACATGTTTGACATGAGTAGTTGTAACGCCTCAAATTTTGATAATATAATACAACGATACACCGGGGTTTAACTAACGGACACACATCATTTTTAAGCACAAAATACAAATAATTATACTAAAATAAAATATTAATAATAGTTACAGATAAAATTCTTCAAGTCTTTAAATACAGATCAGTTCGTTGATACAAAAAGATTATCCAAAATACAGAAAATATAAAATCTAATCTCTATGGCAGCCATGGTTCCACAAAGCTTTTAGGGATTTCGTTCTCAGTGTAAAACTCGCATTCACCTAGCATAAAACGCCATGAGCTTGGAATGCCCAGTAAGCACACACACCTCGACCCTTTTCCCATTCCAAATACACAAGTAACATCACGACACGGTCATAACATACATACACCGAAAGCAATAATTAACCAAAGCTTAGAATTAAATTTCAGTTCTCATGAATAATAGTCAATTTTAGTTAGTTCTAGGCAACTCCCTGCGAAATGTCATTCTTACCCAACCACTAACACTGGACACGGGCAATTCTGACTCCCCCTTGGTTAATACAATACCAATGCGTCGCTTACCGCATAACCACCAGTGCGTCGCTTACCGCACAATTACCAATGATACCCACGCACCTAGGTTACATACCAGAGTGGTGACATCATGGTTTGCCCCAAAGGAATGGGCTTCCAGGGATACTCTCCCTGTGTGAGACCCTCACTGCCACCCTTATGCCTCCTATTTCCGTTAAACAGCCAGAATACCTCCCGTGCCATGTTAGGGTTCGAAAACACACTTGCACAAGATTTCACAAAAATGGAACACATTCCACTATATCATACTCTTGAATCCATCATTCATTATCTCATAAAATTTAATACAATGATCACAACCCATTACCATCCCATTTGATTTTCCCTTTATTAAGTGCATTATGTTCTCAGTTATAGCAAAGTATGGTTAATATAATTACGAATCCAAACTAAATAACAAGTAATTTATTCGTGGTAAAGTAAATTCACAATTTATCATAGATTACATATCGAGACTAAAACATTCAAGAAATATAGAGTATAAGAGTTGCAAACCAAGTAAGAGCATATTAACACAAATTTTCAAATTTGAACTAGTTTGAAAATAATTATGAAAAACATACTTTTATTGTCCCGAAGTACTTGTCCTCATGTGAGTTTTTAGATAAACAAGTCTAGTTTCAAACTCAATTTACGAAAGTAGGATAGGTATTTTAGATTTTACGATAATTCAGAATTACCAAGATCTGTCCAGATTCGTTGACCGTTACGCAAATCAGTTTTTCTCTCAAACCATTTACTCCCTTGAGTTCAAACAAATTTTAGTTGGAATATAACACCAAGATTAATATTTTGACATAAAATTGGGCTCAAGATTATTTTTCTAGAATTTTCTAAAAATAGAGAAAGTTGACTGTTTTTCTGGTTCTGTGAGTAACAAACTTAGAAAAATTGTTTAGGTTATAAAAATACATCCTTAGGTCCTACCAAATTTATATATTACTCTAGACATACCAAATATTATCTCATAAAAATAGATTTTGAGTTTATGGAGTTTTGATAGGAAAATAAATTCAAGAGAGGGAAAAGATTTGCTGCTGGAAATTTAAGAAAGAAAGAGAAACACACCGTTTCTTAATTAATACACATTTATACAAGAGTGTAGGCCTAAACTACAACATATATATACAAAAAGCATGTATTAGGAGGGGAAAAACAAGTGGTAAAAGAACTTGAGAGAAGAGATGATGTATGTTTACCTTTGTTGTACAAGACTCAACAAAATTCTTTTTTTTCTTCTTCTCTTCTCTCTCACTCTCTCTTTTTTTTTTTTCCAAGATGACTCTCTCTCACTCCTCTAGTGCATGGCTAAAAATGTGTAAAATGAGGGGGAGAAGTGTACATATATAGAGAAAAGATTGGAAGGTTTCTTAGGGGCCAAGTTCCATAGGTGTAATTGGTCAAAGTTGTCCATAAATGCTATCAAGGCCATTTCAACCCTCACATGACTAACTACTTGGGCTTCAAGAAATATATATATATATATGAGATATTTGGATTTATGAACATAATATAATAGACACAAGTACATTAATTAATAAAATATTACAATTAAGGGTTGGAATGAAATAAAATAAAAGTATATAGGGACCAAGTCTAAATTTATGAAACCTTGATATATGTTATTAATATACTAACATTAGAAAATAGTTAAAATAATAAATTTGGATCCCGTTAAATTAAAGCACAAACAAAGGCGAGAAATCGAGTAAAAACGGCATTATCGGGAATTAAGATTTTAAAGTGATTAATCTATAATTATAGGATCTAATAATTAATAATAGGGTTTTAAAGGTGATTATTAATCTATGGGATTGATTAGAATTTACTCGAATTAATTCGCGATACTTCATGATTCTAGGGTTTAAAACGTAATTAAGTGAAAATTCAAGGGCATTATTGAAATAAACTCAAAGTTACAGATTTAATGGACTTTCAAAAATTAAGATCTCTACAGTAATGCTCTGGTGATTATATTTTAAAAAACCCTTTCATTTGACGTGGTGAGTTCAATGTAATGTTTCATCCAAATGCAGTCACTCTAACATTACTCATTTGACATTGAATCATTCCCTACTGCCACATAGTAGTAACAACAAAAATAAATATAAGTCCCTAACTTCTAGATTATGTATTTGTTATGCATTTGTACACATGCAGTAATAACAAAAAGAAATATAAGTTCCTAACTTCTAAATTTATTCTGCTTATGTATTTGTTATGTTCCTTGTACACATGATGTTATGTTCCTTGTACACATGTATTGTCCAATATCCTTTATTCTACTTATTTATTTATTCTGCTTATGTATTTGTTATGTTCCTTGTAACATTTCTTTGGGACATCCCCAACATCAAACCCTTGTACACATGCATAGTTATAATATCAGACGAACTAAGACAGCCATACATATACATCAAATAGGAGAGACAAATAATTTATCGAAGGAATAAAAATAAATAGAAAAGTATAAACTAAATACAATTCCATATAAATATACAAATATACAGGATACAAGTTCACTGAACCATCTCCAATCCTTAACACTTTTATTATTTATTTATTATTTTTATCAAATTTAAATTTGACCAAAAGTGCTAAAAATACATCTCTAATCCATTCACCAAATCAGGAGAGTGACATTTTTTTCATCAAAATGAGAACTCATCAAACACGTCATCAAGTTAGAATTTGATAAGAATTAAAAAAGATGAATCATAATTTGGAATAAGAGGGAAATTTTTAAAAAGATTTTAATGAAAGAGTTGAAATAATTCATGTAAAATCAAACTTTTTATTCAAATTTGAAATCAAACTAGATAAAATAAAAATAAAAATAAAAAGTTTGATGAAGGTGTTGAGAAGCAAAACACAAACAAAAACGAAGGAAACTAACCAGTTTAGGGGATGAAAGAACATTGAACTTTTGGACTGATAAAATAGAGAAGTAGCAGGGCAAACCATCTATGCCGAAATTTCCCAATAACAGTCCCATCACTGCCATTATATATATATAGTAGCCTTGGGGGCTCATATGTGAACCAATGTAAACTCTGATTCAGGATTTAGAAATCAGCATTACATCTCTTCAAGTTTTTCACTATCTGTGCACTAAAATGCACTACTTTGTGGAAAATTTTATTTACACATCATAAATTGTCTCATGCACATCATTACTTAGTTTATAACATTACTTAGTTCACATCTTTGATATTTTTAACCTTTGATATTTTACTCAAAACACACCACAATCTAACATGACAGAAAATAATAATAATAATTCGAATTCAGAATAGAAATCAAGTAAGTTCAGAGCAATGCTATATACATAGAGAGAGAGAGAGAGAGAGAGAGAGAGAGAGAGAGAGGTGAGAATTGGAAGGTGAAGCGACAACAATTAAGAATTGAATAGTTCAGCTTGTACCTGTAGCAGATGAGGAAGGATTTATTCAAACCAAAGCTTCGTCGAAAGGTGATTTATGGTTGCGACTAGAGAGAGAGAAAGAGAGTTAGATTGATGAAAAAGTGATTGAATTACAGTGAGAATGCATGATTGAATGAATTACAGTGAGAATGAATGATCGAATTACAGTGAGAATGATACAGTGATCGAATTATAGTGACGGAAAAAAAAGACTTAGATTGAATGAATGATTCGAAGAGACTCATTGAGACGAGAGAGAGAGAGAGAGAGTTCATACCATTGGTGATCTATAGAGCGAAATCGATCACAAGCAATCCCATAGTTCTTGAGAATCGATCACAACCAATTTCTTCAGACCTTTGAGTGAGCGAAATCAGATTTCACGATCGAACGAAATCAGATTCTTCATCACGACCATGGTCTATTCTTCAGACAATCGTGCGAGCGAAATCAAATTTTTCTCTGTTTGTGAATTGTAGGGAGTATGAATAGGGTTACGGCATATGTATTAGAAAAAGGCAAAATAAAAAATTATCAAGGCTGTTATTGTAAATATTATTTTTTGCGACGATTAAATAATCAATTGTAAAAAGCTCATTTTCTAGTAGTGACGCCCCCTAGCGATGAGGCTTGGTACCCGGTTCTCCAAACGGCTACTCAATAACGACTTTTGCTAAATGGGGCATTTTTTCGAGCCTAGTACTTGGTTGAGAGGGTGTCGACAGTCCTTGGGCATGGTCCATCCACAGATTCCAACATCTCCCCCAACTTGCATAAGGGCTGGGGATTCTTTCTCTGAGAAGAAGCTCCTCTTTGTTCATGGTGGTATAGATGCTGAGCGGTTACTGATAGAGGGGGACTACATAGAGTATGTCTAGTCCCATCTAGAAGGGTGACTGATCGGAGTCGCATTGGGCCCTGCCATTTTCCTAGCTAGCCGAGGTCGAGGACAAGATCAGGTCCCAACTCCAGCCTTAGGTGTAGTGCCTGTAGCAACGGTGGAGGGATTGCCGGTGATGCCTTCCACTGTCTGAATGATGGTGGAAGAGGGCACAATAGCATTGCACATTCCTAAGCCGGCCATTATACCTTATTATCTTCCTCCCAAAGTCAAGCAGGTATTCATTTGCCTTTTCAATTTATGCTTTCCTTATCTTTCATCAGTATTGATCCTTGTCAATAACCCAAGGATACCTCCCGTGCCATGTTAGGGTTCGAAAACACACTTGCGCAAGACTTCACAAAAATGGAACACATTCCACTATATCATACTCGTGAATCCATCATTCATTATCTCATAAAATTTAATACAATGATCGCAACCCATTACTATCCCATTTGATTTCCCCTTTATTAAGTGCATTATGTTCTCAGTTATAGCAAAGTATGGTTAATATAATTACGAATCCAAACTAAATAACAAGTAATTTATTCGTGGTAAAGCAAATTCACAATTTATCATAGATTACATATCGAGACTAAAACATTCAAGAAATATAGAGTATAAGAGTTGCAAACCAAATAAGAGCATATTAACACAGATTTCCAGATTTGAACCAGTTTGAAAATAATTATGAAAAAAATTCTTTTATTGTCCCTAAGTACTTGTCCTCATGTGAGTTTGTAGATAAACAAATCTAGTTTCAAACCCAATTTACGAAAGTAGGATAGGTATTTTAGATTTTACGATAATTCAGAATTACCAAGATCTGTCCAGATTCGTTGACCGTTACGCAAATCAGTTTTTCTCTCAAACCATTTACTCCCTTGAGTTCAAACAAATTTTAGTTGGAATATAACACCAACATTAATATTTTGACATAAAATTGGGCTCAAGATTATTTTTTTGGAATTTTCTAAAAATAGAGAAAGTTGACTATTTTTTTGGTTCTGTGAGTAACAAACTTAGAAAAATTGTTTAGGTTATAAAAATACATCCTTAGGTCCTACCAAATTTATATATTACTCTAGATATACCAAATATTATCTCATAAAAATAGATTTTGAGTTTATGGATTTTTGATAGGAAAATAAATTCAAGAGAGGGAAAAGATTTGCTGCAGGAAATTTAAGAAAGAAAGAGAAACACACCGTTTCTTAATTAATACACATTTATACAAGAGTGTAAGCCTAGACTACAACATATATATACAAAGAGCATGTATTAGGAGGGGAAAAACAAGTGGTAAAAGAACTTGAGAGAAGAGATGATGTATGTTTACCTTTGTTGTACAAGACTCAACAAAATTCTTCTTTTTCTTCTTCTCTTCTCTCTCACTCTCTCACTCACTCTCTCTTTTTTTTTTTCCCCAAGATCACTCTCTCTCACTCCTCTAGTGCATGGCTGAAAATGTGTAAAATGAGGGGGAGAAGTATGCATATATAGAGAAAAGATTGGAAGGTTTCTTAGGGGCCAAGTTCCATAGGTGTAATTGGTCAAAGTTGTCCATAAATGCCATCAAGGCCATTTCAACCCTCACATGACTAACTACTTGGGCTTCAAGAAATATATATATATATGAGATATTTTGTATTTATGAACATAATATAATAGACACAAATACATTAATTAATAAAATATTACAATTAAGGGTTGGAATGAAATAAAATAAAAGTATATAGGGACCAAGTCTAAATTTATGAAACCTTGATATATGTTATTAATATACTAACATTAGAAAATAGTTAAAATGATAAATTTGGATCCCGTTAAATTAAAGCACAAACAAAGGCGAGAAACCGAGCAAAAACGGCATTATCGGAAATTAAGATTTTAAAGTGATTAATCTATAATTATAGGATCTAATAATTAATAATAGGGTTTTAAAGGTGATTATTAATCTGTGGGATTGATTAGAGTTTACTCGAATTAATTCGCGATGCTTCATGATTCTAGGGTTTAAAACGCAATTAAGTGAAAATTCAAGGGCATTATTGAAATAAACTCAAAGTTAGAGATTTAATGGACTTTCAAAAATTAGGATCTCTACAATAATGCTCTGGTGATTATATTTTTAAAAACCCTTTCATTTGATGTGGTGAGTTCAATGTAATGTTTCATTCAAATGCGGTCACTCTAACATTACTCATTTGACATTGAATCATTCCCTACTGCCACATAGTAGTAACAACAAAAATAAATATAAGTCCCTAACTTCTAGATTATGTATTTGTTATGCATTTGTACACATGCAGTAATAACAAAAATAAATATAAGTTCCTAACTTCTAAATTTATTCTGCTTATGTATTTGTTATGTTCCTTGTACACATGATGTTATGTTCCTTGTACACATGTATTGTCCAATATCCTTTATTCTACTTGTGACGACCTAGAATTTTTCCCTCCGCTCGAGCGGAAGAGTTAACGCTCGAGCGGACTTTTGGGGTTCCCAGTAATTTTGCAGACAGCCTGAGATTCTGGGAGTTGTGATTCTCCGCTCGAGCGGGGGAGTTTACGCTCGAGCGGACGTCTTTGTTGGTTTGCGCACTCGAGCGCAAGGTTGGGCGCTCGAGCGGGTCTCCAGGTCGAGTTGTATTTTCGAGGCACGTGGGTTCATTTTTGGCATATTTATTAATGTATTTGGAACCTTTTTATTTTATTTTGGAGTATTGGTTGAGGTGGTAATATGATGGTAAAGTAAGATTGGACCAAAAGCTTTAATTAGAATAATTCGTCTACGACCAGCCGCCACTCTTTTGCCATTTTCTTTTTCCACACTTTGAATTTGGATGTGAGGTTAGAACCATTGGAAAGCTTGTTTTCGGGGCTTCAATTTGGACACAAGAACGACCTAAAACGGAGTCCGGATGAGAGAGTTACACCTGTTCGAAGTTTTGAAATCTGTGCTGAGAGCATGTCCGCTCGAGCGGTAATAGGTGCGCTCGAGGGGGAATAGCGGGTATAGCAGCTTAAAAACGGAATTTCTAGATCATTCTTGATATTTTTCTTTTCCCTCTTCTCTCCCCTCTCCCTAGGTCCGAAAACCCTAGGGTTTTGATCCCAAATCCTTACCATTTCCCTTAGGTTTGATCAAGATCTTCCATCAAGAAATAAAGAGGGCATGAAGACCAACATTTTCAACCGATTGGAATTTTGAAATTGTGAAGGAGTCTCACCAAGCTTGCTCCTTTGCTTGATTATTGAGGTAAGGGTTTTAATACTCTTCAATATTTACATCCATAGATAGATATGAGGTATTTTCGTTGTATAATTGTACAATTTTCATTTGTTTTATGTATATAGAAGAAATTATGAGATTTTGGGAATTTCGGGTTTGAACATTGGGGGTTCAATTGATGGGTTAAGGTGATGGAGTATGATCCTTGGATGTTTAATCAAGGAGAAAAATGGGGATGTAAGATAATGGTATGAGAAGTTTGAATATTTATGGAAACTTCATTTTTCTTGGAAACCCTAGGTTAATTTGTAATGATAACCAATGATTTAGCCCAAATTGAAAGTAGAATAATGAAATTGAGGTATTGAATTATATGTGTTTAAGTTTAATTCGAATTTGGAAATGTTTGAAAAATTATGTTTAAAATTCGCGAATGAACTTTGCAATGAATGTTGTAATTCATGCTTTAAAGGGAAGGGAAATTAGGGAAATAATCTATTAATAATATGGAAGATGTGAGCCCGGTTTTGGAATGTCGAAATAAGATTTAAGGGTTTATTTTGAATGATGTTGGATTGCAGATAGTGTTAATGTTGACTAATATTGAATTAAATAGACAATGATGAATTATGTTTGAATTACGTGAATTGTGTAGGGTCAGCTACAGGGGCGGACCAAACACCTGAACACTGTGAGTAGTAGTACAGAATGTACATTTTGTACACTGTTGATATTTATGATTACTAATGCTCTGTTCTTTGTAAGTATTATACGAACATTATGACAATTGGAGAGAAAGGTGAACTTATACGAACGCTGAAAGATTCACGTACGTCGGTATGATTTTAGGAACCCTTATGTTCTGTTAATGACGAATAAGTAGAATTTATGTTCATCCGTAAAGAATGACATTTGTGTGAATCTAAGATTATTCGATTATGTTACGAATGGACCCAAGATTGTTTAGAGTATATGATATGAATGTAAAGGTTTGCCATCAGTATGCATCCTACATAAGAATATGAAGTATTCTATTTTGTTAAGCGCATGATAATGACATGATATAACAAGAAATGTTCCAATTTCTGATAAGTTACGTTATGACACAAGGAATGATTATCCATATATGATGTAAGTTTAAGTCTGTTACAAGTTTACATGTGTTATAAGTTAAAGTATGTTACAAGTTCACAACGTTGGGGGATTCCTTTATGAAACGAACAAGAATGCTTGTTATTATAGTGCCAAGTATAAGCAAGTATGAGTTCTTATTTCTGTTTATGATTCAAGCATGACTCAAGCATCAAGCGTAATGCATATGCATGAATTTATTTCCGTTTATAGTATGACATTGCATGCATATGTTTCAAGGGCTTTCATGCCATATGTTTCAAGGGCTATATGCCAACATGTTTAAAAGTATAATGCTATGATATCCAAGGACTTAAAGTCATTATGTTTCAAAATATTATGTCTCAAGCTATTATGTTATTATTGGGCTTGAGGCCGTTCTGTTATTGTTGGGCCTGAGGCCGTTCTGTTATTATTGGGCCCGAGGCCGTTCTGTTATCATTGGGCCCGAGGCCGTTCTGTTATTATTGGGCCGAGGCCGTTCTGTTATTATTGGGCCCGAGGCCGATCTGTTATTACTGGGCCCGAGGCCGTTCTGTTATTACTGGGCCCGAGGCCGTTCTGTTATTATTAGGCCCGAGACCGTTCTGTTATTATTGGAAATAATTACAGAATGTAATTAATCTTGTGTCTCTACAGTTTTCTGTTTTATTATTTAAGCTAAACTTTACATTATTGATGTACTATTATTCACTGAGCTTCGCTCACTCTGTTTTGTCTATTTCTGTAGGTAATCAACTGGAAAGCCGTCCTAACCTATGGGACTTGTCAACCTCAGTGTGTCCAGGCACTTAGGATGGAGCCCACACATCTAGTAAAGCCTTAACTAGGTTTTTGGTTTATGCTTTGATGAGTTACCTATGGTTAGATGTAAATGATCCTTTCCTCTTTTGTACTTTTGTGTGAATGGGAATCATTGTAACTAAGCCCGGATATATACTTCCTGTGTATTATATATTTTATGTAATGATTGCGGTCCTAGCACAGTAGTAGTAGCTCAATGGATGTTATATTTAAGTTATTTTTAAATTGCTAATGCTTCCGTTCAGGCCCCACTCATTATATATATATCAGGTTAAATGTCCGTCTTTGAATAGGTCATGCCCAAATCTTTTAGGGGCGGGTTTGGGGCGTGACACTACTTATGTATTTATTTTGCTTATGTATTTGTTATGTTCCTTGTAACATTTCTCAGGGACATCCCCAACATCAAACCCTTGTACACATGCATAGTTATAATATCAGACGAACTAAGACAGCCATACATATACATCAAATAGGAGAGACAAATAATTTATCGAAGGAATAAAAATAAATAGAAAAGTATAAGCTAAATACAATTCCATATAAATATACAAATATACAGGATACAAGTTCACTGAACCATCTCCAATTCTTAACACTTTTATTATTTATTTATTATTTTTATCAAATTTAAATTTGACCAAAAATGCTAAAAATACATCTCTAATCCATTCACCAAATCAGGAGAGTGACATTTTTTTCATCAAAATGAGAACTCATCAAACACGTCATCAAGTTAGAATTTGATAAGAATTAAAAAAGATGAAGCATAATTTGGAATAAGAGGGAAATTTTTAAAAAGATTTTAATGAAATGGTTGAAATAATTCATGTAAAATCAAACTTTTTATTCAAATTTGAAATCAAACTAGATAAAATAAAAATAAAAATAAAAAGTTTGATGAAGGTGTTGAGAAGCAAAACACAAACAAAAACGAAGAAAACTAACCAGTTTAGGGGATGGAAGAACATTGAACTTCTGAACTGATAAAATAGAAAAGTAGCAGGGCAAAGCATCTGTGCTGAAATTTCCCAATAGCAGTCCCATACTGCCATTATATATATATAGGGCCTTGGGGGCTCATATGTGAACCAATGTAAACTCTGATTCAGGATTTAGAAATGAGCATTACATCTCTTCAAGTTTTTCACTATCTGTGCACTGAAATGCACTACTTTATGGAAAATTTTATTTACACATCATAAATTGTCTCATGCACATCATTACTTAGTTTATAACATTACTTAGTTCACATCGTTGATATTTTTAACCTTTGATATTTTACTCAAAACACACCACAATCTAACATGACAGAAAATAATAATAATAATTTGAATTCAGAATAGAAATCAAGTAAGTTCAGAGCAATGCTATATACATAGAGAGAGAGAGAGAGAGATGTGAGAATTGGAAGGTGAAGCGACAACAATTAAGAATTGAATGGTTCAGCTTGTACTTGTAGCAGATGAGGAAGGATTGATTCAAACCAAAGCTTCGTCGAAAGGTGATTTATGGTTGTGACTAGAGAGAGAGAGAGAGAGAGAGTTAGATTGATGAAAAAGTGATCGAATTACAGTGAGAATGCATGATTGAATGAATTACAGTGAGAATGAATGATCGAATTACAGTGAGAATGATACAGTGATCGAATTATAGTGACGAAAAAAAAGACTTAGATTGAAGAATGATTCGAAGAGACTCATTGAGACGAGAGAGAGAGAGAGAGAGAGAGAGAGAGAGAGAGAGAGAAAGTTCATACCGTTGGTGATCTATAGAGCGAAATCGATCACAAGCAATCCCATAGTTCTTGAGAATCGATCACAACCAATTTCTTCAGACCTTTGAGTGAGCGAAATCAGATTTCACGATCTTCATCACGACCATGGTCTCTTCTTCAGATAATCGAGCGAGCGAAATCAGATTTTTCTCTATTTGTGAATTGTAGGGAGTATGAATAGGGTTAGAGCATATGTATTAGAAAAAGGCAAAATAAAAAATTATCAAGGCTGTTATTGTAAATATTATTTTTTGCGATGATTAAATAATCAGTTGCAACAAGCTCCTTTTCTAGTAGTGACGCCCCCTGGCGGCTTTTGCTAAAGGGGCCATTTTTTCGAGTCTAGTACTTGGTTGAGAGGGTCTGTCGACAGTCTTTGGGCATGGTCTATCCACCGATTCCAACATCTCCCCCAGCTTGCATAAGGGCTGGGGATTCTTTCTCTGAGAAGAAGCTCCTCTTTGTTCATGGTGGTATAGATGCTGAGGGGTTGCTGATAGAGGGGGACTACATAGAGTATGTCTAGTCCCATCTAGAAGGGTGACTGATCGGAGTCGCATTGGGCCCTGCCATTTTCCTAGCTAGCCGAGGTCGAGGACAAGATCAGGTCCCAACTCCAGCCTTAGGTGTAGTGCCTGTAGCAACGGTGGAGGGATTGCCGGTGATGCCTTCCACTGTCTGAATGATGGTGGAAGAGGGCACAATAGCATTGCACATTCAGGCCATTATACCTTATTATCTTCCTCCCAAAGTCAAGTAGGTATTCATTTGCCCTTTCAATTTATGCTTTCCTTATCTTTCATCAGTATTGATCCTTGTCAATAACCCAAGGATACCTCCCGTGCCATGTTAGGGTTCGAAAACACACTTGCGCAAGACTTCACAAAAATGGAACACATTCCACTATATCATACTCTTGAATCCATTATTCATTATCTCATAAAATTTAATATAATGATCGCAACCCATTACCATCCCATTTGATTTCCCCTTTATTAAGTGCATTATGTTCTCAGTTATAGCAAAGTATGGTTAATATAATTACGAATCCAAACTAAATAACAAGTAATTTATTCGTGGTAAAGCAAATTCACAATTTATCATAGATTACATATCGAGACTAAAACATTCAAGAAATATAGAGTATAAGAGTTGCAAACCAAATAAGAGCATATTAACACAAATTTTCAAATTCGAACTAGTTTGAAAATAATTATGAAAAAAATACTTTTATTGTCCCTAAGTACTTGTCCTCGTGTGAGTTTTTAGATAAACAAGTCTAGTTTCAAACTCAATTTACGAAAGTAGGATAGGTATTTTATATTTTACGATAATTCAGAATTACCAAGATCTGTCCAGATTCGTTGACCGTTATGCAAATCAGTTTTTCTCTCAAACCATTTACTCCCTTGAGTTCAAACAAATTTTAGTTGGAATATAACACCAAGATTAATATTTTGACGTAAAATTGGGCTCAAGATTATTTTTCTGGAATTTTCTAAAAATAGAGAAAGTTGACTCTTTTTCTGGTTCTGTGAGTAACAAACTTAGAAAAATTGTTTAGGTTATAAAAATACATCCTTAGGTCCTACCAAATTTATATATTACTCTAGACATACCAAATATTACCTCATAAAAATAGATTTTGAGTTTATGGAGTTTTGATAGGAAAATAAATTCAAGAGAGGGAAAAGATTTGCTGTTGGAAATTTAAGAAAGAAAGAGAAACACACCGTTTCTTAATTAATACACATTTATACAAGAGTGTAGGCCTAGACTACAACATACATATACAAAGAGCATGTATTAGGAGGGGAAAAACAAGTGGTAAAAGAACTTGAGAGAATAGATGATGTATGTTTACCTTTGTTGTATAAAACTCAACAAAATTCTTCTTTTTCTTCTTCTCTTCTCTCTCACTCTCTCTTTTTTTTTTCCAAGATGACTCTCTCTCACTCCTCTAGTGCATGGCTGAAAATGTGTAAAATGAGGGGGAGAAGTGTGCATATATAGAGAAAAGTTTGGAAGGTTTCTTAGGGGCCAAATTCCATAGGTGTAATTGGTCAAAGTTCTCCATAAATGCCATCAAGGCCATTTCAACCCTCACATGACTAACTACTTGGGCTTCAAGAAATATATATATATATATGAGATATTTGTATTTATGAACATAATATAATAGACACAAGTACATTAATTAATAAAATATTACAATTAAGGGTTGGAATGAAATAAAATAAAAGTATATAGGGACCAAGTCTAAATTTATGAAACCTTGATATATGTTATTAATATACTAACATTAGAAAATAGTTAAAATAATAAATTTGGATCCCGTTAAATTAAAGCACAAACAAAGGCGAGAAACCGAGTAAAAACGGCATTATCGGGAATTAAGATTTTAAAGTGATTAATCTATAATTATAGGATCTAATAATTAATAATAGGGTTTTAAAGGTGATTATTAATCTATGGGATTGATTAGAATTTACTAGAATTAATTCGCGATGCTTCATGATTCTAGGGTTTAAAATGGAATTAAGTGAAAATTCAAGGGCATTATTGAAATAAACTCAAAGTTAGAGATTTAATGGACTTTCAAAAATTAGGATCTCTACAGTAATGCTCTGGTGATTATATTTTAAAAAACCCTTTCATCTGATGTGGTGAGTTCAATGTAATGTTTCATTCAAATGCAGTCACTCTAACATTACTCATTTGACATTGAATCATTCCCTACTGCCACATAGTAGTAACAACAAAAATAAATATAAGTTCCTAACTTCTAGATTATGTATTTGTTATGCATTTGTACACATGCAGTAATAACAAAAATAAATATAAGTTCCTAACTTCTAAATTTATTCTGCTTATGTATTTGTTATGTTCCTTGTACACATGATGTTATGTTCCTTATACACATGCATTGTCCAATATCCTTTATTCTACTTATTTATTTATTTTGCTTATGTATTTGTTATGTTCCTTGTAACATTTCTCAGGGACATCCCCAACATCAAACCCTTGTACAGATGTATAGTTATAATATCAGACGAACTAAGATAGCCATACACATACATCAAATATGAGAGACAAATAATTTATCGAAGGAATAAAAATAAATAGAAAAGTATAAGCTAAATACAATTCCATATAAATATACAAATATATAGGATACAAGTTCACTGAACCATCTCCAATCCTTAACACTTTTATTATTTATTTATTATTTTTATCAAATTTAAATTTGACCAAAAGTGCTAAAAATACATCTCTAATCCATTTACCAAATCAGGAGAGTGACATTTTTTTCATCAAAATGAGAACTCATCAAACATGTCATCAAGTTAGAATTTGATAAGAATTAAAAAAGATAAAGCATAATTTGGAATAAGAGGGAAATTTTTAAAAAGATATTAATGGAAGAGTTGAAATAATTCATGTAAAATCAAACTTTTTATTCAAATTTGAAATCAAACTAGATAAAATAAAAATAAAAAGTTTGATGAAGGTGTTGAGAAGCAAAACACAAACAAAAACGAAGGAAACTAACCAGTTTAGGGGATGGAAGAACATTGAACTTCTGAACTGATAAAATAGAGAAGTAGCAGGGCAAACCATCTGTGCTGAAATTTCCCAATAGCAGTCCCATCATTGCCATTATATATATATAGTAGCCTTGGGGGCTCATATGTGAACCAATGTAAACTCTGATTCAGGATTTAGAAATCAGCATTACATCTCTTCAAGTTTTTCACTATCTGTGCACTAAAATGCACTACTTTGTGGAAAATTTTATTTACACATCATAAATTGTCTCATGCACATCATTACTTAGTTTATAACATTACTTAGTTCACATCTTTGATATTTTTAACCTTTGATATTTTACTCAAAACACACCACAATCTAACATGACAGAAAATAATAATAATAATTTGAATTCAGAATAGAAATCAAGTAAGTTCAGAGCAATGCTACATACATAGAGAGAGAGAGAGAGAGAGAGAGAGAGAGAGAGAGAGAGAGAGGTGAGAATTGGAAGGTGAAGCGACAACAATTAAGAATTGAATAGTTCAGCTTGTACCTGTAGCAGATGAGGAAGGATTGATTCAAACCAAAGCTTCGTCGAAAGGTGATTTATGGTACTGACTAGAGAGAGAGAGAGAAAGAGAGTTAGATTGATGAAAAAGTGATCGAATTACAGTGAGAATGCATGATTGAATGAATTACAGTGAGAATGAATGATCGAATTACAGTGAGAATGATACAGTGATCGAATTACAGTGACGAAATAAAAAGACTTAGATTGAATGAATGATTCGAAGAGACTTATTGAGACGAGAGAGAGAGAGAGAGAGAAAGAGAGAGAGAGAGAGAGTTCATACCGTTGGTGATCTATAGAGCGAAATCGATCACAAACAATCCCATCGTTCTTGAGAATCGATCACAACCAATTTCTTCAGACCTTTGAGTGAGCGAAATCAGATTTCACGATCGAACGAAATCAGATTCTTCATCACGACCATGGTCTCTTCTTCAGACAATCGAGCGAGCGAAATCAAATTTTTCTCTATTTGTGAATTGTAGGGAGTATGAAAAGGGTTAGGGCATATGTATTAGAAAATGGCAAAATAAAAAATTATCAAGGCTGTTATTGTAAATATTATTTTTTGCGACGATTAAATAATCAGTTGCAAAAAGCTCATTTTCTAGTAATGACGCCCCCTAGCGATGAGGCTTGGTACCCGGTTCTCCAAACGGCTACTCAACAACGACTTTTGCTAAAGGGGCCATTTTTTTGAGTCTAGTACTTGGTTGAGAGGGTCTGTCGACAGTCCTTGGGCATGGTCCATCCACAGATTCCAACATCTCCCCTAGCTTGCATAAGGGCTGGGGATTCTTTCTCTGAGAAGAAGCTCCTCTTTGTTCATGGTGGTATAGATGCTGAGGGGTTGCTGATAGAGGGGGACTACATAGAGTATGTCTAGTCCCATCTAGAAGGGTGACTGATCGGAGTCGCATTGGGCCCTGCCATTTTCCTAGCTAGCCGAAGTCGAGGACAAGACCAGGTCCCAACTCCAGCCTTAGGTGTAGTGCCTGTAGCAACGGTGGAGGGATTGCCGGTGATGCCTTCCACTGTCTGAATGATGGTGGAAGAGGGCATAATAGCATTGCACATTCCTAAGCCGGCCATTATACCTTATTATCTTCCTCCCAAAGTCAAGCAGGTATTCATTTGCCTTTTCAATTTATGCTTTCCTTATCTTTCATCAGTATTGATCCTTGTCAATAACCCAATTGGAACACTTAAAAAAAAAAAAAAAATGGAAGAAAAAGAAGCTAATATGGGGGTGCTGGGGGAGGTGGACTCAAACCATTAGTATTACTTGTACAAAGTATCATTGTACCTTTTTTATTATTACACATCAAATAGGGTTACATAAACAAATATGTTAAAAGGAAGTTTCAACCACATTCAACTCAAGTCTGCAATTTTTTTAGGAGTATGTGTGTTGGGATGACAACAAAGTAAGGAGTGAGGGGGTGTGGGCAAACTGGAGAGGAAGGAGATGGTGAGTACCACATGTGAAAGAGGAGGAGAAGAAGGCAGTGGTGCTATGATGGTGGAAAGAGAGAGATGAGTTCTCAGTTTAAATAGAGGGAGAGGGCTTGAAATTTTGTCACTTCCCCAGGAAAATTCTGGACCAGAGAGGAGGCGGCGGAGGGGGAATTGTTTGGTCACAAAGATGGGGGAAATAACTGCAGTTAGCCACTCTGACATGGGAGTTCAGTTTTATTTCAAAATTTTCATGGGAAGTCAGTGTAATTATCCAAATTTTTTATTAGTCAGACCTCTTTAGGCTACTATACAGGCCTCCCATTTTTATCAAACAGTAAGAGAATGAGTACTTAATAAACAAGTATTAGGATACATCATGAGCTTTCAAAGCAACAAAGCAAGTGTCAAGGCTCATCTGAAAGCTTGGTAAGAGTTAATCTGATGTTGAAAATGTTAGAATCTGTTAGGATATTTCCTATTTTGTTCTCATTCAGTCTCTTTATTTGCTGTAGTGGGCCTTTATTTAGGCCTTAACTTATGTTTATCATTTAATATAAAAGGGTATGATAAACCACCCATACTTTAACTTTTTCTCTTCTAAAATTAACATGGTATCAGAGCAAAACTAGAAGAAGAAAAAAAAAAAAAAAAAAAAGCCTAGCCATACCACCATAGCATCAACACAGCACCACCACCTTAGCCTGAAAGCCCCAGGCAAAGCCACAGCACCACCACCTTAACCCGCAAGCCCCAGGCAAAGCCACCTAGGTTCCGACAGCCCCAGTTGAAGGCACCTAGGGTTTCGATAGCCCCAGTCGGAGTCACGACTCCAGTCAGAGGCACAGACGTAACCCCTAGGGCTTCACCAACACCCTAGGGCTCGTCGGCTAGCTTGGAGCCCTGTGGTCTGTCTTCGTCGACATCTCTCTCTCGGTCTCTACATGTAACTCTTTCGTCTTCATCTCTCTCTGTGTTTTCGTAATATGTAAGTCTCTCTAAGTCTGTATTCTCCTCTTCTTAATCTCTCTCTGATAGTCTTCTAAAAAAAAAAAAAAAGGAAAAAAAAAAAAACAAAAAAACAAAAAAAAAAGGGAAAAAAAATGTTCTCTTAAATTTATTTTAAATTCATTATTATATTCTCCCATCTTTCGGGTTTGTGATTCACTTTGGGTGTGTTTGTGAGGGTTCCATCGCGACGTCTTTATGGCCGAATTGACTAGTGAGTCTACTACTTCGCAGCCTGCTACACAGGGCGCGAGTCTTGTTTTGACTACTTCGATGACCGATTCTCTCCGTCCTGGCCAGAAAATCACCACCTCTCTCTTTAATGGTCAAAACTATCTAGCATGATCGTAGAGTTTGACTATATTTTTGAAGAGCATATGTTGATGGGCGTGTTCAGGCTCCCAGTATCATTGATACAGGTTATGATCAGTGGGAGATTACTAATTCTTTTATCATGGGTTGGTTGATACACTCTATGGTTTTGGAGATCGGTGAGGGATACTTGTCTATGGACACAACACAGGATATTTGGGAGGCTGTGGCCACTATGTATTCCCGCAAAGGTAATTTCTCATAGACTTTTGAGTTGCGATGCTCTATTGACCGGTCCGTTCAGGGTGAGATGACTATTCTCCAGTATTTTACTTTCCTTAGTAATGGGTGGAAGCGACTTGATCATCTTCAGGACTATAAGCCTGTTCGTCCCACAGATTCTGCTGGTTACCAGAAATTTGTTGAACAAGTACGGGTCTTCAAGTTTTTGGAAGGTTTGAATGTGGAGTTTGATCCTGTTCGGAGTCGTGTGCTTGGTATGAATGCTCTTCCTTCTCTCCAAGAAACGTTTGCTTATGTGCAGAATGAGGAGAGTCGTCGTTCTGCTATGCTTCCAGTTACCTCTTCTGATCGATCTGCCCTAGTTTCTGCCCTCTCGAGATGGGGATCGTGGTTCTCATCCTCATTTTGAGAAGGATACTTTTTTTGTGATTTTTGTCGTCGCCCTCGCCACACCTGTGAGACTTGTTGGAAGTTGCATGGGCAACCATCTGGAGGTCGTGGAGACCGTTTTGGTTCTCGAGAGGGTCACTCCGGATAGTCTCAAGGCCATGGGCCCAATGCCCGAGCCCATCATTCTAATGCAGTTGAGCCACAGTCCACAGCTCCAGTTGATTCATTTGCTGATATCTCAGGGTTTTCTACTTCTGAGTTGGAGGTTGCTCTTCGCCACTTGCTAGATCATCGGGCCTCTAGTTCATCTTCAGGTAATATTGCCCAGTCAGGTAACTTAGCTTCTTCTACAAGTGTTTTCCTCTCTCATCAAACGTTACCTTGGATTATCGATTCAAGTGCTTCCGACCACAAGTCTGGTTCTTCTGATTTGTTCTCCGTGTATACCCCTTCTTCAGGGCAGGATAAAGTTCGAATTGCTGATGGTACCATTTCTTCTGTGTTTGGGAAAGGTTTAATTCATGCCACTGCTTCTCTTCCTTTATCTTCTGTCCTACATGTTCCCAATTTTAGTGTTAATCTTCTGTCTTTGAGTCGTATTACTCGGGACTTAAATTGTAGTGTGACCATTTTCCCTGATCATTGTTTGTTTCAGGACCTTATCACGAGGAAGATGACTGGCAGTGGTAGACACCAGAATGGTCTCTATATCTTGGATCAAGCAGACAAGTTGGCTCACTCATCCATTCAGTTTTCATCTACCAAGGAAGACATCTGGCTGTGGCACCACCGTCTTGGGCATCCATCTTTTTTGTTATTTAAGCATCTTTTTCCCTCTGTTTTTTTGAAAAATAATGTTTCCGAGTTTCATTGTGAGTTGTGTCAACTTGGCAAACAACACAGTTTCTTTTGCTGCTTCTATTAATAAAAGTTTAGTTCCTTTTTCTTTAATTCATTCTGATGTATGGAGTCCCTCTCGTTTTGTGTCTTTAAAGGGTCAAAGATGGTTTGTCACCTTTATTGATGATTGTTCTAGGACTACCTGGGTGTATCTTATAAAGGACAAATGTGAGGTGTTTTCTGTGTTTCCAAATTTTCATAAAATGCTTTGCACTCAATTTGGGGCAGTTGTCAAAATTCTGCGTTCTGATAATTGGGGGGGGGGGAATACATTGATTCTGGACTTGCCAGCTATTTTGCCACTCATGGTATTATTTATCAAACTTCTTATACCAATACCCCTCAACAGAATGGTGTTGCCGAGCGTAAAAACCGACATCTTCTTGATATTGCGCGTTGTTTATCCTTTGAAATGCGCGTTTCTTGATCCTATTGGGGGGAAGCGGTTCTCACTGCTGCCTTCCTCATCAATCGGCTTCCTACCCAGGTTCTTTATAAACAAACTCCTCTTCAGGTTTTGTTCGGCTTCCAAGCTTCTACTGCCTTCTCCATTCCTCTCAAAACCTTTGGGTGTGTGTGCTTTGTTCATAACCATTCTCCTACCCGTAGTAAGTTGGATCCTCGGTCTCTTCGGTGTGTCTTCCTGGGTTACTCTGCCACTCAAAAGGGCAACAAGTGTTATCATCCCCCTTCTCGCAAATGGTTTGTCTTTATGGATGTGTCTTTCTTTGGATCTCAGTCCTACTTTCTCTCCTCCCTGGTGTCCCCGTCATCTCTTCAGGGGGAGCCTTGGTGTGAAGAGACTCCTGTATCACTACCATCACCATCAGTTATTGCGACTCCTAAGACTATTATTACTGATGACCCAACTATAGAGAATGCTGACTCTCCATCTGAGAATGCTGACTTTCCATCTGCAGTGAAAGACGGCAAAGTGTATGTCAGGGACAAGGGTAGACAGAAAGTTACTTAGGTACAAGAGACCAATTCGGATTCTCCACTGCTATCTTCTTTTTCGGATGAGTGTCCAGAATCCTCTCCTTCTGGTGAACCTTCAGGTAACTCAATTCTTTCTGATCTAGATATTCCCATTGCTAAAAGAAAGGGGGTTAGGTCATGTACTCAACATCATATTTCTCATTTTGTCTCCTACACTAATCTGTCTTCTTCCTATAAAGTTTTTCTGTCTAAAGTTTCTTCTGTGAGTCTTCCTTCCAATTTTGAGGATGCTCTTTTTACTCTTGAGTGGAAGCATGCCATGATGGAGGAGATGAGAGCACTTGATAAAAATGGCACTTGGGAATTGGCTGCGTTACCTAAGGGCAAACGACCTGTTGGATGTAAGTGGGTGTACACTGTAAAGCACAAAGCCGATGGTTCAATTGAACGTTACAAGGCTAGATTGGTGGCCAAGGGTTTTACTCAGACTTATGGAGTAGACTACCAGTTGACATTTGCACCGGTTGCTAAGATGAATTCTGTCAGAGTCCTTCTCTCATTTGCCTCTAATCTTGACTGGCCTCTCTATCAATTTGATGTAAAAAATGCTTTCCTCCATGGAGATCTGGCAGAAGAAGTGTACATGGACATTCCCTCTGGCTTTGAGGATATTAAAACAACAGGAAAGGTGTGCCAATTACGTAAGTCACTTTATGGCCTTAAGTAGTCTCCTAGGGCTTGGTTTGAGAGGTTTACTTAGGCCATGCTGAGATATGGTTTCAAACAGAGTCAAGTTAATCATACTTTTTTTGTGAAACACTCCTCACATGATAAAACAACATCCCTCATTGTCTTTGTGGATGATATTGTACTCACAGGGGATGATGTTGAGGAGGTTCCTCGGTTAAAGGAGTATTTGGCTAATGAGTTTGAAATCAAAGACTTAGGCAACTTGAAGTACTTTCTAGGCATTGAGGTTGCTCGGTCCAAAGATGGTATCTTCATATATCAACGAAAGTATGTGCTTGATTTGCTAAAAGAAATGGGAATGCTTGGAAATAAAGCATGTGATACACCACTAGAGCCCGGACTAAAGCTTAGTGAGGATCAAGGAGGCGAGCCTGTAGACAGAGGGAGATAGCAGAGACTAGTGGGTAAGCTTATTTACTTATCACATTCGCGGCTTGATATTGCTATTGAAGTGAGTATAATTAGTCAGTTTATGCATGCTCCACGTGCAACTCACTTAGAGGTGGTTATGCGGATTCTGAGATACTTGAAATCTTCTCTGGGAAAGGGTCTTTATTTCTTAAAGCATGGTCATCTCAGTGTGGAGGCATATACAGATGCTGATTGGGCTGGCTTAGTAACTGATAGAAGATCCACCTCTGGCTAATGTACCTTTGTTGGCAGAAATCTAGTTACTTGGAGAAGCAAGAAACAAAATGTTGTTGCGCGGTCTAGTGCAGAGGCCGAATTCAGAGCTATGGCTCAAGGTGTGTGTGAGCTTTTATGGATTGGATTATTATTGCGGGATTTGGGGATTCATCAGACAGATTCTATGAGGCTATACTGTGACAATAAGGCCGCCATTAACATAGCCCACAATCTGGTTCAGCATGATTTGACCAAGTATGTGGAGATTGATCGGCATTTTATCAAGGAAAAGCTTACTAGTGGCACTATATGTACGCCTTTCGTGCGGTCTGGGGATCAATTGGCTGATGTTCTTACCAAAGGATTAGGGATTAAACCATTCCATGACATTCTCGACAAGCTGGGCATGAGAGATATCTTCGCACCAGCTTGAGGAGGAGTGTTAAAATGTGTTAGGATATTTCCTATTTTATTCTCATTCAGTCTCTTTATTTGCTGTAATAGGCCTTTATTTAGGCCTTAACTTATGTTTATGATTTAATATAAAAGGGTATGATAAACCACTCATACTCTAACTTTTTCTCTTCTAAAATTAATAGAAAATCTACTGCAAATCATAAGCATAGATAGCATAAATGAAGTAATAGCTTGTGGTACTAATTCAACTGAATATGTAACTCACCTTAAGTTTGATGAAACAGTGTCCTTGAAAGCATGTACACACTTGGCTTCAGAATACACGTGAGAAGCTCTCCGAAAATCAAATGTTAAACCAAGTTTAGTAGTACATTGACATTTAAAAGGAAGAAATGGTATGGGCAAAAGTTTTATATCAACCAGAATGCCAACAAGCCATTGGTAAGTTTCATGCTTACTCACAAGGTATTAACACACAAAATTACATATGATTGGAAACTATTTGCAGGTAATTTATACAGATATAAGCCCCGATGCATTAAGATAGAGAGCCAGACCTAGGTAATTATTTCTAAATCCCTACTCAAATCCATGATCTCCAAACACAAATCAATATAACCAAAACTTCATCCCAAAAATACATCAAGAAAAATGCAGGTAATGCATATATGAAAGAAAATCTTCCATAAATGGCTCCTTCTACCTACCACATTTAATCCAGGATTTGATGGAAGAAAAATTAGCAAACATTCACCCTTATGAATCTAGATGAAATTTTAATAATAATTCATAACTAACAAAAATAGAGATGATGGATAGCAGCATTCTGTGTTCACAAATTCAAATCATAACTCAATCATGATGTTGGAATAGAAGCTAGTGTAAAAAAAGTTACTGTAGACACCCCATTTTTGACCGCCCTTAAGACTTGGGCACTACTGATGGTTTGCTCGGTGATGTAAGATGTGCAGGGCAAATGTCCGGTTTCTTCAGCAAGGAGAGAGACAAACCTCAACTTCACACCTCATTTTGGACCAAAATTATTTTGGATGGTTTTTAGACCTTAAAACCCTCTCTTTCAAAACATTTTTGAAATAAAATTCCCACGATGTTCCGACGCTCGCATTTCGGTAAATGGTGCGCTTTTCGGTAAACCGAGCAAGGACAAAGTGGAGATGAATGAAAGAGAGATGAAATCTTTGAAAAATCTTTCAAAACACCTGGCTTAGGGGTTTGAAGTTGAAGAAAAGAGGAGAAGGGGGGAGAAAACTAGTTTGGGAGAAGTTCAGCATGAATCCGTGTAGGAGAAAGACGAGCAGCCCTCGCTGAATCGGGCTTATTCAATTGCACACTTGGATTTTAGCTATGGGGCCACCATCGTTGGAAAGAAGACTTCCGGGGCTTCATTTTGCACTCAAGAATCTTTTAAAGCCAAGGCCGGGAGGGGGAGATATGGTTGGTTGAAGTAGGGGATCAGTCCGGTTGGATCGAATCTGCGCGGCTTCACCAAAAAGGGCATAACTTTTTGCACAGGAGGAATTTTAATGCAAGGTTTGCGCCATTGGAAAACTAACTTCTGGGGCTTCAATCTGGGCACCAACTGGCCACTTTTTGACCTTGGCAGCACCTATCGGAAACCTATTTAGCCGACCGGCAATATATTGTGCCGACCGGCCATTTATTTTTGCCAACAACCTCCTTTTCTGGCCGGATTGACCTTTTTGCACCTCCCAGGCATGCTGCATGCCAGCTGTGCCAGCTGGGATGCACAGACCCGACCCCCCATGCATATATGTGCCTATTTTGAGCCCTTGACCCCATTTTTGGACCCTTTGCTCAAGGCTTCTTGGGGAAGCCTTGACCCCTTGTCTTGGCTTCCTCAAGAAGCTTGCACCCTTGCCTTAGCTTCCTTGATAAGCCTTGCCCCTCTTGATCCCCTTGACCCTTCTACAATAGCTTCTCTAAGAAGCTTGGAGTCTTCCTCTTGTCTATATAAGAAAGGTCCCTTCTCCTTTGATTGGGTTGGATATTTTGAGCAAGAAACCAGAAGATATACACATATATCTGATATATACACATATATCCCACCTCTCTCTCCATATCTCTCTCATTCAACCATCAAATACCCTTGTTCTTGGGCCATTTCTTCACCAATCCATAGCACCATACCTCTACACTTCATTCCAGCACATTGGAGGTCATTTGCAGAGGCTAGGAGCTCATTTTCTTGGGTAAAAACCTGCTGGTTTACTACTCTACAAGGGTGAGTCATTTTCTTCCATTTTCTAGTCTTTTCTTGCTTCATATCTAAGCCATAGTTGCTTGTATATTTGAGCTCCGACCAAAACTGGAAGTAGTGTTTTTTTGAGTTCTATTTCATCTTTCATTAAGGGTCTTACCCTGTTTGGGACCCCCATCTTGCACTTCTTTCATTATCCCTTTGTATGCCATTTTTTTGCATAGTATTTTTGGCTTGTGTATAATCTGTTTTGGAGCATGATGTGAACTGTAAATAGGCTTATCTTGAGCCCTTATTCAACATTGAAGAAGGGCTCATCACTATTTGGGACCTCCATGTGCCACTTGCCATTGAACCCCTCTTTGGTCCCCATTTTTGCATGATTTATTAGCCTATTGAGCTTCTGTTTTTGGACCTTGATCCGAACTGAAAAGAGGCTTATTTTGGCCCCCTATTCATGTTTCATTAAGGGTCTATTGCTGTTTGGGACACCCTTTTTATGCTTCATGTTATAGCTCCCTTTTGGCCTTACTTTGCATGGTATTTTGAGCATATTTATATACTGTTTTGGGTCTGGTGCCTAACTGTAAAAATGCTTGTTTTAGGGCTGTCTAGCTTCTTTCTTCATGCTCCATGTTCAAATTATGCGTGTTTGATATAGCTACAAGTCATTTCATGTGCCTAATCTTGGGTTTCGGGGCCTATGGCATGCATTGGGTGACATATTTCCATGTTTTGGGACCATTTGGCATCATGTTCCAGCGCTGAAATTCGCATGCTTGTATGCCATCTTGCATCCCTTGCCATGCTTTGGTAGAGTTGCATTTTCGTGCCTTAGGTTTGGTTAATGCATTGTGCATGCATCCCATGTATTGTGTTGCCTCACTTGCCTCATTATGGCCACTGTTTTGGACCTAGTAGAGAGCTGTCCAAGTTAGTGTAAGACCATCCTTTGCATGTTGATGCATGCTCACCTTGTGTGTTGTTGCATACTTATGTGTTGTTGCATGTTTAGGTTGCCTAACATGATGCGTGCCTTGCACACTTGCATGCTTAGATCACATCTTGTATGCTTGTCACTCCCATTGTCATTCCATATCTTGCATGCTTGCTCGCTTAGGTTGTGTGCCTAACATGCATTGTGCATTACTTGCTTGCATGCCCATGTTGCATACTTAGTTAACATGCCTAGGTTGCATTGCATGAGCATACATGCCTTGCCTCTTGAATTGAGTATGATAGAGGTTGGGTTTTCACTTGTTTGTTTGATGTGCATTTCATTTGATATCAAAGTTGCTAACTTGGCTTTTGGGCCATCATGCATTGAAATGCGTGATTGATGGCCCAAGGGCCGAGGGTCATGCTCCCTTGAGTCCATTATATGATTGGGGGTGTGACCAAGCTTACATGTGCCCAAAATTCCATGCCATACACTGTCTGTCCTTGTTGCTGTCAAAAACCAGATTCTGCAGGAATTGTTTGCCGACCGGCAGTAAAGAGTGCCGACCGGCAATGTATTGGTGGCCGACAACCTCATAAGCAGCTGTAACACGTCCGCGGGGGACCTCGCGCTACAGTTCGGACTCTTCTTTTTGTTTGTGGTTCCAAATCTGAACCAAAGAGTCCACCTCTGGCAAATCGTTTTGAAGAAAAACAGATTTTTTGAAAAGTAGTGCCAAACATGGACTGCTTTGCCAGATTACAGAGTCGCCACCTAAATATTTTAAAATGGGGAAATTTAGGAAACCCTGACTCGGTGCCGAAGGCCACGCGTCCGTCATCACCAAAGTGATCTTGGCTTGGAAGCTTGGGTACGATCGGGGAAGGTCAGCTATGAGCACCCCCTTTCGCCCGGTCCGAAGACCGGCCTCTACTAACCATGATATCCATTTTTGAAAACTTTATGCGTTCTTATTCCAATTATTTAGCTAGAATTACTATGTTATGCGCACAGCAAACAAGTATAGACTAGATTGCCTAATTTGGAAATAAACATTGCATATCCGTTGGTTTGGAAAACGCTTTGGAATTTGCTACTCGCAAGTAGGCTAAAACACGGATTTCAACGAGTTTTTCCAACTCAGACAATCCAACCTCCACCCACAGGCATTCAAACAGTTTATCTCATGTAAGCACTTAGCCGCATGGTAAGCATACTGTCATGTTAACATTCACACGCATGCGAGATGCTAAAGCATAAATACTTACATTGTACTCCGTGCCAAAACAATAAACTAGTTAGCAAACATGCATGGCCTAGCTCATGTTAGGTGACTAATGCAACACATACAGCATGTGATTAGGATAGGCTCGGCTAACCCTAAGATGGCATGTGAAATGTAATCATTCAATCCACGTATTCAACTTGGAATTGAAAATACAATGCAGTTTGTATGATGTACCGAGCCCGGTGCATGTAAACAAATGCATGGATGCACGCATGCATAGCATAAGGTATGCTAAAATAAACGTGCCCTAATCTACCATCAAAGCAGGTAAATAAAAGGGAAGAAAGAAGTGGGGGTTGGAAGACATACACCCACTCACACACACTTATTACAAGTTCGCCCTCACTCGGAGGAACCAAAAGAATAATACAGATTAATTAACTACGCAAGCTAATTAAAATATTACAAATTCACTAAATTAATTAAATAAATCAATTAATCTAATTAAAGCAGTAAATGCCTCGGGAAGAGGGCCAGGTGCAGCACGCGCTCGGGACTCGCTCGGAATCGCACTGCCATGCATGAACTGCCTCTGTTTTCCCTGCTTTCCTCCTCTGAAGACTGCCAAAGGCAATTCAAAGCATGTATGCACCAAACACACTCCTTATCATGTTCTTGACTCAAAGGAAGATGTGCCTCGATTCTCGGACCACCAATCACGCATTTCCATGCATGATGGCCCAAAGAACCAAGAATGCAACTTTGATTTCAAATGCATGCAATGCAAACAAACAAACAAGGGTGCCAAACCTCCATCATACTTCACTTCAAGAGGCTTAGCATGCATGCTAATGCAATGCAATCCTAGACATAGCAACTAGTGTGCAAAAATGGACAATGCAAGGCACTTATTCAAACATGCAAGTAAGCACACAAGGCAAGCATGCAAATCAAATGGAGGATGGACTTAAACATGAAATGGGCAGCCCTAAATAGGCCCAAAATCAGTGGCCAAGATGCTAAGTCATGAGGGCCAAACACACATGCACACATGCACATATTAAGACACCAACCTAAGCATTGAACAAGCAATCCCTAAGCGCACTTGAAGGGACACAACAATGGACAACTAGCATGCATGGAAAGCTCTGAAAATCATGCAAAACATGGTGCCAAACCATACAACAAAGCAAGCTAAACATGCAACAAATGGCCCAAGTCTTCAAAGCAAGCCAATAAGGCATTGAACTACACTTATGCAAAACAATTATGGCATGCATTAAACAACTAAAAACAGGTTTTTAGCATGTTAAAACAAAGCCAAAAGGCTACTTAGATGGCATCTAAGAGGCTTGAAACCAAAGGCATGCAACATGACCAAAACATGGAGCATTCAACACATGCTTTTAAAGCATTGAAGAGGCTACTAAGGCAAGCATACAAGCACACCAAAGGGACTGAAATAACATGTTAAATGGTTCCAAACCATCAAAAATAAAGCAAGCAAGGCATGCTACACTCTCATGCTCTTAAGGCCAACAAGCCAAATGTAAAGGAGCTATGAGATACAAGTGATGACCGACCAAAACAAGCATGGACAGACCTCATGCATGGAAAAATAAGCATACAAGCTTCATGGATCTAAGCCTAAAACATGCTAGAAATAGAGGCACACAACCTAGGCATGTTAAGGGACTATTAAGGCATTACAAAGCAACCATGCAAAGCATGCAAGGAGTATTAAAACCAACACTTAGCAATGTCATATTAGGGCATAATAAACATAAAATGCAGCTAAGACATGCTCAACAAACAATCAAATACTATGCTCTCTCAAGAGGCCAAATCTTGCCCTTTTCAAGGACATCAAGGAGAGGGGGTGGCCCTCTCCTTCTTGAGACTCTAAGGCACCATCTTCACCACTAAAATCCCTCAAGATTTCAGTGGTGAAGAGATCCTAACACCAAAGTCTCGGATCTCTCACAAAATGGCACAAAAAGTGGCCTTTTCAAGGTCTAAGGGTGGTTAAACCTACCCAAACCACCAAACACTCTTAATAAACAATGAAGAGGGTTAAAAAAAAGAACTTTTTTGTATTAAACACCAAGCACAAAAACAGTTCAAAGATAGGTAAAAATGGAGTGCAAAAATGGGGAATATAAAGCAAGTTTCTCACCCTTGTAGCCTTTCTTCAACAATGGTGACCTTGATGCCTCCTTAAGCTCCAAACCAGCCAAGAACACCAAGAACAAGCCCTTAGCACCTCAGTTCCAAGGGGATGGTGAAACACTAGGTGTTGATGTGCAATAGTAAGGCACAAACACCTAGTTATACAAACAAGAGAGCAAAAGAGAGATAGGATAGATATAGAATTTCTAACCTAAAACCAGAGCTTCCTCTCACCTCTCTAACCAAAACTCTTCTAACCCTAATGCCAAGAGAGAAGGCCTTCTCTTATAGGCAACCCTCTTGTAAAGCTTGTCCAACAAGCTTACAAGGAGGGCATCCCTCCATACACGTGTATGGAGGGGAGGCTAAAACCATACAGCTGTCTGAAAATATCTCATAAAGCAGCTGTACAGTGGTCGGCAGGGCAAAATGGTCATTTTGCCAAAAATAGTGCCGACCGGCAACAAATAGTGTCGACCGGCACAATATAGTGCCGGTGGCAACAAAAACCAGCCGGTGGCCTCTAGCTAGTGCCGGTGGTGTGTGGGGATGCCTCACAAGGCATTCCCTGCCCCTCCAAGGCAAAGCACAAGTGTTTGGTGCAAAACCAGACACAAAACGGTCGAGTCGAGAGATCCTGAGGCAAGGCGCGCGAGCCGAGACCTCCGGGAACTCAAGACGAACACAAACATGGATAATCACCGAGTGTTCAGACGGTGACGTCCAAGTCTTAAGGACGGTCAAAAATGGGGTGTCTACAGCAGCCGACAGACATTTTACATGGCCGGTGGCCATTTCATCCAGCCGATGGTGTGAAGCAGTGTGCATAGAAGGTGTTCTGGGACTTTGGCAGTCTTTGGAAAAGCAAGGCAGTGAAAACAGAGGCGGCAGTGCTATGACAGCGAGTTTCCGGGCAAGACGGATCGAGCATGCATCATTCGCGCATCCCGAGGCAGGGCTGAGGCCCCCTTCTTTTCCACATTTTATTTAATTTGATAATTAGAATTTTTGTAATAATTTCTTCTGTATTTGGACTGTACTATTTGGGACTGTATATTCTTTTGGTTCCTCCGAGCGAGGGCGAATTTGTAATAAGTGTGGGTGAGTGTGTGTATGTCTTCCAACCCCCACCTCTTTCCTCCCTTTTATTTGCCTGCTTATGATGGTAGATTAGGGCACGTTTAAATTAGCATACCTTATGCTGTGCATGTGTGCATCTATACATTTGTTATACATGCATCGGGCTCGGCACATCATACAAACTGCATTGTATTTCAAATCCAAATTGAATACGTGTTATTTGTAGCATTCCACGTGCCATGTTTAGGATAGCCGAGCTTGTCTAGATTGCATCTTTGCATGTGTTGCATTAGCCATTTTTTTTAACATGAACTAGGATCATGCATATGATTACTAACTAGTTTCTGTTTTGGCTTGGAGTACTAGGTAAGTTTTTATGCTTTAGCATACCGCATGCGTGTGAGTGTTGCCATAATAGCATGATTACCATGAGGCTAGCTGCTTATGTGATATAACTACTTGAATGCCTGTGGATGGAGGTTGAATTACCTAAATTGGGACAATGCATTAAAACTGTGAGTTTTAAAGCCCACTAGATAGTGGCAAAATCATCTTTTTCTAAAGCCCACTTGAGGGTGGCAAAACCTGCATTTTAGCTTACTTGCGAGTAGTAAATCATTTTTTTAAAAACAAACATGCAATGTTTTGTTCCAATCTAGGCGATTTGGTCTATACTTGTTTGCTGTGCGCATAACGTAGTAATTCTAGGCTAATAACCGGAACAAGAGCACATAAAGTTTTCAAAATCGGATATCATGGTTAGTAGAGGCCGGTCTTCAGACCGGGCGAGAGGGGGTGCTCATAGCTGACCTTCCCCGATCGTACCCAAGTTCCCGAGCCGAGGCAACTTTGGTGATGACGGACACGTGGCCTTTGGCACCGAGTCAGGGTTTCCTAAATTTCCCATTTTAAAAAATATTTAGGTGGTGACTCTGTATCTGGCAAAGCAGTCCATGTTTGGCACTTCTTTTCAAAAATCTATTTTTCTCAAAACGATTTGCCAGAGTTGGACTCTTTGGTTCAGATGTGGAACCACAAACAAAACGGGAGTCCGAACTGTAGCGAGGTCCCCCGCGGACGTGTTACAGTTACCTGGGATAACTTATATTGTCTGGCCACTTTTAGCACATCCAAAGAAGTTGGAGAATCGGCAAAGATTGATTGCAGGTTTTCCTCAGTGATTTTCTCAATATTTTCAGCTCTATATGGTTCTTCACTCAAAAGTTCCTATGGCAATGACACAAGCTACTATAACCCGATACACACAGGTAGATAAAAATGTTTATGTTTACTTGGAAAGAACAATAGGTTACACAAATCCATAATCTAATGAGCCTCTAATGGTGTTATACAGGTACACACAAAATCCATAATCACAACCACCTCTAATGGTGTTGCACAAAGTAGAGGCATCATTAAAAACAAAAACAAATGATTAAAACAGCCTTGCTGCAGAAAATAAATAAATAGGTACCTTCACAGCAACGACGGGAAAAGAAGATCCACGACTGTTAGCAAATGATACACACAACCTTTCAACATCAGAAAGAGTTTTCACTTTGGATATTGCCTCTTGAGGTTTCATTCCAAGCTTTATACCGAGAACAATCTGCAGAAGCCTCCAATATCAAGAGTACAATACATGTTTAACAGTAAAAAGCTAAAAGCATGCTTTAGGTCATTTTCATAGAAAATGCAATATAAAGTTTTGTTTTGTTTTGTTTTTTTTTTTTTTGATAAATAACAAACAACCAAATTGCAATATAAAGTAAAATATACACCAACTATCAAAAAATAAAATGAAACAAAATATAAAACTTACAGCAGCTAAACGGTATTCAACAACCCGATTATTGTAATTTATAGCAGCAGTGACCGCTTTCTGGGATTCGGCCAATGAATGCGCTATTACAAAAGAACCACCAGTAGGAAGTTGCACATCAGTTGCGCGAATGGGATTGAAATCAATCAGCTCTGCAAACCTAGATTAAGCCTTGACAGAGATAGCCTGCAAGGTGAATCAAATTATGGACTGATAGGTTGTGGCCAATCTGACCCAAACAAGAATAATATGAATATGTATGATAGTCATTAAAATAAGCTGATTTGGGACAAAGGACCTGACTAAAATCCTACCTAGACTTGTCAATGACAAAAGTAACACTAGCCACCAACTTAACAAAGGACTTCTTCCTTAGAATGTATTGAAAATTAGCAAGTTGCAATATACAAGAGAAATATGTTTTGTAAGAGTTGGATTATGTTTGGATGATGTCAAACTATTGAGAGTAAAGCCCTGAAGATTCAAGAAAACTATAATAAAATTCAAAAGCATGTAATGGAGGTTATGTAACCTGGTCCATGCCACCAGATTGTGTCCCAATATGTCGTTCACATTCACATGTAAGCTGCACAATTTCTTTCTGTAAAATAAACAATGACATTAGAATCAGTAAAAAAATAAATAAAGTTTTCTCAATATGGACATTTTACTGTCAATTAGTCTTCATCTACCAGACTGTAGAATGGAAGTGTCTCAGTTGTACAGAGCAAATATGGAATTAAAATCTTAAAGAAGTGTAATTATAACAAATTCATAGTATTCAGCTTTTTTTTTCTTGCCAAATCTAAAGGAAGATAGTGTAATTTATCCATTTTTAAAAAAAAAATTAGTTACAAGTCCTATTTTATAAACTTAATTAAGTTTAGATCTTTTTATAATCTCTACATTTTTTCTTTAGAGCTACCTATACCAAAATTGCTCTGCATTATTTTTTATTTATTTTTTCTTTATTTGAGCACCCACGATAATTCTAACTGTACCTTTTCTTTGGGCCCCCAACTCTAGAACATCGTTTATCCAATAGCCCTCCCACTCCTCATCTCCGGCCACCCTCAATTATCATTCTAATGAACCTTTTCCTTATTACAACCCTTCCCTAGCCCCCCTCTTCCCCAATGCCCCTAGTACTTTAGCCTATCTTTGGCACTACCTTTAGGCCATATTTGTTTGGGCGGACTGGATTAAGTTAGATTAACATTCTCATAACTAATAGTCAAAGGACTACAAATCTTTTAGATTGTGTATCCTATCCTATGTTTGGATTGAATTAAGATTATAATGAAGGACTAATAGTGCTTAGTCTTCCAATTTATATCCCACCCCCTCTGTGGGATTAAATAGTCCATCATATGTGGAATGCCATATCCGGATGGATTGTTAGTCCGTACTTCAATTATTGAACCAAATATCGAATTAATAATTTTATTGGACTATTAGTCCAATCCCAATCTCATGTTCATCCAAACAAACATAGTCTTAGTGTCTTATCTCTTTGTTATGCACCACCACCATACGTTTTTCTCTCACTTGCACAACCCCAATAGCTCCTTGTCTCCCTACGATGTTGCTTTTATGAAACCCTATAATTGCATGAAGAAGAGAGATACTTTAACGCTACCTTTAGTGTCTTATCTCTTTGTTATGCACCACCACCACACGTCTTTCTCTCACTTGCATAACCCCAATAGCTTCTTGTCTCCCTACGATGTTGCTTTATGAAACCCTATAATTATGTGAAGAAGAGAGAGAGATCGAAGAAAAAGAAGAAAAAGAATAAGCCAGAAGGTGAGGGTTGCGATGGTTGTAGAGTGGGGGTCGTGAAGGTGGAATGTAGGTGCTGGAGGTCACAAGTAGGGCTATGCAAAATACCGCTCAATTTGTTAAAATTGCACTGATCCGTATCAATTTGTACCGTTTTAACCACTAATGGCGATTTAAACTTTAAAATTTATAATCCGCCAATCGCAGTGCTCCGCTCTGCTATAGTTAATACATATATATATTTTAACTTCCAATGACATATCAATGTAAAAATGAGTGTGTGAGAGCTTTAAGATACGAAATTTATTACAAATTAGTGGTTATATATATGAAACATATTATGTAAAATTACTTTGTATTATATATCTAAAAAATATTATACAAATTAGTGTTATGTATTACTTATATGATAATTAGTTAGAATATTTTTCAATCTGCCAATCCGTCAAAAACTGTCTAAACCACAATTTCTTAATCTGTTAATCTGCTAACCCGTCATTCAATTTGTACTTTTATTTTTAAATCGCCTGAATCTCACCGCGCATACCCCTAATCACAAGTATAAAGGGCAGCAAAAGAGGCTAAAGAAAGGGCCTGGAGAGGTGATTGGATTAGTTGGCAGTGGATGACTTTACTATTAGGATTAGGACTAAAAAGGTTAAGAATAAATGTAAAATTACAATTTTATATTAAAATAAAATTATAATTGAAAAATATGAATGGTTTAAAGAAAAGATGTAGTGACACTCATATTTTATCCCATCCAGCCCCTTTAATTTGCGTATTCCAAAAATAAAATTTATAGTATAATAAAAAAATTAGAGAAAATTATTGAAAAATTCAATCTAACAATTGTCTAAAGTATTAGATGTAGTGGATATTTTTTGTTGGTGAGAATTTTATCCATAGTTTGGTGAGAAGTTCATTTGGAGGATATTTTGTTTTCAATTTTATCCCTTAATCTATCTTATTAATTTTTTTTAACTATCTGTTTAAATATTTTATCTGATTAATTTTTTTGACTATCTGTTTAAATATTTTTATCTGTTTAATTTTTTGACTATCTGTCAAATTTGCATTTATCTATTGGAATATCTATCAGTTGATATTCCTTATATGTTCAGATATCTGTCTAAATTTTAAATCTATCTATTCAATTTTTTCACTTATCTATTTAATTCTATCTATTCAAATACTTTATCTCTTTAAAAAAAGTTATCTGTTTAATTTTTTCTCTATTCAAAAAATTTATCTGTTCAATTTTTTTTCTATCTATTCAAATTTTTATCTTTATATGTTCAAATTCTCATATATATACACAGAGAGAGAGAGAGAGAGAGAGAGAGAGAGAGAGAGAGAGAGAGAGGGGAGGCCTTATAATTTTATCTCTTCAAAATGCTTTCTAATTCTATGAAGCTCTTATGCACACACACTCACAAATATATAAACAAATGTTATTCAACCAAAAAAAAAAATTTATTTGTTAACATTGACAAAGAAAATTATCTGTTCAAAATTAAACACATACATATCAAAATAATAAAATTAATAATAATAATAATAATAATTAGATCTATTGTTTTTCAACAGATAGTGCCTCAACCATATCATCACCTCCATCTTCAATACTATTCTTGCAGATCTTCTACAGAATCGATTTCAAAAACTCGATTGCTAGTGCCAGGGGCAGAGGACCTCTATCTGTGATTTTGAGATAGATCTGAGAGAGATCTGAAAGAGAGTTCACATCAACAATTTTTTAAAACTCAAATCCATACATCAATATACAACACACAAATTGGTAGCGGAGTGCATACATCAATTCTAACAATACAATATATATAAATATATCACTATATAAAGAGTTCGCCAATTCTAACAACATATAGATATGAGAATACATGGAGAGAGAGAGAGAGAGAGAGAGAGAGAGAGAGAGAGAGAGATATGGCGGTGTTGCGGTAACGATGATCGGTGATGGAGTAAGCTAGGGTTTTGCTGAGAGATGGAGAGAGAGACGATGACGACGATCGAATATACTCCACCACTATCGCACTTATATGACCGGTGACAAATTCAATGGACAATTGGTGAAGATCAGTGACAGATATATTCAGATCAACGACGACGGTAATGGTATTCAATCGGTGGCGACGGAGATGAAAAGAAGATAGAAGAGAGAGAAAAGGCGATGACGAAGGTGGTGGTGGTCATTCGGCAGAGACAGAGGTGCTGGCAGCGGTGGTCGTGACGATAGCAAAGAAAGATGAGTAGGCGACGACATAGTACTAAAGAGAGAGAGAGACATGATGAGAGAGAAGTTTGTTTTTGTTTAAACTTTTCACCGTTTATAACATATAAATATACGGGTAATTTGATCATTTTACAAGAGATTATTCTTATGAATAAAGTATTTTAGAGTGTAAATTTTTAAGCAAAAAAAATTTAAAATTAAATTTATAAATTGAGTGCCCTAAAAATTATAATATTTTAAATAAAAGAGAAAAGAAAGAATATAATAATATGCCACATCTTAACGTTGAGGGCACTTACTCCTTATTTTTGCTAAGGTTTTTTTTTTTTTTAATAGGTCGTTATTACTTCATCAGTTTAAACGCATGACTTTTCCTTCGCCACATTTTAAGGTGTGGTTATAAGACCACTAGTTCAAACCCACAATGTTTATTATAACACTACTAAAATTCGATGGCACATGAGTTTTAACATTTTAAAATGAGACCGGAGGTTAGTGGAAACTCTATAGTGGCGTGCAGGGGCGGAGCCATGTTAGGCTCAGGGGGGTCACGTGCCCCCCCTGAGTTTTGGAATTTTTTTTTTTTTAAACATAAAGAAAACATATTAAATAAAAAAAATTATAAAAATATTATTTAAAATGAAATGTTAATGACATTTTTAAAATTATGAGAACAATAATGATTATTTTGATTGAAAATAAAGAGGCTATAATAAGTCATATTATTATTTATAAAAATTTCAATATAATGGTGATGTCTATCATTATTGACATGCAAACATAATTAATTTCAATGAAGATATAGAATTTACTAGATTGTTAGATACATTTGACATGTGGAGTTTATCCTTCATGTGTTTTTTTCCATTCATAACTAAAATGACTACTGTATAAATTATAATCAAGCAACACATCTTCAATTATAAAAATAAAAAAATAAAAAAAATTACAATAGGTCATAACTAATATTAGAATGAGTCATACCTAACTATTACTTGATATATAGTCATAACTAAAATAACAACCACAAGAAATTATAACTAAATTATATCTAACACTATAATGTGTTATAACTAAAGACCACGAAAATTATAATTGTGACATATGATAGACATTTTTTTTGCGATATGTTTTATAGAATTTCTCTACTAAAATATATCATTTATGTCTCAACGTATCTTCTTTTTTAATATTCCAATCCATCTATAATATAGTTACTTCCCAAAATTTGTATAAAATTTAATCTCAAATCCTTTAATTTAAAATTCACATTTATCCGCATGAACTCTTAACATTTAAGTTTAGTAATATCTCATTGTTGTTTATTATGGAAAAAAAAATTAATCAGTGTATTTGGTTTGAGTTTTTTGGATTAAATTTTTTGAAAATTGAGTTTTTTTATTTTCGTGTTTTTTTTTTTAGTGAATATTTTTAAAATTTTAAACATTTTTTTTTTACTTTTTTAGATGCACCTTACTTAGATGTATCTAAAAAGTAAAAAATTTGTAAAAAAATATTTTAAAAAATTAATAAGTACATAAAAATATAAAAAAATGTATTGAATTATCGTATTTTTTTTTTTATATTTTTGGTATTTAGTGAATTTTTAAAAGGTTTTTTTTCACAATTGTTTTACTTTTTAGGTATATTTATGAAGGTATGTCTAAAAAGTAAAAAAAAAAAAAAATTTGCTTAGAATATTTAAAAGATCAGTAAAAACAAAAAATACGGAAAACAAGAAAGTAGAATTTTCTGAAAAGTGTTTTTAGAAAAATTGAGCCAAATTTCTACACTGAATTCCTGGTTACGCCACTGGTGGCGTGCAACGCTAAAGGAGTGCATATCATATATGCACCCTATCATAAATTAGCATAATTTTATCACAAAAATCTGTGACATCAATTATAAAATACGTAATCTTACCACAAATTGACTTAATAAAAAAAATTCGCAATCAAGCCACAAACTTCTATAACATGCACTATAAAATTTTGGATATTTTATTATATTAATTTATAATGAGATTATATATTTTATAAATGATACTATAAAATTTTGTGATAAAATTATGCTAATTTGTAATAGGTTAAATTCTCATTTCTCGTTGGCGAGACTGGCCGTCAGATGCTTGAGGGTTAACGGGAAATCTAGAATTAAGGTCTTTTATGCATAAAAGTTTTTTTTTTTTTTTTTAAAATACATTCAAAATTTTACTTTCAAAATGTATAGTATAAATTTAAAATTAATGTAATACGAGCTATAATGAGATGAATGTGATCCATATGTTTGAGTTATTTTTAAGAATATATAAACTTATTGTATATAATCATTAAAAAAAAATGTGTGTAAAATGGTAAATATATATACATATATATTTTACTAGTACTCATACAAAATATATAATCGTTAAAATTATATATTATAATTTACTTAGATATATTAAGACATGAAGAAAATTATTACAAATTCAAAAATAAAAATTTTGGTCTTGTTATTTTATAATTTAGCAAAATCTACAATTAAAAAAAATTCACCCAATCTATTGAAAAAAATAATAAGAAGAAAAAACACTAAATAAAAATTAAACAACCGCATCAAAATATCAAATTAAATATTAATTTTCTACATTTTTAGGAGTAAAATTACTAATTAAATTTACATATAATTTGTAAGCACATTTAATATGGATTGTGAAGTTAAACTAATTGGTTTGAGCTTTTTATTTTTAAATTTATTAATACTATAAGAGTTAAAAAATTTTGAGCTGTCTTGAAATTTAAAGAAAATTAGGAACCAAGACTGCCTTACTTGTTGACATATCAATTATTGAATAAAAATTAATAATTTAAATATCAATAACTGAACAAAACTACTTGACGACTTGATATTATTTATTTAATAATTAGGGGTTGTTTGAGATGACCTAAATAAATGCACTTTTTGTCTTTTTATGAAAAGATGTGCAAAAAAATACAGAGATGATGTGATGGAAAAAAAATAAAAAGATAGATTATTTGAGACTTCCCAAACTTGGCCTTAATATCAAAATAAATGAAATAGTTTTAATAGAGAGAAAAAGACGGTGTGAAAATAAGCTCCCCACTGCCTTCCCACCTTTAAAAAAACTTGCGTTCATAACAATGAGTCAAGATCCTCCCTCCCTTGCACTCCCTCTTTGTAGGGCCTTCGGGCCCATTTTTAGGTCCAATTTTAATAATCCGAATCGTTCATATTTTAAGATTTATTCAGTATATCATACCTGTAAAAAATCAAGTTGATCGGATATTAGAAAGCATGTGTTCGGAAAAATCGAACTAAAAACTATTTTTTTAAAGAATTTAATAAACATTTTTCCAAACACATACTTTTTGATATCCGATTAACTTGATTTTTTACAGGTATGATATACTGAAAAAATCTTAAAAAATGAACGGTTCGAATTATCAAAATTGGGCCTAAAAGTGGGCCCGAAGGCCCTATAAAGAAGGAGTGCATGGGGAGGATCCAATTCCATAATAATATGTCACGGCTCAACGTTGAACACACCTACCCCTTATTTTTGCTAAGGTCCCTTTGGCACCAACATACTTATTGTAAGTTGTAACACCAATGGCACATGAGTTTTAAGATTTTAAAAATGAGACCGGAACTTCTAAACACATGACTAAAATCTCAGTTTTTTTTTTTTTTTGGGACTGGCTGTTAGATCCTTGGGGTTTGAGGGGAAATCTTTGAATTAAGGTCTTTTATGTATAAAAGTTTTTTTTTTTAAATATTCAAAATTTTACTTTTGAAAATGTATAATATAGATTTAAAATTAATGTAATTCGAGCCATAACTAGATAAATGTGATTCATACATATATATTTTTTTCATTTATTTTTTAAGAATATATAAGATTATAATACATAATCATTAAAAAAAGTTCTTCTATTTAAATTTTCCTGTAAGGGAAGAGAGAGACAGTTGTGGTTCCGCCCCTTCTATCATCCTCTAGATCTGGTCCTTAACTTAGATTGGATATTTGTTTTACTAGTCCTGCCATTATCGCCTTACCTTCCCTACCATTGAGCTCAAAATTTTAAGATTTGGCATCAAATCTTTTTCACAATTCAAAAGCCAACGCTGGATAACACTTTTGTTTCACACTAGATGACTACCTCAATCTCAATTTTCTATCTTAACTAGCGAAGGTGAGTTCTTCAGATTTCAAGTTAAAGTCGACAAAGTAGTGAAATTTTGGAGGAGTTTGGTGGTAACTTGGATATGATTTTTTTTTTTTTTTTTTTTTTTTCTTATTTTTTAGGAAAGTAAAATATGATTTTTTTTTTTTCTGTTTCGGTGGTGACTTCTTCTTACTGACAAAAACTATGCTTGCATATATAATCACTAAAATTATATATTAAAATTTACTTAGACATTTAAGACATGGGGAAAATTATTACAAACTCAAAAATAAAAAATAAAAAATAAATAAAAATTGGTCGTGTTATTTTATAATTTAGCAAATTCAATTTACATTAAAAAAAACCCATCCAACCTATTGAAAAAGAGAAAAGAAGAAGAAAATTAAAATAAGACTATAATCCCAAATAAAAATTAAACAACTACATCAAAATATCAAATTAAATATTATTTTTCTAACATTTTTAGGAGTAATTATTAATTAAGTTTACATATAATTTGTAAGCACAATTGATTTGAATTGTGAAAAATAAATTAGTTAGTTTGAGCCTTCATTGTATTGTAAGAAATACACAATATTGAATATACACATGATATAATATTTTTTTTCTTCTCTCTTTTAGATATTGTAACAGTAGCAAATACTGAAAAAATGCATATAAAGTAAGAAATAATATTATACTGATCTTATAAAATGTGATAATGGAGAAAATGAATTATTCTGAGAAAAGATTGGTAGATGAGAGAGCATAATTGACTTTGATTAGAATAAACTGAATAGAGAAACGTGTGTATAAGAGTTGTGGGAGTTTTAGTTTCTTTTTCTGTTTTGTTTTTAATAACGTGATATTAAATTAAGAGTGGATAGATATTATTGTGGGTGATGGATGGTGTAGGAATTGTGGGGTTTTTTTTTTTTTTTTTTTTTTTTTTTTGACTTAGGAAGTTGTGGCTACACAATTTTGTGGCAGCATTGTTTTTTGTTTTTTTTTTTTTATCTGACAAATTTCCTGCCAAAATAAAGGTAAATAGTATGATTTTTTGACTTTTTAGATTTTATAGGTGATGTCAAACTAGTCCTAAGTGCACGGTATGATATTTTCCTTGCTCTATAACCATTTTTGTATTGACGAAATTTTCATTTTTGGGCTTAGTGGAGGCTTGAACACTAGTGTAGCATTGTCGACTTTGACTTCAAACTTTGATAATACAGACAATGCCTCTCCAAGTGAAGCTAAAACTCATGCATTACATTAGGCCTTGTTTGGGAAAACTAAATAAGTACACTTTTTATCTTTTTTGACTAAAAAATTGAGGTTGAAAATATGGATGTTTGGGTTAATTTTTTGACTTTTTATGGAAAAATGTGTAATAAAAAATTGTGAAAATTGGTTTTTAGAGGAAAATTTGAATTGGGAGTTGTGCAGCCGTAATTGTTGACTTTTGGTGAATAGTGTTAACTTTTTAACTTTTTGAGTAACTTTTTGACTTTTTGAATTATTTGAGAGTACCCAAACAAGGCCTTAGTATCATATAGAAAGTTTTATCTATGATTAGTGCTTTGGGCTTTTGTTTATAGAGATCAAGATCACCATTAGTTTAGTTTTGGACAATTGGGCCTTGTACATCTGGCTGGACATTTGCATTTTGGTATATGATTTATGCATTTTGTACGGATTGGCTCAAAGATAATGTTATTTTCCTTCACAATTGTGTTGCAGTTGCAGAGTATCCTCCATTCATTCGAACATAAACTACCAACAGCTCCTAGTAGTTGGACTTAATTCCCATCAAGTCCTATTGAAAATAAGTTTCGGTAAAATTGTCGTTAAAAATAATTTTTTTATAACAATTTTTTATATATATCTCTAAAACTTAACAATTAGTGATTTTTTTTCATGATTTTTATAAATTGTCGCTAAAACTTACAATTGGTGACTTTTTTATGACAAATTTTTTTCATAGGATCTATTAGATAATAAGTCCACTTATTAAGACCTACACATAAGTATCCCAAATCTCACTGGCTAGACATGTTGAGCACTTGATTTACAATAGTGTGATTACTGGTGTCTCTTGCAACACAAATGATTTGCCGTCTGTTTACAATAGAATTCTTAGGATTTTGGTAAACGAGTACAATGTTCACTTAAATTAGGACTTCTATATCTCTGCATAGGAGCCTTGACTTCAATGTTAGGGTTACCTTGTTGCATTGAAAGCTTAAGAGCATATAAAATTCCAATAGGGCTTTTTATGGTCTACAAATTTTCTCTCATTTTATGAGTGTTGTTTGGTTTGCATAATCGACTTAGTGGTCACATTTATTTTTATTTTTATTTTTATTTTTTGACAAATAAGAGAAATAAATAAAAATAGAAATAAAAATTCTTATCATTTTTATATAATTTTAATTTTGGAGTGGTCAGAAATAAATTTTAAAAATATAAAATATTTTTTCATATTTGTTTTCATCAAATTATTTTTCTTTTTATTTTTAGTGACTTCCATTTTATTTTATTTTAAATATTTTAGGCAATTTTTTTTTTAGATAGACCAAATCTAGATACACTTAAAAATATAATATTTGTGAAGAAGAAAAATTTTAAAAAATTTACCAAACACAAAAAATAGGGCAAATTACCAACACTCCCTCAAGGTTTGACTAAAATACGGATTTCCCTCTGAGATTTGGAAAATTACAAATTATCCCCTGAGATTTATATTTGCATAACAAATGAGGGGGTAATTTGTTATGCAAATATAAACCTCAGGGGACGGGATGTTATTTTTCAAACTTTAGGGAAGAATCCGTATTTTAGTCAAACCTCGAGGGGGCGTTGGTAATTTGCCCCAAAAAATATATATAAAAAAAAAAGAAAGCAAAAAAACAAAACAAAAAATTAATACATTTTTATATTTTGTTGTATTCAATGAATTTTTTTAAAAACAAATTATATAAATTTTATATTTTTAAGTATATCAAGATTAAGTAGATCTAAAAAGTTTTAAAAAAATATTGATTAAAATATTTTTAAAAACAATTAAAAATACAAAAATACGAATTAAAAACTCAAAAAAATCATTTTTAAAAACTTCAAACCAAAGAGGGTTAACTTGGGAAAATTAGGTTGATCACTTTTGAAGTTTAAATAAATGTAGAGTAAATTACCCTGATTTCTCGTGAGATTTAAAAAAAAATATAATAAGTTTCACAATTTTGACATAATTATATTGAACTCCTTTGATATTTTAATTCATATAACACTTAATTCTATTTTCATCAATTATTTATTAGTTAAATGAATGAAAAAAAATGATATTATTATCTCTTTTACTTGAAAATGTATATTGTGCGTTGTTTATTTTTGTATTCTCAAACCATCTATATTAATTTTTGTTCATTTAATCTTGTTAAAAAAGAGGTCAGTGTAATTATGTCAAAATTGTGCAATTTACTGTATTTTTTTCAAATCTTAGGGGAGGTCAATATAATTTACACAAAAAATTGTGAAAAAGATTTGATGCCAAATCTTAAAATTTGAGCGACAGTTTAAAAAATTCATCATAGAAAAATATCACTAATTATAAATTTTAGCCACAATTTATAAAAATCAAGAAAATAAAGTCACTAATTATTAATTTTTAACAACATAAGCAAAAAAATTATTACAAAAATTATTTTTTATGATAATTTTATTAAAACTTAATAAAAATTAAATCTAACTATTAGAATCTATTAATAATTTATTCTTAATTTAACGGGCTTAAAATATGATCCCAATCCTGCCCAATAGACAAAAATAAATTTCTCAAACCCTAACAAAATAAGCTGGGCTGTGCAGTTTGGGTGGGTCAATGGGCCAATCCCTACCTTTCCCTTTACTTTTCCCTTTGTCCTTTCCGTTCTAATATTATATATATAGGCCTGATAGCAGTCTGTATATTTAACAAATCACCTGGGAAAGAAGGTTGGAAGCATAGAGGTTTCACAAATATATATGTACACTTGGTATAATCCTTTTTCTCCATGAAAGGTCAATTTTTTATTCTAACTTGTATGTTGGTTCTTCTTTTCTTCTTCTTCTTCTTCTGATTTACAATATGATGTGCCCTTTGTTTACATTAATTTTCTTAATTTGAATTGTGGTTTTGCTATTAGAATCGGATTGTTCGGTTTTCTTGTTAAGGACCTTCAGATCCGTAAGAATAGCTATATTAGCTTAGCTATTGATATTTATGAGATTGTGATTGTGATTGAGATTGAGATTGTTCATCTTTTTATGAAACCCTACTACTAATTATTATGAAATTGTTTGGATTTATGGATTTGAAATCAAAATATGTTAAATTTAGATTTGTTACTTTTCTAAATATGGATTTCAAGATTGAAATCTTTCAAAACAACAATGTCAAATTAGTTATTTGAAATATTTCGAGGATTCTAATAAAATACTTATCTTTCTCCTTCCCCTTTAGCTTTTCAATTTACCTATAATAAATTGGTCATTCTAGAATTGAAGGTTTATTAGAATTAAGGTAGAGAATTATCATCTACTGTTAATTACTCCAGGAACCCCTCAAATATTAGCAATTTACCCTCTCATCTATCAAACCAGACATTTGATCCCTTAAATTATAGAAATGCATCACTTTCGCCCCTCCGGACACCTGTCGGGGGTGTATTAGTACGATTTTCATAATTAAAGGGGTCAATATGTACGTGTTCATTGATAGCTTATATATATTACTTTCAGTTCTTCATCCATAGCTGGCAGAGCTAGCAAGTAGTCCATGGCAATGAGGCCATCAACGCAGATTAGCGAACAAAGCAAGACTGTGAGGATTTGTTTGAGACTTTGAGAATTTGTTTGTTGATGGAGATGAAATGAAATAAATGGGAAAAATAACCAGCATAACAGATTTTTGAGAATTACAAAATTTTTTCCAACTTCCTTGTAATCAAAAGTTGGCTAGCTGCCTTCATCCTAATAGTCCCATAATTTAATCTCTTATTATATATATATTTTTAAAGTTTAATTTTAACCAGAGTTTTTTTGCATTGTGTTTTAGGTATCCATTTGTTGGTGCATTGCAAAAATCAAAAACTTGCAAGTGGTTGAATCTTGTTCTGCCCTTTGGTTACTTTTGGAAATCAAAAAAAAAAAAAAAAAAAAAGTAAAAATGAAGAAGGGAAGGAATACTAGTAATAGTTGTGGATTTACTACTTGTTCATTGCCTCAAGAAATGTTGGTAGACATTCTAACAAGACTACCAGCAAAGGTGGTAGTCCAATGCAAGTGCATCTCCAAGCATTGGCGCTCTCTGATTGAGGATCCCTCTTTTGTGGATTTACACCATACTCGTGCCCAATCTAGGCCCTACCTTGTTATCTCCTTAATCAACTGCTCGTTGACCAAGATACATTTTTTCTCAGCAGATTATGA